>CM059287.1:18947077-19032077 GCA_030347295.1 Setipinna tenuifilis | reverse complement strand
TATATTACCAGGTAAGACGCGCAGTTGAGCTTTCTTGATAACAATAGCTTCAAACGGCAACTAAACCTAGACAGTGCTTGAGTTGTGACATGTGCATGCAAACAAACGCACGTCTTCCCCCAAGTCTTCCAAATGCAAAAACGTGATGTCTACGGCTGCTGTCGTGATTTACAAAATCTTGTTTGCCAAATGCAAACAAATTGCATGGCTTTTGGCTGATGCTCTGCCCCACACACAGGCACACACACACACACACACACACACACACACACACACACACACATACACACACACACACACACGCTGCATGTGTGTTTACCCGTGAGGCATTCTGACACTAGTGCTGTAAGCCGAATGTGCCTCTGACTGATTGCTTTGGGTGCGCCTCGACTTGGAAGCACACGCAATAACTGTTTACTCGACCGGCAGATCACTTACGCGCTGTCTCTCTCTCTCCCTCTCTCTCTCTCTCTCTCTTTGCATCATGTATGTGGCTTCACAGAGTGTTTGTGCATCGACCGTAGAAGTGGGGAGGGATTAACAGATCTCACGGTTGTTTTGTTTACCGCACAGATTCGGCGGCCAGTGAGGGCTCTGCCACGCCGCGCGAAACACCGACGAAACTAAAGCGGGCTCGGCTAGCTGACGACCTTAACGAGAAAATCGCTCTCAGGCCCGGCCCCCTGGAGCTGGTCGAAAAGAATATCATTCCTGCCGACTCCACCATAAAGGAGGCAGCCATGAGAGGTACCTAGTGGAAAACTGGAAAACGGGTGGGGTGGGAATGCTTTTTTTTTTATTTTTTTCAAGTGCGTGAGAAATACCTTGTGACTAGAGCTGTGACTAAAAAACACGCATTTACGTGTCAGGAACGTTGCTCCTTCCCTCCACTGCACAATCTTCTTCACTCCACTCCACTCCACATCACAACGCTCCATCTACTATATCTCCCTCTAAAAAACAGCCTTTTTTCTGCTGTCTATCCAGGCAGGCACTGACCACGTATTAAAGACTGGCCTGACGTAAACTTGCTTGCAATACTTACAAGATAACAATGACTTTTGCTCTGCGGTGGTGAAATCCAGTGCTCATCCCAACAGCGGCCCGTCTAAATCCTTATAAACATTCCTCAGAAATAACAACAAGATTTTTGGAGCAAAAATCAGCCTTTTTGTTGTTTGTTAGCTATTAATCAAACCAGAGACAACAGTCCTGTTTTGACAAAGAGTATATTTTGAAATCTCCAATGAGTGTTGGGTTTTGGATATGTTGTTGACTTCACAACAGTGTAAAGGGTTCAGATTTTTTAGAAAGTCTCATCGCAGCATTACCTTGGAACTTAATGTTGATGTGACTGGGACAAACTGTGTATCTGCGAAAACTTTAATGTTTAATTCATGAGGATAGTCATCAAAGCATAAAGCGATGAAACCACCAGGTTTGTTTTTTCTTGACTTTAAACGAATAAAAACCTTCTGGATGTGGTTGCCTCTGCTTCCAGACACCAACAATAACAACACATGTTGGCTCCTTGACATTTCATCATAGGATGCATCACTCGGTGTGATGCGCAGCTATTCTCAAAATGTTTGGAAAAAATTCCTGAGCATCCACCCTAGACTTTTCCCCCTTTACCCCCCCACCCCCCTACCCCCTTCCTAACAAACACGGTTTGATTTACCGTGCTGTTAGCATTCCCTCACCAATGTAACATTGCAACATAATGTTTGTGATGCTGCACATCCTGGCAGTAGTCTTGCATTAGTTCCCCCCTTGATGTTTTTTTTCCCTTTTCTTGTCATACATGCCTAAAAAGCAAACAGTCGAGTCGAGGATGAGGACGACGACATCCTCCTCCTTCGGTGGTGGCCGGGCAAACAGATTGCATAAGCCACCCTTGCCGCCGTAAGGTTGTGGCGGCTGGCTTGTTAGTTTACATTTTCCCCCTACAAAGAGGAGCATGTTTTATTGAGACAAACAGCAGCTGTATTTAGATCCACCCTCTTTCCCGAGATCAAATGAACATGGCCTGCAGTTCCCCCACGCCGTCACCCACCCACCCACCAACTCCCTGCTTGCCCCCACACACGTTTTGCCCCCAGCCCACTCCCCTCCCCCCCACCCCTTCCTCCTCCTTCACCTCCTCCTCCTCCTCCTGTCCCCCTCCGACTCTGTTTTGACTACATGTGATTTATATGGCTCCAGTGAAGCACCTACAAAGGTGTCTGACAAGACATGGCTGTTCCCCAGCTGTCTGTCGTCCTCTGGGGCCCGAGACCCCTAAAGCTAAGCTTGGGGATGGCCTGGAGCCCTCTTGTTTGTACGTCTGCGAGACCGCAGCAGCGTGTCTTAGCGAGAGCCCTCTGCGGTTTGTGGGACAGAGATGGCTTGCAGAGCTCTCGCTACAGTAACTTTTTTTTCTTTCTTTTTTTTTTTTAAATGGAGATTACACTGGAGCAGAGGGCAGCAGGGGGGAAACTGGACTTTGGGTCTGTTTAAAACTGAGGTCCACGTAGTTAGTCGGATGTCTTGCAGAACTCCCCAGTCTAATCTTTTTTTTTTCTTTTTTTTCCTCCTATTTTGTGTTTTGGTTTTTTTTTTTTGGTAATTTTTTTTCTGTGGTGAGTTTGTACAGATAGCATATCTGGGAAGAGCGAGTAATCAGTGATCAGCTGGGGGCCTGTTCTGTTCGCAGTGACCTCAGACGACAAAACGAGCAGATTGGCTGCAGTCAGGTGTCCCCCAGAGGCCTTGGTGTGGCGTATGGTGTGGTGTAGTTGGTGAGCGGTGGGGGCCAATGTCAACAGGTGGAGGAAATATCACAGGGGAGTGTGTGTGTGTGTGTGTGTGTGTGTGTGTGTGTGGTGGGGGGGTCACTCGGCCCTGACGTCTAGCGACAGGCTGGCCAGCGGTCGGCTCGTGACCAAGCGCGCGATAGGGGAGCGTGGCGGGGCGTGATTGAAACCAGGGTCTGTGCTTTCTGGCAAGTCACATGTTTGAGATACTAAATGAGACTCGCTCTGCCTCCTGCTCCCCACAACCACCCACCCACCCCCAACACAGACAAGCACACAGACACACTCAGATATGCTCAGGCACATGCACACACAACCGGACGAAAACTATATACACCCCCCACCCCTAAACCACATACACACATAGACTCACACACACAGACTCACTCTCAAACCACTATTACACACACAAAACAGAATTCAGACACACACTGACATTCAGAAAAAATCTACACACACACACACACACGCACAAACAACGCACAGACACACGTAAACACACTCAGAACATCCTGGTAGTAACTCCTGAGCTGAATTGTGTGGATAGCCTATGGAGGATACCCATCTCTGCTCTGTGCCATTTGTTATCTCCAGTCCCCCCACAGTCAAGTGGCCCCCTCCAGTCTCTCCCCACCATATCCTGTCACCTCTGGGCCAGCCGTTTGTGACTAGGTGGCAAGTGACAACCCAATGGCAGTCTGCAACAATGGCCAGGACTGGGCAATTGTGTTGGGACACCACACACTTGCACACTCACATTCAACAGAACAAAACGTGTGCAGGAACACACAAATTCAACTGGAGAGTGTGTTGTGTGTGCGCAGGCATGCACAGACATACAGACACACACACACACACACACGCACAAGCACGTGCACATACACAAACTGCTTAAGCCGTAAAGCAACATTATGTGCACTTGAAAATGTTGATCCTTTGCTCAAGATGGTCCTGTCTCATTTTTCAATGAGCTTGTCTCCTCTTTATCTGCCATTCTTCCTGTCCTCTTCCTCTCCTTGTTCTTTATATTCATTTCCTCCACTCCACTCCACTCCACTGCACTCCACTCCTCTCCTCTCCGCTCCTCCCGGCTTCTTGTGTACTCCCCACTTATCTTTGCCTGTGTGTGGTACTTGTCCTCCGACTGAGCGTGCGTCCGTCCGCTATCTTTATTTATCGCCGCAGTGAACCATGGGAAGTTCCCCAAGCAGGAGGACTCGTACGCCTTCGAGGAGGACAGCAGCAGCGAGAGCCTGTCGCCCGAGCAGCCCCTCAGTGACGAGTCCCAGGGCTCGGCCTGCCCCCTCACCCTCACCCTCGCCGACGCCAAGGCCAGCGCGTCCCCCTCCCCCTCGTCCTCGGCCTCGCTCACCAGCCCGCCACAGGTGAGGCCTCCCTCCAGGGGCCCCCGCGCACACATGTGTGCAGCACCACACACACACACACACACACACACACACACACACACACACACACACACAATAGGAAATAAAGGAACACAAAGGATAGGATAGAATAGAATAGAATAGAATAGAACTTTATTAATCCTTTTGGCAGGGATTCCTTCAGAGAATTTGGTATTCCAGCAGCAACATATACACACACATATACACACACATATACACACACGCAGGTGAGGGTTAAGTGATGTGGTAGCACGCACCGCACATTCACACATTTACACACACACACACACACACACACACACGTTTTTGTCCTGGAGAAGAAGTGTTTGAAGCAGTGTTTGAAGCAGTATTTGGTTAAACTGTGGCATCTTTTTAAAGTGACTGATTGCAATGCAATCATAGCTGGTTTGATTATGTAGAGATATCAACAAACCTTGTTTGTTTGTGAATGAAGCCTTTGCCCTTTACACTGAAATAGAACAGTACAGCCGAGCATTCTGGATGATCCTTTAGATTAGCCTGCCTCCAGTGGTCACATGTGGAAGTGCAGCGTTCTGCACAGACTCTCCAGAGACCGTTACCCAGCCTATGACAGGTTCTTGGCGGCAGGCCCACTCCAAAATGGCAGCCCCTCTTCCCCAAACCTCCCCCATCCCTTGTGGAAAGACAGGGTATCAGGGGGAAGGCTTTTTTTCCCCTCCCCTCCACCATGGCTCCAGGCATGACAAACCTTCGCCCATGCTGTCATAAATGAGTCAGATGCCAGGACACTCCATGTACTCACGTGGACCCTGCTGCCATGTGCCTGTGCTCTGCCTAGATACCCTCTACATCTCAGCTCGCTCACCTAAGCACACATTTAATATTATTATTATTATTATTAGTAGTAGTAGTAGTAGTAGTAGTAGTAGTAGTAGTAGTAGTAATGGTAGTGGTAGTAGTCGTAGTAGTAGTAGTAGTAGTATATAATAAAGTAATGCAATGATCACTTTCACTTGTTCACTTCCCAAAAAATAAATTGGTACATTGGTGCATGTCTCAGACAAAGGACCTATCAGATGAGTTGAACTTGAACATGAGTTGAACTACTTTTGCATTTAAGTAACTGACATTAATATATTTTTACTCGATTTTTTTCCAGGGATCTGTCAAAAATGATGCCACCAATCATGGCCAAGAGGAGAGTGTTCTGGAATCAAACAGTAAACAACCCACACCCCCCATTCCTGTCCCTGCCATAGTGAAGGTAAGACATTACTTCTCTCACTTTGATTGACACACCACTTTTTGAGATGCTTTAAACTCATTGCACAACTCATTGTACATCAAATTCAGTGCATTTTTTATATTTATATTTTTGTATTTATTTTATTTTATTTACTATATTTATATTATATATTTATATTTTATCTCTTTTTTTCTTTCACTAATTTATGATCTCATTCCTGGTCACTCCCAAACCACTAAAGCCCCCCAAGATGTCGGACAAAAACCGCCACAAGAAGCCCAAGGACATCAAGCCCAAAGTGAAGAAGCTCAAGTACCACCAGTACATCCCGCCGGACCAGAAGGCAGAGAAGTCTCCTCCGCCCATGGACTCGGCCTACGCCCGGCTGCTCCAGCAGCAGCAGCTCTTCCTGCAGTTGCAGATCCTCAGCCAGCAGAAGCACCACCAGCACCACCACAACCAGCAGCACCACCACCAGCACCAGCAACAGCAGCAGCACTCCAACCAGCAGTGCCCCCAAACACAGCACCAGACCCAGCAACAGCAGCAGCAGCAGCAGCAGCAGCAGTCCCAGAGCTTCAGTTACCAGCCACTGCATCAGCAGCAAGGCAACAGGTCAGTGATAAATTTCCTCTAGGATGGATCAGTTATGATTGAGGAGTACAAAAGGAAAAAAAACAGACATGGTCACAAAATGACGAAACTGAGAAAATGTAATTTATAAGATTGATTGTTGATTTGATTTTATGAGTAAATACTATTTTTAAATTGTTTCTGGCTTGAGACTATGCTTGTTTATTCACTGGATTACTTAAATTTGAAAAACCTAGGGTTTCAATGCAACTTACACTTCATTTAACACTTCATTTTATGGTGTTGGTGTTACAGTGTATCCACCTAATTCGGTACAGTGGTAAAATCTGTGTAAAAATATTCAATATCATGTACTTGTGTATTGTGGCAAATATGCATTATGTACGTACAACACAAGTTGTACCACTGTACCTAATTAATCAGACACACTGTAACACCAACACCGTAAAATAAAGTGTTACCCAATCAGTTATTACTCCATATGTCTAAGCCACCACACGTGTGACACACTGAAGTGACAGTCTCACCTCCTCATCTCGTCTGTAGGCCGTCCAGTGACCAGCTATCCACATGCGGCTCCAGTGCCCCCACCAGTGCGGTGAGCAGCTCGTCGTCCTCCTCCTCCCCGGTCAAGACCACCTACAGCAGCCCCTCCACCATCACCCCCGGCAAGCTGGGGCCTCTGCCTCCCAACCTGGATGACCTGAAAGTATGTGGCACGACATAAACTTCAAATTGTTGATTGTACATACGGAGCTACTGTATGTGCTGAATACATATAGACACGGCAGTTAAACTGTGTTTATATACAAACTGTTCTTATATATTTCTTTTTGTTAAACAAATTACAAACAGATAAGAGCAACTTTATTCTGTATTTAGTAAATGTATTTTCTGCCGGTTTTGGTTATAATATATGCACTTCAAAAAAAAAAAAAAAAACATCTGTAAGATTACTTTCACCCTAGGTTCTTGTCTTAATTTGAATCAGTCAGTTGGTGCATTGTAAAACACCATGTAATGCAATTTGGTAATAATGACTGTAATCTGTTTTGTAGAGTGAATATTAATTTAAAAACAAACTTGCATTCTTGCATCTCTTTGTTACCTCAGGTGTCTGAGCTGAGACAGCAGTTGAGAATTCGGGGTCTGCCCGTGTCAGGAACCAAGACCGCCCTCATCGAGAGGCTCCGCCCCTTCAGGGACCCCAGCTGCAGCTCGCCCTCCCAAACCAGCGACATCACCACGGTGACCTTCCCGGTGACGCCCACGGGCTCGCTGTCCTCCTACCAATCGCCGAGCTCGTCCAGCGCCATGTCGCACGGTGGGGGCGGCGGCGGCTTCTACCCCTTCTGCAGCACGGGCTCCACGCCGCCCATCTCGCCCGCCTCCTCCGACCTGTCCGTGAGCGGCTCCCTGCCCGACAGCTTCAGCGACGTCACCATGTCGTCGCCCCAGTTTGGCCTGCAGGCGTCCCCGGCACACCTGAGTGCCGACGAGGGCCTGGCAATGGGCGGAGAGGAGGAGCAGGAGGAACAGGTGGGGGGAACAACAGCGGTGGGTGTCATGGGATGGGGGCTGGCAGCAACGGTGGTGGTGGTGCGGGCGAAGCTGGGTCGGGCCTGGATGCGGAGAAGGACAAGATGCTGGTGGAGAAGCAGAAGGTGATCGAGGAGCTCACCTGGAAGCTGCACCAGGAGCAGCGGCAGGTGGAGGAGCTACGCATGCAGCTGCACAAGCGCAAGCGCGCCCATGGGCTCCAGGACCAGACCCTTCCTCATCCTCCTCCTCCTCATCCTCATCCTCCGTCCGTTCCCCCCCAGCAAGCTCCAGGGCCTCAGCCTTCCCAGGGCCAGAACACCCCACTGGTTCCTCATCATGGCCAGCACCAGCAACCTCCGCACGGCCTCCACATGCACCCACCCAACCCAACCACAACCCCAACCAGATGCAGCACTTCTACGGTAACGTGTCTGTGAAGCAGGAGCACGTCGCCTCCAGCTGCCCTCTGGCCTCCAAGGCCATGAAGAACAGCGGTGGGCATCCCAATGGTGGTGGTGGCGGAGGTGGCAGCTGCATGGAGGGCATGGGGCACTGCGGCATGATGGGAGGACCGCCACGCTGTCCAGAGGCCCCGCCGTCCCGGAGCCCTTCCGCAGGCCTCTCCGCCTTCCTCAGCCCGCAGTGTTCGCCGCAAGACTCGCCGGGCACCAAGACGTCCGGCAGCCCCCAGCCCAACAGCCTGTCCTCGTCCCCCAACCACTCCTACATGATGTCGCCCCCTATGGGCAGAGATGGGGGCTGCGCCCACTCACAGGCCAGCACCAGGCCTCGTAACATGCAGGTACAGTGTAGTTAGTCATTGAAATGTTGCCTACTTTACACGAAATGTAATGCTAAACACATTAATAGTTGTGATATTGGTTGGTATCGGTTCTTGGTTATTTGCCACACAGTTTTCATAAAATATTGTACGCTTTATGGAATTGATATGAGGTTTGATGTTTTCAAAAACATCTGAGGCAAAATGGAAATCTTTCTCATTAATGTTTTTTTTTTGTTTACATTGCAGCCACAAGGCTGACTTAAAAACTGTACATAGGTTCACGGTATAAACCAAACTGTGATGTGACTTTGTACCTAGTAGTTTACTTTGTTATTTTCAGACTCAATTATTTGTACTGATGTGTAAATACAAGGTAATGAAATGTGAATTAGATGCTTAACCACATTTAATTACCTTGTATTTATACGTTTGTTATAACAATAAAGTTGAATGTCATCTAATCTAGTCTAACAAATCTTTCACCAATTAGCTGACCCATATGTCTTTGTCCTTCATAGATCCAGCAGAAGAATGTCAGTCAGCCCATAAGCTGTCCTTATCCCCCCGACCAGAGAGGTCTGCAGGCGATATACTCCAGTCCCACTGATATGAGTCTGAATGACAGGGCCTCCTCCAAAGCCAAAAGCCCCCACATGCAACCCAAGGTGTGTGTTATAGTAGTAGTCATGCACACAACATTGAATGGTGATGTATACAACGCTGTACCAGCCTAAAAGCCTAATTACTTGGATTTATCTTCATTAATATGTTTTTAACGGAGTCATCATAAGTTTGCAAAGTCAGCGCAGTCAACACTGCACTTTGCTCACATCATTTCAGGTTAATTTCAGGGACCACTATCCACCAACATGATTCCTCCATCACCACCTTTCATTCTACCAACTCAGTTCACAGTCAAGTTACCACAGTCACACACATTCATGTCATCCACCCTCCCTGCCCCCTAGATTTCTTCTTTGTATCTCTGGCTGTATCTCACCCCATCGAAAAAAAGACAGTCAGCCTCATCTCTCTCTCATCTCGGTCCTTGTCATCTACCCGTTAACATCTCGCCCCGTCTATCTCCCCCATGTAGATGGCCGTTATGCACTCTCCCCGGCACCCCGGCCCCAAGTGCCCTGTCACCTCCACCACTGCCTTCTGTAGCTCAGAACCCGCTGCATCCAAGATTAAACAGCCCCCCTGCTATGAGGATGCAGTGAAGCAGGTAAAAAAAACAAGACCCGCTTAACCCCCCCATAATAAAACCCTACATGCACTGCACCTCCCAGTCCCCTACTTCCCGCCCTCCTTTACCATTGCTCCATCTCTGGGCACCAGCCGCTAACAGCTACCTGCTAATCACCACCTAGCCTTCTCTGCTTTACACTGTTAGCTTAGCCACATGCTCTGGTTCACATAATGGTTTGGCTTAGCACCTCTGGTCCCTCAGTTGTTTTTTTTTTTTTTTTTTGCCCTGCACCCTAATCCAAGGTCTGACTGGCTGTATGATGATGACCATGCCATGTGAGAATAACACAGCGAGCGGTGTGGATGGCGGTGCGATTAGCTGCTGTCAGCAGTTGTAACAGTAGCATCTGCCAGACTTGACTTCTTAAAGATGTTTTGATAGTATAGTAGACCAAACATTACACACCTTTTGATTGAAGTAGACTAAACAATCCAATCCAAAGTTTCAGTTTGAGCAGAACATACGCATACGCTCTGCTCTTTGAAGCGCTCCCCATATTTATTTAACCTTGTGAACCCATTGCAGGTCATCGCCGTTGTTGTCCCCTGAAGTTGTAAATTATTTGCTAAGTTTAAATGTGTTGCATGTCGGCAGTAGAATTACAGACCTGTCAATGCAAAACATCTCCTGCTGCAGATGGCTTGAGTGATTGAAGCTGAACTACCTTCTTGTGTTTCAGCAACTGACTAGGAGTCAACAGATGGACGAGATTCTGGACGTACTGATTGAAAGTGGAGGTGAGTGGAATGCTTTTTGCAAAACAGCTGCTCTGCAGAAATCAATTCTTGTAAACGGTTAGATGGCAGAAATTTCAGACGTATTTAGTGTATTGTGATGTTGCAGTAATGTTGGAAGTGTTTTTTTTTTCTCGTGTCTTGATGAAAATGAATACCTGCTTTGAAACTGAAACCTGTTGGAGCCTGAACTCCCACTGACAACCACACTCAGTCACGAGGGCTGTATATCACCCAGTAATGATCTCCAGCCCTGGCCTGGACACAGTCATTAAATCGCCTGTGCTGTGTGCTATGTCTCCCCTCCCCTCCCCTTTATCCCCCTCTCCTCTCCTCTACTCTACTCCACTCCACTCCCTCCATCCCCTCCCCTCTGCTCGCCCCTTCCGTTTTCTCTTCCAAGAAATGCCGGCTAACGCCAAGGATGAGAGGTCCTGTGTAACCAAAGTTGTGCCTCACCTTGCAGTGTCAGCGGGCAGTGCCAGTGGCCTCGCCGTTCACAAGTTCCACAGACACTATGGCCACATGTCACCGCCCCCCCAGATGCCCTTCGAGCATGGCCTGAGCCACGGGTCGGACTGCCACCTGGAGTCGCTGCTGAGTAGCCCCGTGGTCCGGCAGGGCGACATCGTCCTGCTCAAGATCGGCGAGGACGTCTCAGCGGAGGAGGCCGGAGATGGTGGCGGATTCGTCGGCGGAGGATCGCACCACGACGACAAGATGCTCGGCCACCGCGACATGATGGACACCCCGCTGTCGCCAATGGCCACCAAGGTGTCGCCCGTCCCCGCCGACGGCCAGGGACCACTTGGGATGACGTTCGCGGAATCGCCGTGGGAGACCATGGAATGGCTGGACCTGACTCCTCCCAGTTCAGCCACGGCCTTCAACGCCATGCCTCCCACAGTGCCGAGCATATTCAACACAGAGTTCCTGGACGTGACCGACATCAACCTAAACTCAGCAATGGACCTCCACCTGGAGCACTGGTGAAGTTTACCAAAGAAACCCAAGAGAGTGAAGGGATAAAAGTCAAAAAGACAAAAAGACTAAAGTTGAGTTTGTACAGGTCTATGCCCTGTGCCGTCCATGCCCTGTGCAAAAGTTTTCATTACTCTTCTTGGCACCCAATCCAGTTACATGCATTAACGACATTGTTCCTCTTTGGACAACACATCAAATGTTTTTTTTTTACTTGCCATTTTGTATGGATTTCTACCAAGTTAGTCCATTGAATGTAAAGGACAAACTCACCAATGTTGCCTTCTCAAAAACCCACATTTAAGAGTAGTTTTGTAGTTGCTATGCATTTTGGCATGGTCCATTAAAACTTGAAAACCCTTATTTTGATTTTTTGGGGTGATTATATGTTTGTATTACTGGAAACAAGAAGAATCTACAAATGGAATTGGACATAACATTAAAAAACTAAATCCTAAATGTTACAACAATGAAGAATGTGTAAATACTATGCTGTATTATTCAGAGAAGAAGTACATGCCTAACTAGAAGTGTGGTGTTGGAAGGTCGACAGCAGAAGACATACTATTTTAATCATCTACTCCAACACTTCATTGTACATATGGGAATGTTCACATCGCACCTTGAGTAGTAATAGAACTTTTCACACATTACTTATTTTGCATATATTGTTGTTACCGTGTAAATCTTGCTATATTCTGTGTGAGCTTTTTTTTTTAAAAGCCTGTTTCCGTAGCAGACTTCCAGGGCTTTTTTGAACACATATCTTTCTATCAGCAGAGACGAACTGATTGGTAAAAATGACTACAGCAACGTGCCTTCACTCAAAATCAAGGGCTAGAAACTCGACTGCCAAAGCACAGCATACAATCACTACACAATCTGGCAGCTTAGAGACCAGATACAAAGCCATACAATAAATGTGCTGCATAACTGCCCTGTTGTTCTCAAGCCTTGTCCAAGACAGCAATTGAGTTGTCGGGTTAAGTCTTTAGTTTTACATGTAATGTGCATTGTTAGAAGATTCTGGCCCAATATATACTGTAGTTTGGTGACAATTTTTTTACGCTTTTTTTGTTTGTTTGTTTTTTTGCATCAGGCCAGACTATAATTGCCACTGTTAAACACCAAGTTCTGTCTATTTGAGGTAAAAAATGCAACTGATGTACCAGCACATACAGCTTCATGTCCCTTTTTTTACACACCGTTAAAATGATTTCCAGATGACACTGCTGGATGTGGCTACAAGTGACCATTTTAGTCATTCTGATCTGACTTTTACACAGTGTTGTTGTTGTCGCCAATTATAATGCTATTTCTGATCACTGGTGCCAACGTTTCTGAGTGATTGTGTATGTTTCACAACTGCATCTTATTGCTGCATTGTATCCATCTCACACGTCTTGCAAGTCTATACTTCAACTTCGATTCTGTCAGAATTGCAACTTCACATCTCAATGTACTTTACCAGTATTTTTTACTTATTATATTATACTCACGACTGTAGCACTGCCTATACACAGCAACTTCATGTCTTAACAGCTGTGACTGCATTTTGGGATTGTACCTTTACCAAATTTTATATCTTAAAGTCTTTTTTCTTTTTCTAATTGTGGATCTATGAGGACCTAACTGTCTTGCAGTTAAATGTTGCAATGGCAAGAATGCAATAATGACTCATTTCTGAGATGTTGTCACAATGTTCATCTGTATAAATCGGTACACAAAGTTGCTGTTTTGTGGTTGACAAGTGTTGGCTGTGTGATACAATGTCTCTGTGTATGAGGCATTTGACTCAACTACATGGTACACTTTTACAATGCCGTGGTATATAAATGTGTATTGTAATGTACAAGCTCACTACTAGTACAGTGGGATTTTTGTGATATAGTCACAATTTTATAACATAAAAAAGTGGCGATTGCAAGAGGTCAGCCTGCATCTTCGAGACGTACTGCAGCTCCTCTCATGCGGCATGAAAAGGTCCTCCACATCATCAACTCCCCAGTTTTTTTTTACATCTAGCGGTCTCACTCAAATATATTTATTTCATTTTTTTTTTCATCTATCCTTAAATATTTATACATTTGGTATTTATATGACATTCCTGGACGTCTCAGTGGGATTCATGATAAACACAGGTATCCTAGTACTGCCATTTTAACCAGGCATTGTTCTTTTTATCCTTCTAAGAACAGGCTATGTTTTGAATATCGTGGATTGTAAACAAAGTAACTTATGATTTTTTTTCTCTTTTTTTTGCCTAAAAATTGTTTATAGTGTATGTCCCCAAAGTTCTAATGTATACAGAATTTACTACAGAAAAAGAAACCACTTAAAATGGGAACTCGCCCATTTCCAGCACTTGTGAATAACAAAATGTAATGTATATTTGACACAGCAGTTTTTCCTTATATACAATCTAACTGTGAAATGTACTTGGTACCTTATTGTGATGTGTTGCCTATCAAATACGCGACACATATGGGACCTTTTAGCTTCAGTCAGTCAGGACTTTTTTTTTTTTTTTTTAAGTGAGATGCATACCCAAAAATAGAGGTATGGTGCCTAGGAGTTACTGTGAGTGATATTACTTTCTCCCTTTTACCATAGGAGTCGATCCTCTTACCTTTATAAGGAAACAAAATGGCCAACAAAGACGATGGTTCTTGTGTCATTGAAGACTTTCTTATACGTTAATACCATATTGATTTTGTATTTGTTTACACTCAGAGTGTAAAAAGAGCACCCCCAAAAACAGATGTCCTCCTCAACAGCAGCTTTGTGGTACTAGAATGTGAAGCTGGTTAGCTTAACTACTCCATACTATGTTGCTCATGGCAGCTATCCTCACTTCAGTACAGAAGTTTAAAGTTACAGTCCTAATATTGGTTTAATATTGGTTTAAATTTGATAAGACAATTTGCCAGAAACGTCCAGAACCTTTGAAGGTTGTCTGATAAAGTTTAGATAGGAAGTACATATAATCAAACTGTGAATCAACTGCAATGTAGGTACAGTGGTTATTTAGGTGTGTTTGTTCGTCAGATAACTTCAGAAAGGGTTTGGCTGTAAATATAAACACAAGAGCATATTTTCCCTTATCGGACTTCAAGAGATTTGACTAACATATGTCTGATTATAATGTAACAAACTGATGATACGCACCAGTTAGTCCAAAGTACTTTTAGATATTTTTATTTTTAACATTTGTTTTTTAACTTTCAGTTTTTCTCATAAAATTGAGGTCACCTTAAATATGGAATTGTTTTGTACTGGATGCCCATTATTTTTAATTACCATTGTCTACAGCAGCCCCATGACCAAACAGCAAGTGCTCACCTTGCTAATATAAATAATGTTAATATGATGTTGGACAAGACTTTGAAAGTTTCCGTTTCAAAAGTTTCACATTATTATTTTTTATGTCTTGTTAGTTGTGGTACAGACACTCCTTAGTGGGGGTGGTTACTTCTGTAATCGTGACCTGTCACAAAACTGTAGAGGTTCTAGAAGATTCTTTTAAGGAGGAAACACTATCATCGAAAGAAATGGGGGGGGGGGGGGGGGGGGGAAAAAAATTAGCTTTAACACTTCTAAACTACCCTTGTCAGAAAAATGGCTTTGGGAATATGGAAGTGTAAGGTGGTTAACTGCAGCTCACTTTGCTATTTACTTTACTTTCCTCTTTGTTTGTTTGTTTGTTTTGTGTACTGCTGGAATACGACTTTAATCACACCTTACATCCTTTCTTTACTATCCTCCTAGCTGAGGTGTTGGGAGTTGATTAGGATTAAAAGAAAAACTGTTGTTGCTGCACATTTGTTCGTTTTGGTGAAGCGTGGAGGTTTGTGTTTATTTTTCCCATGAAAATAAATAAAAAAATGACAAAGAGCTTCCTTGTTGCTTGGCCACAGAACAGCTTTTACAATGTAAACCGTCTCAGTATTTGTCTACACCACTGTATTACTATTAAAGAGAAAAAAATATCAATAAATGTAAACACGATGAAATTAACACGTGTACTTTTGTCTCTGCAAACTTGACATTTACTTGTCACCTCTTGGAGATGCAAAAAAAATAATTTAGAAACTAATTGCACCATGGACTGAGCAACAAATCTTTTGAGTTGATACCATCATTTTCTGAAGTCAAGGTCTTTTCTAATCTCTTATAAATGATGTGCAAGGTAAGAGAGAAAGACTCAGACAAACAATAGTCTATCTATGTCTTAACAAGAGCCAATGGTACTATAAATAATGAAGCAGAGTTTACCCATTTCATGTTCCCTTTTTTCAGTACAGTATTCGGGCCCTCTTTAAGAAGTATCTGCATGTTCCAGATAGCACATTTAAAAGGTCAGTTACCATCACTGGCTCTCTCCTGCTCTGTTCAGCATCCAGGAGAAACAGGAGTAATTGGGGTCAACCTGACCACAACCACATAACAGTGCAAATGGTGGCGAGGAAATCAAAGCGTTTGCTACAGTAGATCTTCCAACTTGTAATAAATGTCCATGAGAATTTATGTGTTTGCAGCTCTCTGGTTAAACAAGACAAATATGTTTGCACGAGACTGACTGAGAGGAAATGTGTATGTGTGTATGTGTTTCAACAGTATGCATGAACACGTACATGTGTGGGTGTGTGTGGGTACTGAGGGGTCTATGGGTATCGGGGGGGTCTATAGCACTGTTAATGACACTGCTGTATCACAGTGACAATAGGAATGCCCCATCACTTTCATCTTATGAAACCAACCATGTAGAGTCTAGTGTGGCACTACTTGTACTATACACCCTTGTGACTGTATATTCTGAACACACGCATGTGTGTTCATGCGTGCAATAACGTGTGTGTGTATGTTTATGTGTGTATACACATATATTTTCAGAACTGTGAGGGAGGGTCATTCCACCTTTTTTTTTCTCTGAATCAAAATGCCATTTCCACTTCCATTTGAACATGCAATGCTGGGTCAATGTGACCCATGTCTTCTCTATCTGTGGAGGAAACCCATAATTAAATATGTTTCACTGTTAATGACTGCTTAAGTGTTAAGTGTTCAGGCTTTTAGGTGATTTAGGCATCACGTTTAGGTGATTTAAGGGGTCAATCTGACATAAAATGCAATAGGAGGGCCAATGATAAATGCAGCAATCACACAAAATAAGCGCTAAATAAACATACCTAACAAGGAATTGTGGTGATGGTGATAACAAAACTTAAAACAAAGAGGTCGCCAGGTGAAAATGTCGCTGATCAATTTACTTTATTTAGCCATTTTTCGTATTTCCAGACCTTACAAAACAATGACAATAAGGTCACAAAATCAAATCCTAATTCAATTACAACTGACCCGCAGGCAGATATTTAGCTCATATCATTACTATGTGAACACTAAAATTTCATGGATACTTTCATAAATATGTGTGAAGTAAATAGGAACAGCTCTCTGGATTGCACCAGTGCTCCTGCTACAAGACATATAAGGCAAGATCCCTGCACGTCACCTTGTTTTTTTTTTATTTCTTGTGTATTTTTCTTTTTTAAACAATTTGCTATGGTTCAGAACATACATTTAAAATATTTTCACAGTGTGAACATACTGTACACTTTCTCCCCCAACCCCCTCAATAAAGATACAATAGATTAATACTTGCCCATAATATTACTTTCCCCCTTTTCTATTAACATTCTAATAAATTGCCATTTTTACATCATTTGTGTCTACCTCCTTTAAAAGAGACCGTGTCGACATTACAGGTGAAGGGGTTGTTTTTTTTTTTCTCTCTTTCTTTTAGTTAAGTTTTTTTTTTGACTCACACGCAACTCAAGTGTTGAAGAAACAGAATCAGAAAAACTGATTTGAAAAGTTTTCACCCCCAAATGGCCCCAGACAACATGAACAGAAAGCAGACCAAGAAAAAAAACTAAACAAAACAAAAAAAAAGAAAAGAAAACTTGCACTTTTTTTGACGTTTTATAAAAATTGGTTATCATTTTTTTTCTGTGAATCAGTCCAGATGACTCACACCACTCCAGTGATTTTGAAACTTCCCTTGACTGCTCAATACTGTCTGGCTCTACTCCTTACGATGGGACTGACCTAAATCTAACCGCTTTGAAAACTGGACGCTTTTTTTTTTTTCCAAGCCATTTATGCAGCTACTTTGAAGGGTGTGACTACCTGCATGTGGGATTTATCTTTTTAAAACAACCTGAACACATAGTTTAATATATTAACAAAAAAGAGAAAACAAAAAAAACTGGGAGAACAAAAAGTAAAGTAAAAGGACATTCCATCAATGCTAGCTAAGCCATCATGCTAATTCTGTCAACAGCATGCCGTGTGCATCACTGGGGTGACAAGGCAGACTCCGTTGGCCAACGTACAAAGCCAAAGTACTGTACAAAGACTGGTGCTAGGCAGATGTATGGTGAACGTTTTTGTCTTTTTTTTTTCTTAACGACTGTCTTATTGTTTGCGCTGCTAAAGATATAAATACACATTTACAATTTGTGAATTGTCTTATCACTCTAAGCATACACACACACACACACATACATACACACGCACACACACACACACACCACATCAAGTAAACTGTTCTCTTCTAAGGAATAGTCCTTTTTATGCGGTGTAAACGGTAATAGCATTAGAACACCGCCAGGAGTGAAGTTCTGCATCTGAGAGGCAAACTATTTTTTTTTTTTGATTTTTTTTTTTTTGTCTTCTTCTTTTAAAAATATTGCATAATCAGAAAACATAGTGAAGCCACAGTACACTTTTTGTTGTTGGTACGTAACAATACTTTCGCATACGCAGTCATTTACAGAGAAGCAGAGAGTGTTTTTTCCAACGTCGTGATGTGCTAAAATGCAAGCGTGAGGTCTGTTTGTGCCCCACCTGACTGTACACATTGGCATATTTTCTATTAACATATACGGAGAGGCTGAACTGTGTGGATGGCTTATGGTTTTCCATTTGAATGCGTAACTTTGTTTTCTTATTTGGTAAATCTGTATGTTTTTTTTTTGTTTTACATTGTGTTCAAGTATAGATTTAACTCTTTTTTGTTGTTGTTGATGTTAAATTCCCATTCGAGGAAAGGTGAATGAAGATGGATATAGACAGTGACAGTTCAAGTTTGGTTCTCTTCTGATGAATATTATGGGATGGCAAGATGGAAACCTATGATTGGATAACTACAACTGTATGGAGATATGCTGAGGTGAGTGACACTTGAAGAATCGATGTTTCGGTGGATACGCATATGAGAGCCATGTTTATTGCACAAAACATTTTGGGAATTTTTTTCTTATGTCGCTTGTTTTTTTGTTTGTTTTTTATATGTTTGTTTTCTTTTTTTTGTTTTGACGTTTGTTTGTTTCATTGCTGTTAAAAATACGACACCATGTCAACTAAGCGATGCTGTGCACCAGAAGAGTTACCCCCTCCCTGTCCCCACGAGCGTGACCCCCCTCCCCCTCCCTCGTCCCCGGAGGTGACCCCCCCCCCCACCCCCCCCTCGTTCCTTGGTCAGAGCGCTGCCACGGCCGGCGGGGGGTGCATCAGTCCCCGTACATGGGCGAGCTGGGCGAGGCCGGCATCTGATCCAGGATCCTGCACACGTAACTGGCCACGTCCACCTCGCGCTCCTCGTACATCTGGATGAAGGGCAGCCTCTGTGGGACAGGAGGGGAGAGGACAGACTGGTGTTATTACCTGCTTTGAAAGAGATACTATGCAACTTTTCAGTGCTTTTTTTTCTCAATAGAGCTCCCTCTAGTGTCTCCTTTGCCTCTGTGGGACAGGAGGGGAAAGGACAGACTGGTGTTAATACCAGAGTTGTATAAAGTAGAAGTAGAAGTACTGTTTTGGATGTAATTACAACACTGGTAGTATGGTATTATGCAGTTGCAACTGCGTAGTACCGTACTACTTGTGTTGTAATTACATCCAAAACAGTACTTCTACTTCTACTTTATACAACTCTGGTTAATACTCGCTTTAAAAGTGGTACTATGCAGCTTTTCAGTGCTTTTTCCCCCAATAGAGCTCCCTCTAGTGTCTCAACGTAAATGGACACCTCTGTGGGACAGGAGGGGAGAGGAGAGGCTGATGTTTTGATGAATACTAATTTAAAACATGAGATAGAATACGAAATAGATCTACTGATCTAGCAGTCCACAATCGCAACCTCTTCTCAAACTTGCTTAGAAAAAAGGGCATGCCTTCACATGCCTGAATGGGGGAAGTATGTTGTAATTGGCTGCCACTACTGTCAATCAATAGACAGCTCAGGCACCGGTCAGCCCTTTGTCACAACTGATGTTATTACTCACTTTAAAAGAGATACTATGCAACTTTCAGTGTTTTTTTCTCAACGGAGCTCCCTCTAGTGCAGTGGTTCTTAACCTGGGTTCGATCGAACCTAGGGGTTCGGTGAGTCAGTCTCAGGGGTTCGGTGGAGCCTGAGGTAAGTTGTTGTGAGTTCATGCACTGTGTTGGTTTTTGTTATTTGAACAAGGTGATGTTAATGCACGGTTCATGTTGCATATGAAACTGGTGGGGTTCGGTACCTCCAACAAGGTTAAGAATGACTGCTCTAGTGTCTCAAAGTAAATGGACACTCTCGTAAAAATTGACTGTTTTTCCTTCCCCTCACCCTGTGCATGCGTTTTCTACTCAACCGGCAAAAATGAAAGTAGTCATGTCCACCGAGGTAAGTAAAGTCAGATTTTTTTCAGAATTTAACATGATCCTGCTTCTTGTGATATTCGAGACTTTGTGAGTCTGAGGGTGTCGGGACGGACACCCAGATATCGCAAGCATTGTATTCTGTCCACGGACAGCTGGGGCGGTCGAGAGAGTCATGATTCGCTTTACTGGTAGTGACTCATTTAAGCATCTACTGACTTGAAAAAGTTGCATGGTGTTGCTTTAAACAAATATTGCTAGAAAGAGGGAGCGTTCTTGCACTCTTATTTATTTAATGTTGTAAATATCCGCATATACATGTTTGCTCGAAAGAAGATGACCACCAAGACCCCTAGGGACTTTCACACCATCAATTGGTAACACAGTTGACAAGTGTGACATTTTCCATGTATACAAAGGTCTTACTGTATATTTCTTAATGTATGTGTATACATGAAAAAATATACAAACATTTACACACAGAGGCAGATATATGTGTATGTATTAACAAATACAACATAGTCTACTCTAGAAATAGACACATATAATAAAAATATTTTAAAATATTAAAGTAAACTATATTAGCATATATTTTACAATAAAAATTTATTTTTTATAAGTGGTCTACCCTAAGCCTGGGGGTCTACCCTAAGTGGTATAAGCCCATCATGTCTAATAGCTCATTTGTTACCCTGTTGGTATCTGCATATCTGTAGCTTGATTTATGTCCACTATTGTAAGTCGCTTTTACATAACAGTGTCTGCTAAGTGCAACATAATGGAATATAATGTAATGTAATGAAGCCAGTGTAGCAGCAAAAGCACTGGAGGGCACTTACCAGAAGCTCCCTATACTTTGGCCTCTTGGATTCATCCTTTGTAAGGCTACAGAGAGAGAGCAGAAGTGAAGCACACATTAGGCATCACAGATTGATCACAGTCACCACAGACTGCTTTAATACAGATCTGCTTCAGAGCTGAACTTAAGCCAAACAAATTGACTTCTTAGTCTGCTGTCTCCAGCGGCGGTCAGAGATATTGGACATGCAGGTCCAGCTTTTTAATAATTGGAGCACTTAAATGTTAGCCTGGTAAACCAGCCCCTCGTTCTTTCATTTCATTTTGTACAGAGGGTCTGAGGGCTGAGGTTCTATTGACATGGTTGTCTCAGGCAGAATCTTGCCTAACCAATCAGCAAACAGAGCGACTTTGTGTGCTACATATGAATTGTAGTGCACAGGCAGACTTTTAGCCAAGCTAATTGCATATGCCACGATCAGATATTAGCGATTGGGTACAGACACATTCAAATCATTTTAATTTTTTAGCACTGTCTACACCTCCAAGAAGAAAACGTTTCTCGATACAGCACAGCCAGACCCTCTGTACGGAAAGAAGTGTAGTACAAGGGGCTGGTTTACCAGACTACTTCAATGTAGCATGACAAATATTTCACCAGTATTATTATACTGGTACCCATGATGTACTTATCCCAGGTGTGCAGGCCTCCTCTTACTTTCGCACCATATTATTATCATAATCATTATCATTATCATCATTATCATCACCACCATCACCAACAAAAAACAATAGTATCAACAATAGTAATAATAATAATAATAATAATGAATTATTTGTCACTGACTGTAACTTTGACACACCAAACACAAAAAGCGCAACAAGCGCAGTAATGTTTAACTGGGCAAGCCACTTTAACGACAGGTTGAGAGAATAGCTGTCATTCAACAGGAATACTATGAATTCAGTTGCTGAACCTTCCTAAAACATTTCAATACCTTAACTACAAATACATTTCCATGAAGAAATTGTCTTCCTGGCTGATCAAAGCGAACATAAAAAAAATTAAAAAGAACACACCACTTCCACAAGGGGGCAGCAAATCACACATACATATGTGTGATGTATATTTTAGAGGTTTGAAAAAGAGGAAGTTAAAGTGGGTGCTCACCATAGATTGACAAAGTTGATGAATTTCGGGGAGAACTGCCTCTCCTCAGAGTTGCATAGCTGGGGCGGGTCGCCCTTCACCACCTGTGTCAGCTGGTCGAACACGCTGTTCCACTTGGGGTAGGGGAAGCGTCCGGTGGCCAGCTCATACTGTTTGAAGAAAGAAAAAAAAAACACAGAAATGTTTATACACACACACACACAGCACAGACAAATAAGTTACTAGTACACAATGTACTGTACATACAGTTAGATATGCATCAATCTTATGGAGAACAAAAATTGTAACTAAAATTCAAATCATCTATTTTTCTAATGGATCTCCTATTGGATACCTACCAGAGTGATTCCCAAACTCCAGACATCCGATCGGACATCATATCCTTGCCTGGAAGCACTGGGGTCTATTCTCTCGGGCTGAAAATGAACAAACAATCAGATGTAAGGTTGCACTTTTTCCAGACGGTCATTTGTAGAGATCACATAACAAATCGTTTACTGAGGAGCTAATCCAGCAGTCGTTTTGGTGTCCTACTACAAACTACATAATGGCACCCCAAAGTAAAGACAGACACTAGAAAGGAACCAACATGCTTCGTCTCGATGTGCAATGCATAGTATTCTTTTTTTTTGTGGCGGACTAAAATAGATTAACTAAACTCTGATTATCTAAAACACTCAATCTAAAAAATGATTTACTTTGACTGAGCAGTAGTGTCCTCTTAAAGTAAGGACTCATTTGCCTTTTGTGTCGTTTCTTTCACAGTATGTTTTTTTTCCATATTGTGTTAAGATTAAGAGGCATCCCCTTTTAAAAAAAAAAAAAACAAGATGTAAACAGGCTCTGGATTTCAACCCTGCTGTTTAAACATCGTTAAGAGTCAGAGGAGACTAGGCCTGTCTGGGTCTGTCTGCTGCCCTTTGACCCTGGAAGAAGAGGGTGCAGGAAGTTGAGTAGTTTTCCTTTCAGATGCTCTTTGTTGAAAATATATCTTCCCTGTAATCGGCCACGACATCTAGTGATGAGCTTTTCGACAACAGGAATGTGTGACCACGTGAGTAGCTCTACATGAACTGAAAATAAGACATGAAGTATTCATTGTGATATCACCTTTTAAAAGGAGGAAGAGAGTTGAGCTACGTCCAGTTAATACCCAACTTTCACTTCACACTATTCTACTGGATCAGGAATGTGTCAAGGTTTGACAGTATTTTGAGTTGAGACACATAACTAACATCCTTTGTCTGACAACTGGTGACAAAGAAACAGGAACATGGGAGGTGCCATGGCACGGTTGGTCGTGGTGCTGATACCATAATCCGAGGACCTGGGGGATTTGCATCCGGCTCGAAGTCCTTTCCTGATCCGGTCCATCCCCTCCCTCTACCTCCCTCTCTCTCTCTCTCTATCTATCCCAAACTTTTCCTGTCCTATCCTCACTATCCTATCAGAGTAAACGCTAAGAAAGCCCACAAATGTAGATGTGCAAATGTAAATGTGTGGATGTGTACATGGTGTGTTTATGCTGCTGCACACCTTCATTTCCTTTGGGATTAAATAAAGTTTCTTTACCACCCTACTCTAAATAACTTTGAAAAAAGAAACTGCACACCTTCATTTCCTTTGGGATTAAATAAAGTTTCTTTACCACCCTACTCTAAATAACTTTGAAAAAAAAAACAGAAACACCAAGGTGACGACACTGGAAACAGCCCGACTACTCACCGCCATGTAGGGCCTGCATCCGGCGTCTCTGGTCTTAGCTATAGAGTCCACCAGCTGGCCGCTGATGCCAAAGTCGCAAAGCTTTATGTTGCCGTTTCGGTCCAGGAGAATGTTGGAGGGTTTGATGTCTAAAACACAAGGATACAAGGATGTTTTATTGTCACTTGCATAGACATACTGGGTAGAGTAGGACATGCAGTGAAATTAGTGATTGTTTGTCTAAAACTGTTAAAGGGAGGTAGAACGGGTAGGGGGTGATGAACACAAAAAAAAATTGACACCGACTTTATAAAAACAGGATGCTGAGAGGGGGGATGGAGAACTAACAATCCCACAGAGACGTTATTGACATTTTCCTTTTCTACTTAAAAAGGCAGAAAGCCACTTACCTCTGTGGATTATTTTCAAGTTTTCTTTTAAGTGATTCAGTGCTTTCACAGTCTGTCAGGGAAAAAAAGAGAGAGAATAGGAAACTGAACACCATCACGCTGCATTAAGTCAACACAAGAAAACCAAGTGAGCGCTTTGCTAATGTACTTACGGCTAATGTTATTTTGCCTAATATCTCCTCTGGAATGACATCATCTAATGCACAATATACATATTTGTAGAATTTGTCGAATGAGGTAGACATGAGTTCCATACATATCCAACAGTCCCCCTGGAAAAAATAGAGTGGTAAGAGAAGAGACAGTCAGAAGTGGCAAATAACACCAGTGGTTAATAAAGGGCTACATCTTAAGTGTAACCATCCACCATTACACCTCGTCACCTTAACCCACATCACATCATTCCCACACACTTACAATTACAAAATGGAAGGTTAATGTTTACAAATCACAGAATTAAGCCCAACAAATAACTTATCCAGTTACATTTTCGCAGCAACTTTATCTGTGGTGACACACACACGCACACACACACACACACAGGCACAGACAGACACAGACATGCATCATGCATTATTATTGACATATAAAATAATGCATTTCACTTTATACAGCTTTTCAAAACACTGAAAGAAACTTATATGACTGACTTAAAGACGGACATATAGCATATCCACATGAACAGATACTGACAGAGTGGGTAAAGGAAGCCTCACCTCTCTGAAGAGAGCGCCATAAAACTGGACTATGTAGGGACAGTCGCTACTCCTCATGACTACGTCCAGGTCCATCAGCAGCTGCTTCTGCTCCTTCTCGTCGACGGTCGAGCGAATCCGCTGAGAACCACCAAACAAACGAGAAAAAAAATTATGGCACCCGCAAGGAGAACATTGTCCTTTCTGGATCCTCTTTAAACACATACATCTGATATGGCCCCGGTATATGAATCAATTGGTATGAATTTGTATGTTGATATATTTGGAGCCCATTTACGAGCATAGCCACTTACGAAAAATGAGAAAATACTATTCAGAATTAAAAACATGGTTAATAACAAACTATTTCTGTCAGTTATGACAGGTACTCCTAAAGGCATCTTTAGAAAGCTCTCATTTAATCTAGGGCATAGTACTCATAAGTGGCAAGTTGTGGGCAACTAGCCTGGCTGTTGCACAAAGCTCGTAAACAGAGCTCGGTCTGGCAGAGATCCCACAGACAAAAAGTTTTCAAAGACATCAACGGGTGTCTATCAAAATGCCTCTGTATACTACCGGACAGAGCTACAACCAATCAGACCCCTGATTTCGATGGCGTATGCGTAACGTTCGTTTTTCATTGGTGCCCGATTTCTCAGGCAAAAGAACAGTCAAGAATATGCAGGTTGGACAGACTGACTGACAAACACTAAATTCAATGCAGCATCACAGGCAGATCGGGCTGGCCCAGGCTAGTAGGTAAGTGGACTTCCATTTGGGGCTTTAAGACGTTTCCACTTCCAAAAGGCTACTTCAGTTCTGACAGATGTCTAGTTGCCTACAATTTAGCACTCATGGCAACATGTTTATATTGTTATGTTTTGTCATCATGTCTTATTGTCTTATTTACAAGATGTTTAATGTCCACTGTGGGCCTAGGGAGCGCTGCAATTTCAAAATCTGTGTGCGCAACCAGTACATACATATGGTTTTTGACAATGAAGCTGACTTTGACTTTGAACAGGGGACACATGAACACATGGAGATTGTTGCAGTTGTGACAGTGCCTCTCTGTAGCACCTTAACAGCCATGATCTGGTTGCTGGGTATGTGCACCATCTTGTTGACGGAGCCGTAGGCGCCCCGGCCGATCTCGCCCAGGTCCTTCAGGTCCTCGGCGGTGAAGTCCCAGTGCTGCTCGGGGGAGATCTTCAGCTTCCCCGAAGACTCGATGCTGTGTGTTCTCAGCCTCTCTCTACACACACACAAACACACACGCGTGCACACAGACAGACAGACAGACAGACAGACACACACACACACACACACACACACACACACACACACAGACACACACACAGTTAGATGGATTCCAGTGTAATGGCTATTACAGATTCATGACACAAGTGACACAGAGTAGGTTTAGACATCAAGGTCATTCCCCGTTCCCGCAACCTGACTAACTTATTGGCAATTCAATCTCATGCTATTTAATGACTTCAAGAGATCTGTAAAAAATTACAGGAATGATGCAGGTTGAGTAGACTTAAATGCCTTTAGCTATTGCCATCTGCATTGTGAATAAAGAAAAAAAAAATACAAAAATTACATGTGAGGGTTTTGGAATGGAGGTGTCACAGTCGAGATTGGGAGCCTCGTGGTTGGTTTCATGGGAGGATTGGCAAAGGTTAACTTCAGAGCCCTGCGGTTAGCTGTAAAAAAAAAAAAAAGAAGAAAGAAGAAAGAGAGAGAAAGAAAGTGAGAGAGAGAGTGAGAGAGAAAGAGAGAGACAGTGCAGAATGTTGCAAAAACAAAGTGAGTGATTTATGTTATTGTGCACACAAGGCGGACTAAAATAGCAGCTGCAAATGCTGTAGTTAAAGGCTGCATTCTATATTACAGAGATGGATCTCTTGGTTCTCAGGTTTACTCCCATAGAGAAACAGCAAGGGCCTCAATACACATGTCGAGAGAGAGAGAGAGAGAGAGACAGAGACAGAGAGACAGAGAGACATAAAGACACAGGGACAGAGAGGAGAGAGAGAGAGGTAGAGGTTTGAAGAGTCTTCAGATACCTCCCCTCACGTAAATACCCCATTCATACATAGATATCCCTCAGCCATTTATGTGCCCTTCTCCCATGCACCCACACAAAGCCCAGCTTTGACCCTAGAACCCAGCCCCACTGTTTTTACGGAGCAGTTCATCGTTTCCAGCGTGTAAATACAGAGAAAGACATACAAGTGCATACAAGAGCTCAAGGATGCATGCATTTTGTTCAGTTTAATTCTTCTGTCAGATAATACCATTTTCATTGCCCTGATATGGAATGGTCCGCAATTTGAATTGGGATGCATTAGCTCTGTATGACACTGTACAGTCTGTCTGGGGCGTGGGCCGTGGGGTGAGGGGCGACCAGACCATCAGGTGGAGGATTGAGCATCTCAGTCACATGTCCGGCCACTACAGTCATTCCCACCAGATTGGGAAAAGAGTGAGTGTAAACAGAACACAACAGAACAGCTAAAGAAAGATAAAGGCAGCACCATGACGCAGAAAATGCTTCTCTTACGTTGGTCAGTCCCAGACAGGTTTATCGGAAACCCTACTGAGAAAAGAGACCTTTAAGGCCTTATTGTTACATAGCATGAGCCCCTCCCTCGTCACACAAAAGGGACCCAGGAAAGAGAGCGATGCACTGCTTTTTGATTAAGGCATTAAGCATAATGCATGGTCTTCACTTTGTCTTCGTAGCGCAAACCGAAGCTGTGATACTTGCTGATGACAATGTGTGAGATGGTAAGAATACATGAATGCTGGGACCATGAAACCCTTGTATTAGGGGGCTTTGGTGATTCACTTCAGTGCTCTACCCAGTTATGTTGGCTCACATTCATTATACTGTATACTTAGGCTATATCACAAACATGACAGGTGTCACATGCTGGATAGGCCTACAAATGTTTGAACAATGACATTGAGGAATAACAGCATAACAGAACAAAGAAATGAAAAAACAAAACCAAACCAAAAAAGTGCTTCTAATGCCATCATGGAGCTGATGAAACAAAATGGATGTATTTCTATGACAAGCAGTGATAAGGAGCTAACTGCCCTCTATCTTGACAACAGCTTACTCCTATGAGGGGAGTCTCGGGTGTTTCATCTCAAAATGATGGGAGTCATTTTAGAAGCATTACAAACAAACAAACAAGATATAGGTACCTGATTCATTTTGACATCTCCAGCAAGTGTTGGAATCTGAAATGTTATAATAATATTTATTATTATGGCCACGGAGTGTGGCAGCTACCAGGTGACAAATACATTCATAACAAGTATAGACTAGCACGATATGGGAAAAATGCAGACCGAAAGTAGACCAAGATGACGATATTGCCATCCTGATTGCTTTGCCTTAATCTATCGTACCGTTTGCTCCATGTTTCTAAATACATATTGATACGTAGCCTGTCAATAAAGGCGAGGATGAATCCTTACATAGACTACCCTTTCATACATTTGTCACTTGCACCTTATTGCAGTTCAGTCATGCAACGGACATAGGCTAACCAGAGCTAGTGGCAGAAAGGCGCATATATTAGAAAGCTGAGACAAATTAGAAAGTCACTAAGAAAATCGAGAACGCCGATTAGAACGGCAGGCTTTCGAATGAAGTGTACGACGTAGCCTACTAGCAGTGAGCACTGCAGACTAAGAAATAAAATACACGAATAGCATAACAGTTAGCCACAGGCCTTTGCGGTGCTGGTAGGCTACATGTAGCAACTTGATCAAAAATCGATCCGTGAAAACCCTATCAAGACCACGACAAGTCCATACCTATCCCATCCGTTCCCCACACAAACGCAATGCAAACAGTAACACAATTGCCAGTAATCACATTACAAGCTACAACAAAATAACAAGGCCTACTCATTGATAGGTAGCAACACTGTATCACTACGTTGCAGTCGTGACAGAGTGAGCATACTTTTTTCCAAGTAAAATGTAAGAGGAATATTCGAGACGAAAAGTGACCATAAACAATTATCTTACCCTGCATGTTGGTCATTGTTGTTAAATGTTGAGCCTGCGTTTGGTAGTGGTGTAGTATGGATCCTGCGTTATTGGTCTTACTGCAGGAGGAGGTTGTTGAATTGGTGCTAGGACTGGGAGTCGCCATTGTTGTGTTTGATTCAAGCAGCACTGTGGCTGCAATGCAGGGACTAAACTTTACCCTTTCCAGACAAGATAAATACGCAGCACACTCCACGTCCACGTCTGTTAACGCACGTCAAGGAAGAATCATTAGCTATAACAAAGATGTTAAGGGGTTAAAACAATTTACCGACGCGGGACACCCAGCTTCGGCGCTGGGTATTACACTGTCCGAAACATAGAAGGCCAAGTTCTGAGGCCTGGTGGTGTTGCCAGGTTGGGCAATATTCCACGTTACGGACCATTAGGCACACAATTTGAAACAGGCAACATAGCCGCACTGCATAAATCTGTGCATTTGCTAAAAAAAAAAAAAAAAATACAAAAAAAATACAAACAAAATTGCTTATAGCATAAAAAATAAAAACAGTGCATGTGAACTAACTGCAACTAAATGCACAGCGTACACAACTGCATGGCCCAATGTCATTGCTCCTTGCCCTTACAGTAAATCTCTAATGTAATCTAAATGTTGGTTATACTCATACCAATATTTACATGGCAAGAAGAGGCCAGTGTCTCTTGGCGACATGTCTAGGCTACCAATACCTTACTAACCAGTCATATTTGAAATGTAAGAAAAGTGTTACAATTCAACAGAATATAATAACTATCTTTGTGCTAATATATTAGTCCCTTTTCTAAACCTTTGAAGTTTGTAACAGGTGTACATGCCAAAAAATGTGAAACCACCAGTTTTTTGTTGAAAAGATCCTTTCAGTTTTATTAGTGCTTATAAGAGTGTTCTTTTACATTCAAGTGCATGGCACTGTGCCATCTTAATCATTTTCATTTATTTCAAAACCATAGCATCCACACTCTTCAGTTTTAACGTTTATAACGTTAAAACATTTTTTTTTTGTAAACAACATTTGTCAAGATTTCCTTTACATTCTCATATGTGTAATTCATGACCTGAGGAGGCTATGTTTCAAATCATTGGTTTCACTATATACAAAGCAGCCACTATTACTCCAAAGGAAAACACCTTAGCACACCAGCCCAAGGGGCAAAATTTTACAGTGAATAAATAATGTGTGGCTGGAGCCTGAGAGTATGAAAACTCTTCATATCCTGCCTTATTCATTACATCCATCTTATGTTTAACCAAATAATTAACCAGCAACCTATGATATATGAAAGAGTATCACAGTCATGTTTTCCCAGTTGCCCTCTAGAGAGGGACAAATATCCATTGCAGAAACACTATATAAGGTCCATGTCAGAAAGGTTCTCATGTCCAGAGTTTAAATTGGGCCGGAGCCCTCCTCACCTCGGCAATACACACAGCTGGAGCTGAGCTCCCTCTGCTACAGTATTTACAGTAATGCAATAGAGTGACATATTGACCACTGTGCGTAAAGAAGGGCTCCCCCTCCTTACAAAAGCCAATTTAACCACTGCTCATGTCATATGCTGCACCGTCCAGCCAGACTTCCCGGATATGGGAGCACTCGGTCTGCCATCCTCCCATTACCCCTCAGGACCATGCGGTCCTCGTACATGTACATAGTCCCAAAGGCGTTGCTCTCCGGAGAAGTCTCGATGACGCCCTCCAGCGTGAGGTGGTGGATGCCTGAGTCATCCCTGTGGTAGCCCCCGTCGTGGTCATGGCCGGCCATGAAGCAGATCACGCTGCGGTGGGCCTGCAGCAGGGAGAGGACCTCACTGTAGTTCCAGGCCAGACAGATGGGGTCGGTGGAGAGCGGGTGTACTGGCAGGTGACCTGCAAGCAAATTTGGATATTCGGTGGGGGGATTTCAAGTAGGTGGTTTACTGACTGACCCAAATGAGTTCACTCATAGTGAGTAGTGAACCTCCCAATAGAAATAGTCGTATGGCTTTGTTTCACTAGGAGAATGAAGTCAAAAGTCAGAGTCAGCTTTATTGTCAAAAAACATATGTACAGGTTGCACACACAGAATTTGAAATTGCACAAGGCCCCTCTATTAGGAAGTTTACCACTTATATTAAAGTTAACACACCCAAGTCAGTAACTAAACTTTCTGGAGTACCCTCCAGTTGGAGAGTTTGGCTTGTCTGTAAAATGTTGTATGTCAAAAGCACGGGTGTAAGGTTGCATTAAACCCTGGCATCATAACATTCTGGTACACTTCCAGGTACACAACGGTGGAGATCCAAAAATTGGCACAAATTTGATGCAACCATTTCTTGGATCCATCTGATCCTAATGAGCCCCCAAATCGTCAAACAGGTAGATAAGCTAATTTGTGAAATCACCTGTGTTAACTGTGCAGACAGAGGGAATACATGGCTCTGGTTTCTAAGTTTGTGAGATTTTTATCTCTGCTGGTATTTCAGTTAAAACATATTGATTGTTGTAGCCAAGTCTTTAAGGTTATACTTGCATGCATGAAACCTGTACCTCACCATGGCTTAATGCTGACATTACATGTAACCTATTCCTTCTGTTTTAACCTACTTACTTGCAATGGTCACTCTCTCCTGCATCTCATCTGCTTTACTTAGCACCTGATCGAGCCACTGCAACTGGTCTTGACTGAATCCTCCGTTGAACTTCACAAATCTCTGCTCCAGTCCTGAGAACACTGTTAAAAGACACAGAAATGGAAGACAGACACACAAACACAGGTCATTTTGGCTTCATATGCGACAAATTCTTCACAAGTTAAGCCTTACACTGCTGAAGGACATGACAGCTTACAATTACCTGGGGGATGGTTGAGGTCCTCATTGCTGTTATGGTCTTTCAGAAGTTTCAGTGATTGCTGGTACTTTTCACTAGATTCCTCGCGGCCAATGATGCTCATGTCGTAGGCGTCGAGCACAACAAATCGAAAGTTTGGGGCGGGGCTAAAATTGTATGCGTAAAAGTCGTCATTATCCGAGGGCTGCTGCTGGTTGCATTTGCTGTTGAGTACTGATGATAGAAGCGCGCCTCTAGTGAAATTATAAAATTCGTGATTGCCCCACACGTGATGCACTGCCGGGCTACGGTTAAATTCTCTCAAAACCGTATCAAGTGCGCGTTGAGAGGCGTCGTATTTTTTGTTAAAGCCATCGACTATATCCCCAAGTTGGAGAATGAAACTAGGCTTGACTTTGCCCAAATCCCAGCAATCAATCGCTTTCTGCAATAACTTAAGGCTGTTTCTGTAGTATCGTTTCCTAGTCTGTTTAAAATTTAACCCGTCGTCGATGTCAGCATATTGAACATCAGCGATCATTCCAAACGCAAACAGCGGTGGTTCACAGTCCTCCATAGTATTCGTTAACAATTGACGTTTCAGGAACAATACTCCTTTTTCTGTCCACCTGAAAAGGTTTCGAGTACAAGTTGTTAAACTGGACCCTACCTTCACAACATGGTAACAATTGTGAAACACAGCCAGAACGAAACTCCTGCGTGGACAATTATGTTGACTCAATCAACTACATTGGTTTTCATATGTTAAAATCTTTGAGAGGACACGTCAGAAATATTGTTCTGTCTCAGAAATCATATTCACTTAACGCTTTAAAAAGTTGCAATACAATACTACAAGGACAGCCGGTGTGCTGTGCTACATCGGTCGGTCTGTATGAACCTCGACCTTCCTGTTTATTTCCCATGTTTCATCGTAAACGACTTTATGCGTTCAGTTTGCGCAGGCTAAATCGCCTGTACAGAATTATAATTTAATACATTTTAGGTAGGATAATCTAGATGATCTGAAGTCCCCACGAAAGAACTCATATTAGAATTTTGTATATCTTTTTGTGATTCGTGTAGGCTACTTGGAATCATTTTATTCAGTAATTTGATTAAAAATGTAAACGGCTTGATCTGACCATAATAGGCAGTCGTGGTCGTCGTAGCCATAGGCAACCACAAGACTGACAGGGTTTTACACCTATGGTTTTACAGTCAACACTTGGGTTCCCTAAATACATAGCAGCGGCACATACAGAACAGAGAACATAGATGATTTAGTCCTTGTAATGTACATGAGCTACAGTGACGCTAGATGATGCTGTTGGGTAGGCTAACGCATTATTGGGCTGTATGAGACTTGACCAAATGACCGCTGATGTGCAGGAAACTAAATACATATTGATGCTGTTGAATTCTCAAGATGTTACTTAAAGCGAGTTTGAAAGTTGCTGTTAATAACTATAACATTAAAAACCATTGTTATTGTTGTTGTGAAAATAATAGCAGTAACACTAAACTATACTGAAGAAAAGAGTAAGGAAAGTTAATTTACGAAAGAGTTTCAGCATAGGGTAGCCTACAAGCCCTCCACAATCAAGCAAGGTTGACCTTGGCAGAACCTGACACTGTATGTCATTATGACACATAGACTGTATATAACAACTGGACGTCACGCATAGACTTTCCCACAGCCAAAATGAGGGTTCATCTTAACCAATGCGTTCTGCATTCTAAACCCGCCTTCTACCTGACATTCCATATATGGATAAAAAGGTGGTGCCAGGCGGCCTGAAGACCCGCCCCTACAGGCTAGGCCAGCTCCCGCAAATTACGTAGCGGAGAACTTCTTTCACCGACCGTACACTTGACCGATGTTGACCAGACTGAACTCATCTATTTTAAGTGCTTAAATCCATTATCATTTTCAGTACATGAGTAAATTTGATAATCATGCAGACCGTTTGCTACTATTCAGTGTTTCTAGGTTAATGTAGTGAAAGAGCAGTTTTTAGTCATTAGTTATAGTTGCTAAATTATTGTAGGCTATTAGCGTAAGTTAGCAATGCATAGCAACCACGTCGTTTATGACTACTCTTAACTGACTACCAAAGATTTTAAAACCTCCCTCAATACTTTGTCACTACTGCTTCAAACTGATACTATGGTTTTCTTATGATTTTGGTCGTTAACGCCCATTTGCACACGATTTAATAAGAGAGGTCTTAACTATAGTGCATGCTTTGTGGCATTATCGGTAACGTGCTCATGATATCTTGACATGGAATTTGTTCTGTTGTCGTGTGATTGAAACCTTTCGACTACCAACCAGTTTCATCCATCTTTTTCATTTATAAATCTGTAGTCGTTATTTTCAGCTGTTGATGTAGTCCTGCTAATTTATTCGGTGTACATTGTGGACTTCATAAATGAAGGTGCGCATCCCGGTGCTCTCACATTTTCTTACCAAGACTGTTGTAGCTTGAATGCATATAATGTTGAAATGTACATAAAATGGTTTCTGAGGCCATTTCAAAGCGACTGAAGACAACCCAACATAGTGGAAGACAACATGAGCAACTACATATTACTTATGTAGCACATAGTTTCATATAGCAAATGCTCAAATGTGACATAATAATAATATGTAATAATAATAATATACAAATACCGCCGTACTTCACGTTTTAAAAACTTGAACAGCTAATAGTTATGACCACTTTGGTAGTTCTATTACATTTCGCATGAAACTGGTGGTAGTTGTAAAATTTAATTCGTTGAATGTATGTTAATATTGTCTTCTCATTTTTGCTTTTACAGCTCCAACTTAATAAATTCTGGGGCACAGCTAGGTTGGCAGAGGGGAAGAGGCTGCAAGGAGGTCCCTGGCCACCAACTTGGGACTTCATGCCCAGATGAGGTGATTTGGCCTGGGTGGACTAAGATGGTGTGACATCCTCTTGTTTTTCTCCCAGGCCCTACAAGAACAGTCCTGTATGTCCTGCTCATCCACTGCAGCGGAAATGACCTTGGACAAGTGATCATTTTGTTGTTTGAAGCAGGGCTTGTGTGATCTGTAATGGCTAGCTTTGTCTTGGGGATATCAGTACTAATGATTTTGAATTCTTTACACTAAAATTCCACTTCGAATGTACAGGAACTTGTAATATTTTGCCTGTTGAATGAATGTCAAACTTGTGATAACTTTAAATATAAGGACAGCACATGTCTGAAACTGCTTCAACAAACAACATTTTCTACCACAAATCTGTTATTGATTTTGATTTGCACTGAAGTCACACTTCAAATGTATATGGAATTTGTAATATATTTATTAAACCAAGAATGAATCAAATCAAAATGTCTTATTTCAACAATTATTATTAATATATAAAAGGGAAAATCTTAATGTCATTGTAAACAAAAGAAGTGCATTAAACATACACTGCAGTCAATGAGCAAAGTGAAAAAAAAAACAGTATATGACATGTAAAGCAGGATGAATAAGTATCGAACGTGTCAACTTTTTTTTCAGTAGCATATTTTTCATTGGAATATTGACAAGGCATTTTGACTAGACAATACATTGATATTTACCCATACATGTAAAGAAATCAGAACATTTAAGTGAATAAATAAAGTTATGTGTAATACAGTAAAGTGGCAGGTTGGTAAGTATCAAATGCAGCAAGAAAAGCAGTAAACAAAAGTGATGCACAAGAACATCAAGATAGGAGCAAAGGGCATCTGTGGCCTAATGGAGTCAAGAATAAATGGGCATTGTGTCCTCTACTGTAAGTTGTGTTGAATAAAAGCATGTGATAATTATAATGTAATTGTATGTCACTACCATAGTTTCCAAAACACTCCATCACTGTATAAAATAAATGTTTAAAGCATATTTAAAGTTTCCCAGACATTTGGACAAGCCATAGCATACTCTAAGCTTGTAGTCTGGTAGGATGTAGAAAACTTGTAGGAGGAGAAATAATAAGATATATATATATTAAATATTTGCAACAAAAAGGTTGGTACTGTCCCTGGCATCCGTGGTGATGTCTCGAAGTGCTGACAGCACAGATGAGAGCTCTGGTGTGGAGTCCAGTTCTGTCTCAATTTAACCATCCCATCCCTTTGTCCAGCCTGTCTGAGTCACCTAAAGGAAAACTGATGAGATGTTTGAAATGTTAATTTACAATACTATTCAAAATGTAATGTGTAAGGCCAGGTTGCCCATTCTTACGTGAATGTAGGCTTGCACTATTTTTTTTTTATCTTTTTCTTACGTAATTCTAAGCGGAGTCAAGTTTTAGCTACTCAATAAACTTTACAAGCAAGGGTGCTTTAAACCGTCTCTCTCTCTCGTATTAACACAGTCTATGTTTTTAACACATGTACTTCCTCTTAAGTATAGCACAGATGAAGAATTGAGTCAGTGGACATAATTTGACGGTATTGTCACTTATGTCAACTTCATTACTAGCTGACGAACCTTAGCAGGCTGTAACGTAGCTTGCGCTAGCTGTGCGAGCTAAGACTGTATTGAACTTCAAAGACGGCCGAGACAAAACTCAAATCAAACTCTCCTTCAACGCTATTCTATTGACTTTCTACTATAGTCATTCTACTGACCGATTGGAGCAGTCAAATAAGCTTGATAATGGCAGATTGAGTAATATTATGTTGCAGTAGAGTTATTCGGGAGCTAGTTTGACACCAGGGTTAACATGCTAACATTTCTGAGGTGATTTTAGGCTACGGGGCTAACAGCGATGCTACATATTAGTAATGATGGCAGATAAACAGTAGTGTAATGTCACTTACCATAAAAATGTAAAGAAACATTCTTTGATGGTCCTTTAGAACAGGAACGTCAGACATCCTGGATGTAACATATCATTGAATATGCTGGAAATGATATAGTCGTGAAATATCCGATGACAGCCGAAGAGTCTACAGAGTTCTCAGGCTTAGAATCTCAGCCTCACGTCAGCAGCGGTGGCCGGCTGCTGTCAATCAAGCTGACCACGCCCCTAATTATGCATAAAATTAAAACTTAACTGTGCTTAAAGCAAATGGATTCTAAAAAAATTCACCCCCCTCAGAGTTGTCATGGACCCCCAAACTATCGAAATACACTAAAACCATTTTTTGAACCAGGCTGTAAATATGTTTATTTTAGCTGTGAAAATGGACTTTTTAACATGGGAGTCTATGGGAAATAGTAGTAAGACACATGGTGGTTTTGAAAGAAAAACCTCACAGACAGCTTTGAACACACACGGAGAGGGAGAAGCATCTTGCAAATGTCGACATCTTCATGGTGTTGTGCCAAGGTCAAAGGTGAAAGGCCTCGACCCCGGGCCACCAGTGTGAGGTCAGGGGTGAGCGGACAGGGGCCTCTACTCCTCTTCCTCGTCGGCCGCTCCCTCGATGATGTAGCTCCGCTCCTGCATGTCGTGCTCCAGGATTTCATCGTCGGTTTTTACTGTCCTGAAAGGAGCCAGACATCAAAATATTAGAAACTGATAAACAATTAAGTAATGCATTTTAATGGATTGCATTTGCAATACCCACACAATGGTTTTTAATTCTGTGGGATATGTTTTGTATACATTAAGAGTTTAAATTGAGCTTGCAGCAAGTGTGTGTGTGTGTGTGTTTGTGTTTTTGTGTGTGTATGTGTCGGGGAGAGGGGGGGGGTTGTATTTGGTGCCCCTACCTGATGAGTACGGTCTTCCTCTCAGTCATCTCCACAGCCTGCTCCACAGCAATGGTTGGGCCGTAGATGCCGAATGCTCCATTGGCTATTCCAGCACTTCCTGCCTTGAGAGCACCAGCACCCAATCCCATTTTGGCAGCCATGCCGGCTGACACTCTGCTAATTGCCCCAGCACCAACGCCCATTTGGTCACTGGCTCCTGCACCAGCACCAACGCCCATTTGGCCACCGGCTCCTGCACCAGCACCAATCCCCATCTGGCCAGCTCCGGCACCCATTCCCATTTGGCCGGCTCCGATACCGGTTCCTGCACCAGCACCCATTCCCATTTGGCCGGCTGCGGTACCAGCTCCTGCCCCAGCACCAACTCCCATTTGGCCACCGGCTCCTGCACCAGCACCAACTCCCATTTGGCCAGCACCAATTCCCATTTGGCCAGCTGCAGTACCAGCTCCTGCCCCAACACCCATTCCCATCTGGCCAGCTCCTGCACCAGCACCAATTCCCATTTGGTCGGCTCCAATACTGGTTCCTGCCCCAGCACCCATTCCCATTTGGCCGGCTGCGGTACCAGCTCCTGCACCAGCTCCTGCTCCTACTCCAGCTCCGGGACCCATTCCCATCTGGGCTGATCCGTCTCCAACTCCGGCATCAGCTCCCATTCCCATTTGGGCAGCTCCGACTCCACTTCCGGCTTCAGCACCCATTCCTGCTCCTGCCCCCATTCCAGCCTCTCCAGCAACTCCTTGACCTGCTGCCAGTCCCATTCCGGCTGCAGCTCTGGCTCCGGCTCCGGCTACCAGTCCATCAGCCATTCCAGCACCGACTCCAGCACCTGCAACGCCCTTCATTCCTGCTGCCAGCCCATAGCCAGTTCCTGCCTCTCCTCCGGCAGCCATTCCACCATCGACTCCAGCACCTGGGGCGCCCTTCATTCCTGGTGCCAGGCCATAGCCAGTTCCTGCTTCTCCGGCAGCCATTCCAGAATCTGCAACGCCCCTCATTCCTGGTGCCATGCCATAGCCAGTTCCTGCTTCTCCGTCAGCCATTCCAGCACCGACTCCAGCACCTGGAGCGCCCTTCATTCCTGGTGCCAGGCCATAGCCAGTTCCTGCTTCTCCGTCAGCCATTCCAGCACCGACTCCAGTGCCTGCAACGCCCTTCATTCCTGCTGCCATTCCGGCACCCATGGCGGCTTCTCCTCCAGCACCCATTCCCCCAGCCATTCCAGCAGCTCCAATTCCACCGATTCCGGCTCCAGCTCCACCGATTCCGGTTCCCATTCCAGCTCCAGTTCCACTGATTCCTCCTGCCATTCCAGCTGCACCACCCATTCCGGTTACTCCGGCTCCCATTCCAGCTCCAGTTCCACCGATTCCAGCTCCCATTCTGGCTCCGGTTGCACTGATTCCTCCTGCCATTCCAGCTGCACCACCCATTCCGGCCATTCCGGCTTCCATTCCGGCTCTGGTTCCACTGATTCCGACTCCCATTCCAGCTCCGCCAGCCATTCCGGCACCCATTGCAATGCCACCAGCCATTCCAGCTTCCATGGTTCCAGACATATAGCTGCTTGCCCCAGCAATGGCACTCATGCCCATCACGCCCTGCACCATGCCGGCGATGCGCATGTCCTCACCCTCAATGAGTTTCCTGTAGGAGAAAGACACAGCAGCATTCAACAGGACAATGTTACCAAAACACTGGAGGGGAAAATTGAGGGGGAAATCAGGAAGTTGCGCTAATGTTTAGTATATTGAAAATACAGCCTTATCTTGTGTCCACTCAAAAACCATTTATGTGGTTGAGCTGTGATTATTGTGGCTTTAATTAATTAAACTCTGAAATATGACTTGTATGGGTGTGTATACTGAAATGCAGCTGCTCACATACCTGTATGTTGTGATCTCAATCTCCAGGCTCATCTTGACATTGAGCAGGTCCTGATACTCCAAGAGGATCTGTGCCATCCTCTCCTTTGTGGTTTTGATTTCCAACTGGAGTGCGTGAATCCTGGCCTAGAAGGTCAGATTGGTAGATTGACTTATTGTCAAATCTATGCAACAACCCTTTATTTTCCCTGATTGGAATTTTGTTGGCATCACCATAAAATAAAATTTGATTTAATATGCACATCAAATCTTTTAACCTGCAGAGCCTCCAGCTCTTTCCTGTGTTTGTCTTGGGTGTCTTGAACCTGTGCTTCCATGGCGTCGATTTTGTTTTCCAGACCTTCCTTGTCCTTCTGTTTGCCTTGAATCTGTGAATATGGACGTGCTTTTCAGTGCCATGCTATTGAAATGGTTTTCTCTCTGCCTCTTTATTATTATATAGTGAGAGTGTGTTTTTAAATCTGTAGTGAAATGCTGAAACACAAAACCAAAAAGAACCAAACCTCTTTTTTGGCCGATGCAAGCTCTTCCCTGGCACCACGCATCCTGTCCAAGTTCTTTGTGGATTTATTGGTTAAATCGTCGAATTTTGAATTATACCACTGGTCCATTTCCTAAAAAGCGCAATGTATAAAAATACATTTGTAAATAAATGTATATTTATGCATGTCAGCTCACAACTGAATCATTTATTTTGTGTTTTTGTGGCCTTTTTGTTGGTGGTACCTGTAGATTCTTGGCTGCGATGGTGTCATATTCGTTTTGAATCTGTTTAAGAGCGTTGGAAAGGTCGGGGAGGGCGAAGGCGTCTTGTACGGAGGCGTGGGCAGCGTAGATCTGTTTCATCAGTTCCTCAATTTCCTATTTGAAAATTTTACCATTTAATATAATTTACAATAAACAATGGCTAGATCTGTAAAGGTGACTACTGATGACCAATCCAAACTATGCAACAGACCTCTCTGTGAACTCTCCTCAGGAACTCGATTTCGAACTCCAGGTTCTCCAGCTGTTTCTCCAGAGCAATGCGTGCGGACGTGGCTGCGTCAACATCCTGTAAGCACACGGTTAAAACGGTAAGTCACTCTCAACTCAGGGTACTACTTGTCTCCTAGTGGTGGGCATAATCTATATTAATCAACTCAAAACTGTGAGTCTAACCGGGCGGAAGTTCTCGATGTCGAGCTCGGCCTTCTTCCTCAGTTCCACAGCCTCCTGATATTTCACCTTCATCATCTCAAGCTGTCCAGCCATGGCATCCTTGGCAGCGAGGGCCAGGTCCTTAAAAATGCATAAAAGCAATAGTTAGTACAATAAATAATAAACAATAGAGAACCTTATTTATATCAATACATTTATCACCACCGTTCACCAATATGATGCCTGTTTGTGTTAAAGATTCAGTTTTTATACGGGCAAAATACTACTATTCGGCAATTTGGTATGTGCTTGTGTGAAAGACTCAATTTCAATACTAGTAAGACATTATCTCAGATGTATGACTGATCCTGCTGTCATTATGGTTATTGTGTTGGGCACGGGCCAGCTGTGGGCACTGTTTATGTAACTGCATGCTACATACCCGCTGCCTTCTCATTTGTTCTGCGAGGTTCTTGAGCTCCCTTAGCTGTTCTTCATACAGCATGCGCAGGCCCGTGGGCTTCAGGAATCGGTTCTGGAGGGCCTCGATTTCTGTCTCAAGCAGCTTATTCTGCTGCTCCAGTGATCGAACCTATGGAGACAGGAGGGACTCATAAATTACGGCCCATGTGTGTGTGTGTATGTGTGCGTGTGTTTGTATGTGTGTGCGTGTGTGTGTACGCGTGCTGCGTGCTCGAATATGCTGGATGCCCAAGGAAGTGCAAGTAATGCGCCGCTCCGTCTTTGCAGCCAGAAGGACCTCTGGGTGACTTTATCAATGAATTTGACACTCTACTGTCCTCCATCCCGGAACTTGACTGCCCGCTGCTGGTTCTTGGTGACTTCAATATCCACCTAGATAAAGCATGCGCCACAGACTTCCTATCACTTGTCAACTCGTTTGACATGCAATTGGTCCACACCCCCCCAACTCACAAAAGCGGCAAACAACTAGATCTCATCCTAACGAAAAGCTGCAAACCTGATGACGTGATGGTCACTCCTCTACATACATCAGACCACTTTTTCATCCACCTCATGGTGTCCCTACCAGAGCTACCTCCCACCCCTCCACCTATGATTACCTTCCGTCGCAATCTCCGCAACTTGTCTCCCACTCACTTTTCCTCAATCGTCGCTTCTGCCCTTCCCCCTCCCGACAGTTTCTCTCCACTAGATGTCGATGCTGCTACTGAATCTCTCAGCTCCACACTAGCCTCCTGTTTAGATACTCTGTGTCCTCTCTCCACCAAACCCGCACGCTCCACCCAGCCCCGCCCATGGCTAACTGATGTCATCCGCTCATCACGCGCTGCACTCAGAGCTGCAGAACGCAAATGGCACAAATCCAACAACACCGCTGACCTAGAGACCTTCCAATCACTCCTAGCGTCTTTCTCCACCTCGGTCACGACAGCAAAAAAGGACTATTATAATAACAAAATCAGCAGCACCACTGACTCACGCAAACTCTTCTCCACCTTCAAGTCGCTGCTCAACCCTCCCCCACCCCCACCTGCCACCAACCTCACTGCAGACAGCTTTGCCTCCTTCTTCACAGACAAGGTTAAGGCTATCAGCAAACAATTTGGTGACCCCCCTACTCACAACCCATTACCCCCACAGGACAACAGCGCGATACTCTCCTCATTCTCCCCTCTCTCAGAAGATGAGGTATCTAAACTTATTACGAACAATCGGCCCACTACATGCCCACTGGACCCAGTCCCCTCTAAACTGCTGCAAGCTATTGCCCCCACGGTAGTCCCACCGATCACATCGGTGATTAATACCTCATTATCCTCCGGCGTATTTCCTGCTGCCTTCAAACAGGCCAGAGTTACGCCACTGCTGAAGAAGTCCACGCTCAACCCTGCCCAGGTCGAAAATTACCGACCGGTCTCACTGCTTCCCTTCCTCTCAAAAACCATTGAGAGGGCGGTAGCTAAACAACTCACTAGCTTCCTCACCCATAACCACCTACTCGACCCAAAACAATCTGGTTTCAGGAGCGGTCACTCCACTGAGACGGCTCTATTATCTGTCACGGAAGCCCTCAAAACAGCCAGATCACGCGGTCAGTCATCAGTGCTCATCCTCCTGGACCTATCGGCTGCCTTTGATACAGTTAATCACGACATTCTGCTATCCACACTCGCCAACATGGGCATTGCAGACACTGCCCTCTCCTGGCTCAAATCTTACCTCACCGGGCGCTCCTTTAATGTGGCCTGGCAAGGACACCTGTCATCGACTCACACCCTCTCCACAGGGGTTCCCCAGGGGTCAGTTCTGGGCCCTCTTCTGTTTGCTATCTACACCACCTCGCTGTCTCATGTTATCCGCTCACATGGCTTCTCCTACCACTGCTATGCCGACGACACACAGCTATACCTGTCGTTCCAACCAGACGATACCACGGTCTCCACACGCATCTCCGCCTGTCTCGCTGACCTATCCTCCTGGATGAGAGATCATCATCTCCAGCTTAATCTGTCTAAAACCGAACTCCTGGTCATCCCTGTCCATGAGTCAATCTGCCACGACATCACCCTGAATATTGGCGATGTCACTGTTGCCCCGAACAACGTGGCTAGAAACCTAGGTGTCACATTAGACGACCGTCTATCTGTCTCCGATCACATTTCTTCCATAGCGAGATCATGTCGCTATGCATTATACAATATTAGAAAAATCAGACCGTACCTGACCCAATATGCCGCTCAATTGCTAATACAGGCATCAATCACCTCGCGGCTCGATTACTGTAACTCTCTCCTAGTCGGTCTACCTGCCTGTGCGATCAAACCATTGCAAATGGTCCAGAACGCGGCAGCGCGACTGATCTTCAACCAACCCAAAAGAACACATGTTACCCCACTCTTTAGAGATCTTCACTGGCTGCCAGTAGCTGCCAGAATTAAACACAAGGCTCTGACACTAGCCTACAAAGTAATTTCAGGTTCCGCCCCCGCCTACCTCAATGTCTTATTACAGGCTCACGTCCCGTCCAGGGCGCTACGCTCCGCTCACACAAATCGTCTATCGGTACCCTCACTTCTCACAAAGAGAGGTCACTCTAAGCTCTTCTCTGTGGTTGTCCCCAAATGGTGGAACGACCTACCAGTTGCAACTAGAACAGCAACATCCCTCCCTATCTTTAAAAAGCTTGTAAAAACCCTTCTCTTCCGAGATTGCTTCCCTCCCTAACAAAACTAATATAACTAACAAACACTAATCTAAACTCTCTCTCTCTCTATCCCTATGCAGAAGTACATATGTCTATTGTGTCTCTACTCTGTGTCCTCCTCTATTGCTTATGTCCCCCTTGATTGTAAGTCGCTTTGGATAAAAGCGTCTGCCAAATGCAATGTAATGTAATGTAATGTAATGTAATGCATTTAGACACAGCCAGTCTGCGCCGCACACTCAGGCGTAAACAAATCAGACAAATTCTGTCAAAAACTGGTTCCACGGAACACGCCAGCATTCCAGGAGAATCAAATAGGTTGTGAATTAGTCAGTGAATTACAGTGTGTGTGAATATGTTGCCTTTGTTTGTTGGGGGTACTAGGTCAGCGAAACACACAATACCACACAATGATAATTCTGAAAAATGAATAGGATGTACTGTAGGTGTATGCTATCATCAAAATGTTATGCTATCATCAAAATGTTATCATCAAGGAAGAAGTGCGTCATCCACGTGCCTTTTCGATGTATGCAGCCAGCCTGTCGTTCAGTACAATCATCTCCTTGCGCTGGCCGGTGCGAGTGGAGAGGAATTCCTGGTTCTCGGCGGCAACCACGTCCAGATCGACGATGTCTCCATTGCCCACACACATAGTGCCTCCGCTTGCACCACTACTGTTCAGGAAGTGACAATAACAGTGACATCATTGTATGGGAATGAATGTTGTATGAAATTGTGAGAATTGTTGTTAAATGTTCCTATGCTTGCTTCTATATGTGAATATTTGCTAATCACTGACTGGAAAAAAAACATGTAGTCCTAAAATGTATTATTATTAGCTTGATGAAAATCAAACTAATATCTAAAATTTATTTTTTAAAAATACTTTGGCTTTGAATGTCATTTCCTGTTTTGTGGTTAGTCAGGCCATTTTTCTTTTTTCAAAAAAACACAAAAGCTTGCACCACTCAGTTCCATATTAATCATTCTATCATATCAATCTGTTGGCTTTTTAATAACTTATATTAAATTATGCTATGAAAATAAAAGCCTAAATTCCTCTTACCTCACAAACCACATACCACTGCACAATGAGCAGCATTATGGCAAATTAAATGAAGCAAGAAAAATGTACTTATCTGCCACTGTTGTTTACAACATACTGTAACGTGTTATGCCCAGGGGGCGATCCTTGCACAAAAACACACACAGCAACCATGGCAGCCATCAGTGGAAGCTGCATCTATGACCCCCACATGACCTCTCTCATCCTGGGACACCCTATATGCCCCCCATCTCCCCCAGGTCAGAGCGGCGTGGAGCAGAGCACCGTGGAGCGGAGCTTACCTCGCCATCAGGGACTTGTGGCCGGCAGAGGCGGTTCTGCGGCCTACGGCCATGGCGCCAGCTACCGCTGCACCAGAGGAGCGGGAGTAGCTGCCTCCGCGCTGCTGACGGACGTCCCTGCGGGAGGGAGAGGGGCTGGACACCCTCACCTGGAGGGAGGTGGAGGTGGCGGCGGCGGCGGTGGTGGTGCATTCTTCAAAATGCCGGCGGTAGGACGAAATCCTCTCCGGGCTCCGACTCATCTTGGCTGCTGTGCGGCGACGAGGCACTAGGGTCTCTCTGGGTTGTAGCTTGCTCTCTCTATCTCTCTGGGAGCTGTGTTCTCGGTAGGCCTCGGTGGAGGTGGTTCCGATGTGGATCGCTGGGCTGAGAAGTGCTGCTCCTCTGCTGCCTCCTCTCCCTTCTTATACCCCGAGCAGCCGCCCAGTCCCGAGCATGACCCAGCGCCTCTGGAATGTCGAACCTCCGCATCACAGTGCCCGCCCCGCCACAGAGCCTTCTGCCAGGGGCCCGGCAGGTGATTGATGGCCCGAAAGAGCGTGAGGCATTGGGAGGGCTATTGCTCCACAGCTTCAGCAATGAGGTGATGAGCCTTACTGGGCACAGGCCGCATTAATTGGTAGCTAAGCCACAGCCAGGAAAAATCCTGGAGCAGAGGTCTTCTCTGGGTGAAATGAGAAAGAGAGAGAGAAACTTTCGAAACATGGCCCTAATCATTAGTTATTTAAAACGGCTTGAGGACACCACAAACAAAATGGATAAGCAAAGACAGGAACTTGTCGAAATACGACAGGATGTTAAACAGGAAGTTTGCCTCCAACTCAAGGCAGAAATGCAGCAGTGCGCTAAGGCGTCAGTCCATGACCCCCATTGTGGACAGCAGTCCACCAAAGCAACAGGTAAATTATATTGCTGTCTTATCACAATATCTCATCAACTACAATTATAACCACAGATAACTTTTAGAAAAGTTATAAAAACAGGGATGAAAAGCTTTTCCACTAAAACATGCATGCACAACATTCATACCGAAATCATTACCAGCAGGTTTGTTCTTCAGCACAGATATTAACAAATATTAACATGTATCCTTTTGCTTCAACTAGACATGAGTCCTGATCCAAGAAATGATGGTGCTGGGGCAACCATGTCGGCCACAGTAAATCAAAAGAAAAGACAGAGAAAAAGAAAGAGGAATAAAGAGGCCAAGGAAAAGAAAGAGGATGCGAAAAAAGCAGCAGACATAAACAAGGAGACAACAGTGGGAGAGAAAAGGACAGATGAGGAGGCAAAGGTTAAGAAAACATCAGCAGCAGGAGGTTCGTTTTTTGAAGACAGATTTAAATCAGATGTATGTTAAGTTCTCTTGATTATGATGTGCAATAATTATGCGTGTCTTCTTGCTTCAATTAGATATGATTCAGATTCAAGGATGCGGTAGTCCTGAGGCAGCAACATTGGCCCTGACGTCTCAAAATAAAAGACAGGAAAAAGGAACAGACAATTATGAAACCAAGAAAAAGAGAGAGTGTGAGGACAAAACAGCTGCAGTGGCCAAAATTATGACAGCAGAAGAGATAAGGATGAAAGTCGAAGAGCCCAAGAAAGCCGAACTGTTTCGAAAACTTGAGGTGCAGAGGCGGAAGGCAATGGCCGAAGTGGCAGAGATGGTCAAAGCCAGGACACGTTTAAACATCCCTGTTCCTCTGCAGAAATAAACTATAAAGTCTCAATTTTAACAAATTTCCATGCACAACCTCCGGGTGGTAGGTCGAAAACACATATTGTTCATAAATAAAGTATGTTTCAGCAAAAGGTTTTAGTGTCATGCTTTCTGTCATATGACTAGATCAGGGCACAGAAGCAGATGTTGTCAGGTGAGTAAATATTCTGCATTTATTTATTTATGCATTTATTTTTTATTTTAAGAGTTCACAGAAAAGTGACTCTAAGTTTAGTTTAACAATCCATTTACCATCATAGTCTCCTTATGAAGTGCTACCAGGCACTGTTGCCCTCTTGTGGTCAGCCTGTCAAACTACTCCCCATCATGTTTGTGTAAGAAATTTGAAATTAAGCATCCAATGTTCAATCATACGGTGGCGCATTGCATTCAAATAATAATAAAAATTTCACCAGGTTATCTCGTAATTGCGAGATAATTATCTCATAATTATGAGATATTTTCTAATAATTACGAGATAAGATCTCAAAATTATGAGATAGGATCTCACTTTGGAGAGACAAATTGAGCATCACTCTGGGGTATACTCAATTTTGCTCGACAATAATTTCACATAAACTGAAAATATGTCATTTAAGTTACATAATTAATCTTAGTTTTCTGTTGTAAACTTAGTCTATGCATATTTTGGAAATAACTTGTGTGCGCGGGTGACACCTAGCGGCCACCGTACGTTTACCATATAGCCTACATACGGCAAGTGTCATAAGGCAACACCAGGGCAGAACAGTGGCACACTTCTAAGCTTTGTGCATTTCCCCAAACAGAGCTTACAAATAACTGTAGCCTACTTTTTCAAGTGTTAATAATAACAGCTTTTAGTACAAAACGGAAGTTTGTCTGAAGAGCCAGCAACATATTTTGGGAGGTTGTATATATAGGTATATGTGGCTTATAGGCTTTCCTCCTGAACAACCCCAACAATTTCAGTCGCCTTTGTAGCCATGACATGCTTATTTCAATCCCATTCATCCTGAGAAATGTTAATATTCTACAGTGCTTCATGCCAAGAAGGAAATAAAAACAAATTCCGCGAGAGACATCCATTATTATCTCATAATTACGAGATGATTTTCTCATAATTATGAGATCCTATCTTGTAATTTTGAGATCTTATCTCGTAATTATGAGATAATTATCTCGTAATTATGAGATAACCTGGTGAAATGTTTATTTTTATGTGAATGCAATGCGCCACCGTAGGCCTACTACAAACATGATCTCAATTCAAGATCCATGCATGACCCATATTCCTGTAAAGTTAGCAATAAATTTGATGTTAGGACATGTATGGTCTGGGAAAAGAAAAATGACTATTAAAATCCACCATAGACTCACTGGTTTTCCAGGTGAAGTTGTCTCTGGCCGATTACTCACTTTCTCCATTTATATAACTGGTATCCCACCCTGGTGATATTGGTGTCCCTGCCTTTGGGAGTTTAGTTCACACTTGCAAACTTGGAGGCATTCCATCGTTTTAGTATTGACAATATGTTTTAGATATATTCTATATTGTATAATGCATTATAGAAGGCAGCAGAGTAGCAGTTAAACTCCACTCATAATCAGCGAACAACTTGTAGAGAGAGTCACAGGTTTTGAATACCTTTGTGTCCACATCACTAAAGACCTTACATGGACTGTTACATGGGCATCCTAACACATTACACTACATACACACACATACATAAACCAGATTTACAGCACTTTATACACCTTACACCTGGACATTATGGGTTTCAGTGATGAGGAGATAAACATCTACAAGCTGACAGGAGCTGTGATGCACTATGGAAAGATAAAGTTCAAGCAGAAACAGCGAGAGGAGCAGGCCAAACCTGGTGCCACTGAGGGTATAAAAAAAAGAAGACATACCAAACTTCATCGGGAGGTGATTTATCTGTCGTCCAATTGTCACTGTATTTTTTTATTTGTTCGCTAATGAAAATTAGCTTTTTTGATGACAGTTGCTGACAGGACGTTATGGGCCTCAACTGAGCTGATTTACTGAAAACCCTGTGCTGCCCAAGAGTCAAGGTCAGAAACAAATATGTGACCAAAGGTCAAACTATCCAACAGGTAAAACCGCGTGAGATGCCACAGATTTCTCCACAGATTAGCCGACTGTACCTTATGAGAAAATTACTAGAGGCTGAACGGTAATCACTTGCAGGTGTACAATTCCATTGTAGCACTGGCCAAGTCGATTTACGAGGAAATGTTCCTGTGGATGGTGATACCCGTAAATCAAAAGCTGGATACCAAGCAGTCTAGGCAGTTCTTCACTGGCGTCCTGGACATAGCTGTGTTTAAAAATCTTTTGATGTGAGTGTTCGCTGAATTATGGACTTATCTAATGACATGCCATTTAGCTAAGGAAGCTCGTCCAAAAACTTTTAACCGCTGCGTACCCCCTAAGACACTATGTTCTACTGATAAACCCCTGCATTACAGCTTGCAGCTTGCAAAGAATTTATATTTTTGCATAATTATTGGTGCATAAACATAATGTGTAAAAAAAAATATTACGTGATGCTACCTACCTGAGAGTCCGTTGGATTGTAACCCTAAGATCCTTTTCAATGATCTCTGTACCTAAGTAATAACCTCATGCTGGTGAGTGCAAAGAACACCTTTACATATTTATTTTGGACCCTCTTGAATTGATCCAAGTACCCCCAAGGGTGCTTGTACCCCACTTTGAGGTATTACACTGTGTCTGACTGCATTGGGCCCAAGAGAAACATATCTCTTTTGTGTGGTCTGGAGCAACTATGCATCAACTTCACAAATGACAAACTGCAACAGTTTTTTAACCACCACATGTTTGTGCTTGAGCATAATGAGTACACTAAGGAAAGCATTGAGAGGGATTTTATAGACTTTGAGATGGACTTGCCTGCCTGAGCTTATCAAGCAGGTAATTACTTCAGTTCATTATTTACATTTAAAATAGACATTTATTACATGAATACATCCCCCTTAACACTGTTAAGCAATGTATTATATAACTTTGTTTTATGGTCAATAGCCATATTTTCCATGCTGGAAGAGGATGTATCTTCCCCAAGGCATCAGATACCACCTTTAAGAGCAAACTCTATCACCAGCATCTGGGCAAATCAACCAATCCTCTGTAAAGGAACACTGTAAAAGTGTATGATTTGTGAAGGTGTATGCTAGCTGTCATATCAAGATAAGTGTGGGAATCTCCTAGTCTTCTGAGCCATAAACAACACTTACCAGTTTTTTTTAAAAAGCTACCCCAATCCTGTCACCCAGCTGTTTGTGCCATTGTTGAATACACTGCCACTGGCTGCTGTCTGTATGTGGATCACTCTTAACATCAACCTGACACTCAGGAGCTCCTTGCAAGTTTTCTACTCAGAGTCAGATATAGTCCGACTTGTAGCGTAAAAGCTAGGGACCATTTAGAAAGAGCTCAACAAAGATATGGAGGTACATTTGTTACAGAGAAAACATTATGCAACGTATTCTGCCATCATTGTTTCTGTATGTAGTCACCCCATAAGACTTTATTACTGAAGAAAACACATGACTGAAGTTTGGATGTTTGGACAATGCTGTGAGACTATAGTCTCATCAGACAGTTGACATGCTATATGCCATATTTGGAGGAGAAATACTTTGACTCCCCAAATAAAAAAAACTGCAAGAAATCCTTTGAATGTGCAATGATGTTCTCTGTGTGGGAGATGTGGCAAGTGGAAACTGTATCATGACTTTCCTGAACTGCAGACAGGTTTCCGTTGAAAAAGGGCTCCTGTGTTTAGAACTGCACAAATGTTTGAAGCTAGCAATGCATTTTCTAGTAAAGATATTGTGTGAGCATATGCTATTGAACAATTAGACTGTTCTTTGTTTTTTTAACAAAGACAGGCCTCTCTTAAAAGTCACAGAAATGACACACTCATACAGATGTTGTCAATTTATGTCAAGCAATATACAGTATATTCAAGCAAAGTTCAGTGCTTAAGCTTTGAATAGAACTGGTGAGTATTTGAGAAGATACTATAACTGAATATGGAAAAACAAAGCTTACTGATGAGACAATAATTATTCATTTACATATTATACACCCCAAGTGTGTGTCATTTCCCTTTAGATTGTTGCCGAGTGGAAGCAGAAGTATGAGGAAAGCCAAGCAGAGTTGGAGGGGACTCAGAGTGAGAGTTGTTCTCGCAGCACATAGCTCTTCAAGAGGAAGAACTCCTACGAGGACACCCTGGACCATCTGGAGACTCTAAAGAAGGAAAACAAGAACCTCCAGCGTATGGCAGATGTTCACGAGAAACTTTTTTTTTTTTTTTTTTATTAAACCATAAGAGCTTTACAATTGAGTTCTGCCAAGCTGTTGATCAAAATGGTGTCTCTTGTCTTGCCAGAGGAAATTTCTGATCTCACAGAGCAGCTCAGCGTAAAAAGGAAAAGTTATTTATGAGCTGAAACGGTCTAAGAAGCAAGCTGACACTCAGACGTCAGGCTCGGAAGACACAGACTGCTCTAGAGGAGGCAAAGGTGAAAATGTTCCACTGATCAATGATGTTATGTTTTTTTCAGAATTTTAATGTAAATATTGATAGTTATTCTCAATATTCGTGTCATGCTAAGCCATTACTGTAGCATGAGGAATCCAAGATCCTCCTCACGCAGGCCATGATCAAGGAGCTGAGGGCCACTCTGGACCAGATGGGATAGGTTAGGATGGATGAGCAGGAGCTTGTGGATGCCAGCAAGAGGATGGGACTACTTGGGACTACTACGCTCAGTTCAGCGTCTCTCATCATATACTTCATATACTAATATAAATTATTACATTACACTTACACTTACACTAATTATTACATTACACAGACGATGCAGACATAAGTAATGTACAGATGTGCAGAGGGAAACAGAGTAAACAAAGTCACAACATCATTAATTATAATAAGTTTGGTCACTGTGTCTTTCTCCTATACTACTACTACTACTACCCTACTACTGCTACTACAAATAATAATAATTTAAAGAAAGACCTTTAGATGTTATTTATTACATTTATGACTAATACAGAAATAATAACTAAGAAATAAAATGTGTTATTATTAATGTTATTTTGCAATTATGATTATGACTATGTACAACAAGTTATTTTTGGGGTTACAAAGGATCACAGTCAGGAGTCCATGTATGTTTAATATATCAGTAGAATGAGGGTGAATGTTCTATTCATTGTTCAGGTTGAATTCATGAATTTATTGTTGCCATGTCAATGATGTCGTTCTGGTTCTAGTTGTGACTTCTGGCTCAAATCCACAGAACACCAGCTTGGTCAACACTAAAAAAAAAGCTGGAGGCGGATGAGGTGGAAATGCTAAGGATAAGGCCAAGAAGGCCATGACTGACGTGGGTGTCTGCAGGCAGCATGCAGTACAATCATTTTAATTACATTAATTCATACCAGCAGTGTCTACTGACAGTAAAACAGCAGAAATCTCAAATCTGCACAAAATAACTAAACGCTGTGCTATGGGCGTCTCTGTGGGGTTACATATACATACACATTATATACTTATAATTATATACTTATATACGTATATATATATATATTTGCATAGGCGTAGTCACAGGTGGGCTGCGGTGGGCCTTTGCCCACCCACTTGTCAATTAGGCCCACCCAATCAGAAGGCTCCATAAGTTTGATTGACTGTTTTAGAAATAAAAATAACCTATGTGTTTTGGGATAGGCCCACCTGATTTTTTTTCTGGGCCCATCCATTTTATGATTTCTGGCTTATGCTTATAAGATGTTTCATGTACACTGTGGACCTAGGGAGCGCTGCAATTTCATATCCTGTGTACAACCTGTACATACGGCTTTGACAGTAAAGCTGACTTTGAATTTTGCCTTTGATACATACATACAGACAATCAGTTGTTACATATTTTAAACTTTTATCAGACAGTTTTGTTCAGATCCGCTTAACCAGCATATGCATTCATAGAAAACAGACTGTGAAAACATACCACTCTCCTGTGACCCACAAACCCAGCTGGACTGTGCACGTATGTTTATACCCGCCGGCCCTGAGGGGTCTATTTTTGTTCTGCCATGTCATGTTACACCTAGGCAGCCATGATGGCAAAGGAGCTCGAGAAGGAACAGGACACGAGTGGCCACTTTGAAGCGCTTCAGAAAGAACCTTGAAGTCTCAGTCAAAGACCTGCAGCTGCGTCTGGATGAGGCAGAGAACATGGCCTTGAAAGGAGGGGGCAAGAAACTGGAGGCTAGGGTATCATAGCTGACATGATAGCCTGTAGTTACCCATTAATGCTAATTTCCTTCTGCTAAAAATCTGGCATCAATACAAAGTTTTAACAATTTTTAGTTTTTTTTAATTAACTTTGTTGCTTGTTGTGTATGCATGTGTGTGTGCGTTGTGTGTGTCTGTGTGTGTAGGTTCATGAACTGGAAAGTGAACTTGAGGCAGAACAAAGGCGTGGGGCAGAGGCCATCAAAGGTGTTCGCAAATATGAAAGAAGAATGAAGGAGCTCACTTATCAGGTTATTTAGGGTTAAAACAGTCCACTTAAATAACAAACACACCTTTCTCTTATAAATAAAACTAAATTAAGGAATAAATAAAGCTATTCCTTTCTATTCACAGACTGATGAGGACAGAAAGAACGTCCAGCGCCTTCAGGATATGGTAGATAAGCTTCAGCTGAAGGCGAAATCTTACAAAAGACAGACAGAGGAAGCTGTGAGTTTCTCTAAGTATCAGTATACTCACACAATTTTTTGGTAACACTTAATTTTACGGTTCCTTTTTTAAACGTATCTACGTGTAATATTTTGTACTTACACTGTACATACCTTTACACTAACCCTAATCCTATGGTACAGTGTACGTACATAATGTTACATAGTGTTACACACATTATGCTGTTACGCTGTACCTAACAGATGTAACAGGGGCAGTGAAATAAAGTGTAACCCATTTTTTTTCTAGCACAGAGATGCAGTGTTTTCAGCATCATTCAAATGACTAACCTTGCCAGACAACAACTGCCGCATTGATGAATCATTGACTGTGTTGTGCTCACAGGAGGAACAAGCTAACTCTAACCTGTCCAAGTTCAGGAAACTGCAGCTCGAGCTGAAGGAAGCAGAGGAGAGGGCTGACATAGCTGAATCTCAAATCAACAAACTTAGAGCTAAAAGTCGTGATGCCGGTAAGGTGAACAGTCACTCACCCACTAGATCAAGGTTAGATTACTCTAGGGAGAATCAAAAATAGCACATTGTCAAGTACATTTTGTATACAAAAGGCCTACGAGGGTCAGTTTAATAACAACTTTTAACTTTCAAAAGTGTGTATGTGTTATTATTCCAACACTAATTTCTTTGCCCTTACTGTTTTGCAGCCTAAATCTTAATGGAAGATTTTTGTGATGGATTTGAACCTCCCTCTTCTGCATGAAGTAGAGTTGCATAATGGCAGTTTATTCAAATTCAGCCAACATCTATAGGTTACTACATCTGATCTTTGTAACACAGTTAACATTATTTCCCTTTAGAAAGCATGGTGTGTACTAAATAAAGTTCTCCCTTTACTTTTGCATACTTAATAAAGACCAAGCAACCAATTTATGTTGTAGTAAGTCTATTCTCAATCATTTCCATTTCCAAAGTTTTATGCATAACATGCCAAATCAGGACTGATGTCTATCCTGATTGTCAGGTCTCTCTGAGATCATAGCAAATGTTTCAGTGGCTGAAACTGACAAATGTCTTTTTCATAATTAAGTACATCATTTCTTCTGACAAGTGGCAGAAAATAATCGTTACAACCTTTAGGATTCAAACCATAAGGAAAGCCACACAACAGCAACATGGTCGCTTACCGCCACCTCCTGGCTCACTGCGCAAATGCTGCAGCGGGAATGCATGGTCTTGGGCGTCAACTTTTAAAAGAAAATAAATGTAGTGGGTGCTGACCACAGATTTGAATCACAGTCGTTTTTAATATAAGTGCTTGTCACAGGTAGACGTTAGGCTGTGAACTATAAAATACACTGTGCCCATTAATCTCGTGTGCAACTTGAGGAATGTCTTACATCTGTGCTGATCGAAATGGGAAACATTTACCTGCAGTTTTACGCATGTCTAACGGGCCTCTTTTAATTTAAGTGTGGCTTGCTGTTCTTACCGTCTACGTTATGTTGTTAAACAAACTAGACTCGCACTAATGTCATCAAAAATGTCCACAGAATACAGGTTTGGGATTCACAGGTCTTGTCTGACCAAAAAATGTTTTTCATGTTTTCTTCCGTGTATGACCTAATACAGATGCCCTTTGTGGCACCTGTAGCAAGTTCATATTTTTATCATTTGACCCCCAAGTCTCACTTTTTGCTGTGCAAACAAAGGCAAGGAGTCTGTAGGTATTATTTTGGCAACAGGCTGTAAAGTCCAACCCACCAACTTGCGCTTTCTGCGACACATGAACAAACGTGAGGCAGTTAGTGGACTGCCCCGCTATGTCATTCAGTGTGGCGCAAGGCAGGGAAGGGTTGGCTCACTGGAAAGAGTTCTTCATACACACACACACAAACACGCTCTCATTCACTCACTGGTGAAGAAACGCGTAGCGTAGGTCGCACTTATGCTGTGACTGAAAGAGTGAGTTCAGATACGTCAGATAGGCTAATTGAACATTTTTTTTACAAATAAATTCAAGGACGTTAATGCCATAATCACTGACTGCGTCTGATCAGATTTAAGTGGTTTAAGGACAGACTTTCCTGCACACAACACGGACTGAACAGTTAAAGTTTGCGATGTCTGGATCTTACTGTAAAAGTTTGTATGCTTTCAACGGAGAGCAACACCAACTTGGTTTGAGATTCGAGGCGGGAGAAATTATAAAAATAACTCAAGCTTTACCCGGTGGATGGTGGGAAGGAGAGAAGGATGGAGTCAGGGGATGGTTTCCCTCAAGTTACGTTCAGGTCTTGGAGGTAAGGAATATTGCATTTTCCATCATAGTTCCACATATCCACACAGCCACAAAGAAAAAAAAGTTTATTTCCCTTACTGACCCGTACTCTGGGACTATTTAAATAATATAGTAAAATAACTCGTGCTATCGTTCGCCAAATAATTGTCCATATAACCACAAAGCAGTTATACGTGTTTATACACTGTGAAATGACCTGGACAAACTTCGGACATTCTCAGAAAAGGGCGGATTCACACACATGGTTCGGGAATGCGCTCGTTGCAGTGGGCGAGTGGTAGTTCATCATAGTGGGCTATTCGTATCAAATAACAAACCATTTCTAACACGTTGCTTCCTCATTCCAAACGCATTCCATTTTAACGTCCAGACGTCTGCATAGATGCTTACTGCAAAGGCATGTGGTACCCGAGGTGCTTCTCAACATGCCAAGAGCGATTGCCCAGACACGACTGTAGTAGGTATTTAACTGTAATGTTTTGCTGCAGGTGAAATTATGACTCAAATAGAAACAAAGATGTTGTCAGCTGCCACATGAAAGAATACCGTAAGCTACTGACTGGAAAAGGATTTGGGACAGAGCAGGTGTGAATCTGTAAAGTGGGGAGGTAGGCTTGTCAGACAGAGAGGAGAGTGACTGACACTAAATTACCATATGAAACGATCATAAACCTTTGTGGCAAGTTTCCATCCAGTAGGCGTTAGTTTCAGGAGAATGGAGATGACTGTTAGATGTAAGGAAACAGGTTCTCTTAGTGTGGGAGATGTGGCAAGTGGGAACTATCACGACTTTCCTGAATTGCAGACAGGTTTCCCTTGAAGAAGGGCTCTTGTGTTCCAGAAAGAAACTCTGGTCTTTAGTGGAAAAGCAGGTTTCCTGCTTCATTGGATTTGAACCTTCTTTATTTATCTTCAGGGTATTGTCCCATCCCACACTTGAAGTAGGATTTCTCTTTTCTCGGTTTTACTCACGCACAGCACAACTACACTCTTCTCAACGGTGTTATAAGAGATTTTCTGCTGAAACATTTTAAGGGTCAAGGTCTGTGGTTGACATTGAGCTTGTAGAAGACATGCCCACATGTAGGAACACCATGCCAAAGGACTGTGTAGTGTTGTGCAGTGTTGCTTGTAAGAGTTCAGTAATGTAGTCCCACTAGAGGCAGATGTAACAGTAAATGTGTACTAATCTACAAAACATGTACGGTGTTCCATACTGTGCTGCTATTCAGGATGTGTTGTTGTGTTGTACATGTATGCATTCATATTAGACAATCTTGTAGTGTTGCAAGATTGTCAAGGTGAAAAAGAATCAAGTCCCTGTTAACATTTGGAATAGATATGCATTTGCGATGTTGTGATCATCGTATCTGAAGCATGTTGGTAAATTAACATTAGTCTGTGATGTAACAGGATTAGTGTTCTTGATATCTCATCAAATGCTGACCTTGATCTTAAGAGATTGTCCTTAACTTATTTAAAAGAACAACAGCAAAAGGAATAACACAGTGTCAGGGTAGGATACACATAAACAGTGCAACAACCAAGCAATTGTATCGCACAGCAGCTTGGTATTCTTCACGTAGTTACATGTAATGGCTGTTGCCAGGGTTGTAAAGGGAAGTTTATCAAGAGAAAATGCCATGGCAATGAAACCAACAGAAAAAGCAGAACTAACCCTGGGATGCGTTGAATGAATGATTCAGTGTATGGAGCTGTCATGTTTCAAACGCAGGCTACAGAAAGGCAGTGTACTCGTTAGCTCTTGCACACTTCACCTCACATCCTGTTGTAGGTGCAGCTGCAAGAACATGTGAAATTAGCAGCTTTGCTGCTAACAGCTATGAATGCAGCTTTGAGGTGGGTGTCACTGATTTGGTGCTCTTCTGTTTTGGCCCATAGGCCATAACAACATTGAAAGTATTGGCTTTAACAACTGTAAGGCAGCTACCTATACATGTTAGAGTCATTGTCATCCTCAGCTGTCCCTGGTTCACACAGCTGGCCAAGTACGAAGCAGACCAGGTGATCGGTTTTGGAGCAGGTGGTGCGATGCAGTCTAATACTACTGATTCACCGACGTGGATTTAATTAACACAGTGAAGAAAAAAAACCAACAACAGGAAGTGTTTCTTCCTGGGTGGCCATTAGTATAAAAATGAGAAACATTAGAGGGTGAGTCATGACAGGGCAGCCAAATTGATTGCCCCCGAGGAAATGAAGTGGAACCAGACTGGCAGAGGAGGGACGGAAAGCTTGGATGAGCCATTAAGCGCCAATCAGCCATTTAATGTCAATCAGACGATGATGAGCCAATCGAGAGCACTCTCTAACTGGCCTTTGTCGTCCATCAAAACATCAGATATGGTTAACGTCGGCCAAATGTGTTGACAGAACAGTTTGTAGACAACATCCGAAAGAGAAAGTCACACAGTCAAGCCTTGCATAGAGAGGTGAAAGATCTCAGGCATGGGGCTTGAAATTAGCCGTGGGACAGTAGGGTACATTTACAGTAACATTTGCTAGTAGATAGTCATAATAACTTTGGAACATGATTTGAGTCATGGGATTATTTCTTGCTTTATGCTCTGTGCATACCATCCTGGACCATCCTGCAGGCCCACGTTTTAAACATAATATGGTCACAGGAAGGAAAAAGTACCGCCATGATTGTTGCATAATTCAATTTATCATGCAGCTTCTGTGTTTTCTTAATGTGTTGTTTATTATTCTCCTTGTTGCCATGGAAGGATGCACTCGTTCCACTTGCTGTGTGTGTCATCCGTGCCCACATTTTCTGCGTGTATATGTGTGTCTGTGTGTGTGTATGTGTGCTCGTGTGTATGTGTGTGTGCTCGTGTGGATGTGTGTGTGTGTGTGTGTGTGCGCTGTGTGTGTGTGTCTGTGTGTTCTTGTGGATGTGTGTGGGTGTGTGTGTGTGTGTGTGTCTGTCCTCTCCCCAGCAGTCTGCCAAGCTTAGCCATATACTACACGCAAGCGCACTAAGCTGGCACAGACAGACACTTACAGCGGCTGGCACTGTGGCTGCAGCTAACAGGCTGAGCCTTCACAGGCGAGCGGCTGGTTAGGGTACCTTATAGGCTGCACCCCCCTCTGCCCCCCCCCTCAGTCACTCATATGTCTCCACTTCGTTAGCACCTCCATGTGTCTGAAAATGGCTCCATATGCCTCACCACATTAGGGAAAGTTATTATCACAAAGTCTGAAAGGAAATCTAAACCTTGTGCGTCAGGCACTCTGTGAGTGAGGTAATTCGTTGTGGTCAGTTGTTACGTTTTCTTTCTTTTCAGTATGCTTACAATTGAGAATTGTGTACTGTTGTTTCGTGTTTTTTCACACATGGTCTAGCAGGCTGAACAGGTGTTATCAGGTCTACGTCATATGCTCATACACAGCAAAAGTAGACCAAAGTGAGTTTAGAGGTGTTTTAACAGCGAGTCAAAAAGAAGGGATCTGGTCAGGCACGGTACCATATTGGGCTAACAGGTGTTTTTTAAAGTTATTTCTATGACATGGCATACTGGAAACTCGTAGCCACCCTTTGTGTCATACCCGGGAATATTTTAGGCTGCTATTACCTAACTTTGGTGAGTGGAGGCTTGAGAGAGCAATCGTGGAGAGAAACATTTCTCCACAAGGAACCTCAACAGTTTCCTCTTTTTTGATTTTTCAAGTTTCAAGCTTTCGAGCACACTTTACTGCAATTATGTGGAAAGCCCCAAATAATTTGTAAGCAGGCGCATCATAACCACAAAGCAGTTTTTCTGAGATGTCATCAGTCTGATGGGTCTCGGTCACACCAAATAAACAGGGAAGTCTGTGAAAGCAATGAATGTGTCAGCAAATCAAGGTCCCCTGGTCTGCCTATTAATTGGGAACAATTAAAGCCATGAATGGGACGCCCTCTCTCTCCCTCCCTGGCCAGTCTTTGCTCCTGGAGTCAAGGCAGCGGAGACGGAGCCCACATGGGTAACCAAGTTCAAGCCCAGCAGGCAGACACGGCCAGTGCGATCTTCACACACACACACACGGGCACACAGATAGACAGACACACACACACACAGGGGCACACAGACATACACACACACCCACACACACACACAAACCAGCAAAGACAACGGGGGGGACAGAGCAAGCCTTGTTGGGTCGGACTGAGGACTGGTGCTCCGTCTCTTACAGTGTCTGCCATTGTTTGTCCCGGCCATCCATGGGAGAGGAGAGGAGCGTCTCTCCCCACATCTGGTAACGAGGCTACAGGGCCCAGCCTCACATCTGGCAAAACCAAAACACAGCAGGAAAAGAAAAAAAAAACCTCCTCTCCGGAGCGACGTGGTTGGGGAGATCATGCCTCTTTCTCACATCACATGTGCTCGAAATGGCTGTTTTGGGGAGCCAGGGGGAGTGGCTGAGACGATGTTTGGGGGAACCCACAAAATGAGTCTCGCCGAGGGGATAGGGAAGGAAGCTTATGTGTGTGTGTGTGTGTGTGTGTGTTTGTGTGTGTGTGTGTGATGGGGGGGTAGGTCATTCACCCCGGTCCTGGTTTCTTCTCGTATTCCTAAACTTGAGTCATGAGGCCTGTTTCCACGGTCAGTAATTAGCTCCCTAGTAACACGTGTGAGAAATTCCCCGGGTGCTGTGGTTCTCACGGCTCCATGGGACGCGAACGCCGAGAGCAGGGAGGCACAGACCGCCTTCGGTGTCTCTCCCCGCCCCCCGCCCCGCCTAGCCCTCCGGGGGTTAAGGTCTCCCACAGCCACACAGCTAATCACACAGCATGGATGGGAGACAGGCTCTGCTTTGGTACATATATATATTTTGCCTTTTGTTTGTCATGAGCAGTGGCTATGTGTGGCATAATTACTGTGCTGTCAAGTTGTTATATTTTTATTATATTTTTCTTTTATAAAGTCAGCTTACTGTCACAAATGACCCCTGTGACCTTCAAATCATAGCTACTGACAAAAGGACACAGAATAACCTTGATATCACAGCCATTGAGTAAACCCACCACTTTAGCTTTCCCAAACGACCTCCTGACCTCAATGTCACAACCTCCATCTTTTGGAAGAATAGCTTGTCTTGTAATTAGATCAGAGTGTCATAAAATATCGATATCGTATCGGCCATGAAAAAAACAAACCCCATATTGGTCATCTCTAGAACTTATTCATCCAATGCAGGCTATAGTCTTTATATTATCATTAGCCACTTTCCTCTGTCACTTAGCTCAGTAAAAAAAAATGCCACAAAAAAAAACACCTGTGCCAACTTCACGACGGCATGCGTCTACCCCTTGGCATTTCGCAAAGTGTGCGCAGGAGGAAACATCTGAGTCAGAGTTGTGAAATTGCAGAGGTGTAGAAAGCTTAAGAGTGCCGGGCCAGTTTTTTAAAGGTGCGAAGAGACGCAGAAAGCCCCTAAGAGGGGAAACTGATACCCTGTGAAAGAGAGAGAGAAAAAAAAAAACGAGTGCTAAACCGCTGCTATTTGCGGTGAAAGTGGTGACATGATGGTATGAATAATAGGAAACAGGCATTTCCCTCCCTGACACCTATGCTGGCCCTTAACCTGCAGTCAGGATGCGATAGGTAGGGCAAACACTGTTAAACTGTGAAAAAAAAACGTTGTAACTGTTTATCCTTTTTTTATGACGGAATCAAACGTTTGTGGATTTGACATAGGCTCACGGTGCATAGGCTCATAAAACTAGGTGTTGAGACCGGGGAGGGTTTGTTTTACAACCGGCTCCAGTTTGTTTGCTTTGAGGCTCCTGCTGATAATATGCATAGTTGTGTTATTAAGATGGATGGTGTTTACAAAACATCCAGCAGACTGTACAGACTGTTCCCAGCACAGTTGTGTTACCATCAAGCGAAGTTGTACTAGCTTAATTAGAGTGTGCACAAAGAAAGTGTCTTTTTAAGTCAGTGCTTGAAGAGGCATGGCGTTGTTATGGGTATGATAGAATGAAAATAAAGTGGTAAACTTAAGTTAGACTATAAAACGGTAATACAGGCCTGTAAACAGGAAATATTTCTATCCACAAAATACTTTTTTCTACAATGATATTTATAAACACTATTCTTGCCCTTCCACCATGGGTACCAAAACAAGTGAAAGTGGAGCACACTTCCATTGGAATATTATACCTCTTGCAGGAAAAGCAGGATATGTTCCATTTGGTGAAGTTCATGGGTAGTTGTACCCCAACACAGGAACTTCAAAACCCACCCGGACCCTGACCCTACTGGCTGTCCAGATGTTTGAGGGGAGTGTGTGTGTGTGGGGGGGGGTGTCCGGGGGTTTGTGTGGGGGTGGAGTGGGGGTAAGGGGTGTCCGGGGGTGTTGGGGGTCACTGAAGGACAAGCTGTGTTTCATGCATGGCCAGGTCAGGTTAGCTGTGATGATTCAGGCCGGTCAGGAGGGCCTGAGTCACAGGGGTCAGGGGTCGCTGGTCAGGGGCCTCTCGTTAAGTCAGACGAGAAGCGTTTGCTCTGCAAATCCTCTTACGAAACGCAGGGGCTACTTCTGACACGCACACTGTTCCTGGACCAGTTCCCTTGTGCCTATGAGTGGAACCTATGAGTTGTCATGGCGACATTCAGGGAAGTTTTTAACCATATGTGTCCTAATTCTGATGACAGAGCATTTATTGAGATTTGAGTGAAAAAAAGTAAATTCCTGATAAGACAAATAAAGGTTAAATACATAGGATGGGTAAAGTGCCTATAAAGTATTTTTATGTGTTGTTGCATTTTTTCTCTGTCTGATTCCTCACTTAAGTGTCCTCTTCAAAAGCCTTTGGCTTGTGCATATGCCATAAATCAAAGTATTTGGCCTGTATACATGTCAGATACCAACCATTCCTTTGAACTGACTGTATGCGTTTGAACTTCACGGTGTGTGGGCTACACTAGAGACAGCAGTTCTCCAAAGCACTCAGATCCTCTTGAAAACTGTAGAGACTCGTTACTGTAAACAGTTGGTTGCAACAAATAACAACTGTGTGTCCATGGTAAATTATGGAGTTCCCTTGCCCTGCTCAGAGTATCCTACAAGTGGCACGTTTGAATCCATAGTAAAAAAAAAAAACTGTATTTATGAAGCTATATTTTGAAACTTTGGTTTTGTCATCCTACATTATGTCGTCATGTAGTTTTAACACAGCGTGTTGCTGCCCTGTAACTCTAGTTAGTGGCTGTGTGTGTGGGGATGGGATAGGGATATGGGATATGGGGAGCGGGTGCTGTTTTTAGACTTGAAATAGCCTGATCGACCTCTCCCACATGCTGTGGTATTTAAAGATTTCTTCTCTCGTAATTTATCAGGTTATTCCCAAATTTTCCAGGCAGGGAGCCACTGATGCTCCAATGGAAAAAAAAAGGAAAGGGGGGACACTGCTTGGCTCTGGTGCTGGTGGGATGTGGGAGTGGAGACTAAGGCAGCAGCTGAGATTAGATAAATAACAATGAAAGTCAATATTGTCCCACCCAGGTGACATACATATGCACATACTTTCACACTCACACATATGTACTTTTCGCACGAACACACACACTTTCATTCTGTCATTGTTCTGTTCTCTCTCTCTCTCTCTCTCTCTCTCTCTCTCTCTCTCTCTCTCTCTCTCTCTCCCTCCCTGTCTTTTACATACCAAAGGCATGGTGGCTTTCATTTTCCTCTCTTTGTCTACTACATTTTTGACCTCTCCCTAAACGCTTCTTGAGTTTAAGAGCCCCACTTTATCCCTCTATGCTTGGAATGGTTTGAATTATGGTTACTTGTGTTTGCAGCTAACAATCAGCAGCTCCCAAGCAACTGATATTAGTTAGCGGTTTTCCGCGGATTGTTGTTGGAGAAAAAGAGAGAGAGGGTGGGTGGTTAGATACAGTTCCCTCCACGCTGGCGAAAAACTCTGTCGCTCGCTCGCTCACTCGCTGGCTGTATGGTAGCAATGTGTGTAGGCGGCCCCGGAGCTATGCTGAGAAGGTCCGAGCAAGCCGCCAGCCCCAGGCTGTCTGGGAGAGCGCTGAAGACAACCATCTGGAAGTTTGCATTATTTAATGCTAGCATATGCCAGCATGTCGGCCAAAGAGCCGGTCCCCACAGTCCAGTTATCTTTTGCGGAATGGTGGCGTCTTTTTTTTGCATGTGCATGAGAACAGACAATGGAGAAGAGGGCCAGGGTGCAGGCCAAAATGAAGTAATGCATGCGTTATTATGTGTCGTGTGTAACATTGGGAAGAAAGATTCAGAGGGAGGTGTCGAAATCACACACGTCTTTAGCCTTTGCAGTGACAAAAAGAAGGCTCTTTTCATGCAGCCCCTAACTGTAATGGATGAAATGATCTTTACAAATCCTTTACAAACACCCTGCCTGCACACACCCGGTTGGTTTATTTCAGTTGAGATGACACATTCACACGGAGAGGAGATGGGGGAACAGCGGCCTTGTATCACTCGGCTGATAATGAATATCTGTTGCCCGGGTTGCTCATTCCCCTTGAGGTCTGAGATGGCTTTGTTTGCGCTGGCTGGTGTGGGGCTCTGTTAAACGTTTGTCGGCCTGATTGTGAATCGGGGATGTCAAGCTGCGAGGCCGCGGTGTGTTTTTGAGGAAACTCAGAAAGGAAACGGGTGTTGGTGAACTTTCGCCCTCACTGAAAAGTGACACAAACTTCTGTGACATTTTGGTTGTCAGGAGGACGTTTTCCTCATTTCCACATTCCACCCGTTTGAAGGGCAATCCCTTTCTCCCTGTGAGCAAACTGATCAAAAACAAATGAAATAAAAGCATATGCAACATCACTTCCATTACTCTGACTTCATCTTACTTCCCGTAAACACAAGATGTGATTTTGCAAAACATTAATTAACTGTTCCACATTAGTTGCAGTCTCCAGTCCTTGTTTTGGCACGCATATATCTGATCTGTAAGTAATAATCTGGATCCAGCTTCCTCCTCCTCCAGCCTTGGCCAGTTTCATAATGCCCTTCCCTGTCTTTGGTTCTTAAGTATACCAACCGGTCATATTCGACCTATGATTTCCTAGTCAAATATCCTTCTTAGTCATTCTCAAGGAAATATATTTAGTGAACGAACGCGGATGTGGATGCAGTTACCCGTGAACCACTAAGCCTGTTTTTAGCTCCATCAAAGGAAAGCCAATGCTGTAATGCTCTATGTAATTACATTTAGTCGTAAGTCATCCATGTTGTCATTTGTTTCTGCTTAATTTTTACCATGCCTGAGCGAGACCTGTTTAAAGGCGGTTATGTTTATACTCGATGTAATGTATTTTGTACAGCTAAATATAAACAGTTAACACAAATAAACAAAGGGTTTTTTTTGGGTCCTTTCAGGACTGGACTTAAATAGCATACATTGTGTTTTTTTATTCTGTAGAGAGCTTTTGTAAAAACTGAAAGACAACTTTGAGATGGCATCTTTATTTCTGACCTGCCGTGAGCTGTCATGTTCTGAGTGCATTTTCGGCATTCCCGGCTGAATAAAATTACGAGTGGGAAAACCTCCATGACCTAAACCTCAGAGAAACTGCCAACTACCACGAGCGGAGACAGAATGCAGAAAGGGGAGAGTCAACACTCCTACAAAAAAGTCTCACACTCAAATTTGATTTGACTCACACATCACAGTTTACACACTTGGCATCGACTCTCTAAGCTTATTGGCTAATAAAATGCCACCTTCCTTCTCAGACGTAATGCCTATATCGTAGGACTAACTGACAACTAATAGGCCTAATGCATTTGTGTTTGCTCTGTTAACACTTTAACCGTTCACGGCGGTGTACGTTTTTGAATGTTTACATAAAAGATTGGGTTCTACAACAATGGAAGATTGTAAAATTCCATGTCAAATTCTATCAAGTCCAACATTCTTTAGAACTTTCATCCTCCCAACATTCCTGTCTCGTCTGTTGTTTTTAATATGAGTCATGTTCTTTCTTTTTCACACAGAGGTCAGCCTCCATGACTGTGTTACCTTGCGATGACCCCAATCAGTTGCCCCTGCCCAGGGACTGGAAGTGTTATATGTCCCCTCAGGGAAGGAAATACTACGTCAACACTGTTAGTAACGGTAAGTACAGTGTAATAATTGTTGTGCAGTTGTAAATTCTCGTGTTGTTCCCACCACCTTTTCAGAAAGCAGCAGTCTGTTAGACAGGCTAGCACTGGTGTATACCTCCACTCAATGTTGTATTTCCCTACAGTACTCCAGCAGCCAACTTTAATAGCCTGGTTAACGCGACTTATCAATGCTCTGCGAACATTGGTCTGGCCAAGCTGTGTTGTAAACCCATTTCTCAGAGGGCGGGCTTAACCCGCCTCTTTCAAATGCCTCTGTTTGCTACTGGACGAAGATTCAACCAATCACACTCCTCTGTCCTCTGACTTATGCGAAATGACCACAACGACAGGGTTCTTGCAAAGCCCCATTGACTTAGCTACCAGCAGGGCTAACTGATAAATCAAACTTTTACCGAAGCCGGTCGGTAGCATTGCGAAAACGTCCTTTCCTGCAATAAATTATTCAAGGGCTAACCTTTGCTCTATTTCCAGAGATAACTTCCCTTTGAATTCTTCCAAAACAGCAGCTACAGCTGCACTAAATCTTGCCGTTGCTCCACGTTCGCCATGTTGACAGTGACTGAGGTAGATTTCCGGTCTCTGAACTACCGCGTCATTACCTTTTTGAAATGCTAGATTTTCATTGGTCCCAGTTTCTCTGTTAATGTAGAAACGGTGTAGAACGGCAGCTTGGCCAGACTGACTTTCAAGGCGAAATTGAAATGCAGCGTTAAAGGAAGTATGGGCGTGCCCAGGCTAAACTTTAAGGCTTCACCTTGGCTTGACTTAAATTTTTGGGTAACCAATCTGCGAGCAGTGAGAGGGCTATATGTCACTCGTTGGAAAGTCTCAAAGTAATGACGTAATGACTTAAGCGTCACTTAAGTTTGATTATGTATGCTGCATTCAGGCATTTGCAACTGGTTGAAGGCAGGACCAATACTTAGAAAGTATATGCCTGGAATGCATCTGGAGGAGTAGCAAAGATCTCCAACTGATGCTTGGTCAATGATGTAGTGCTAAAAATGTATGTGTGGGTGTGTGTATTTGTGTGTGTGTGTGTGTGTGTGTGTTAGAGACAGAGAGAGAGAGAGAGAGAGAGAGAGAGAAGAGAAAGAGAAAGAGAGAGTGTCTGTGGGCGAGTGTATGTGTGTGTGCATATTTGCATGTGTGCATTAACATGTGTGTGTGTCTGGTACACCAGACTAGTATTCTGTGGGTGTGAAAAAGTTGAGTAAGCTATGCACAGTGATGGACAACTTGGATTGAGAAGCAGAAATCCATTACTACATAATCCAGGTCACGTGGTCCTACCTGTGTGCTTACTGTAATACAGGTGTTTTCAAGTAACTGTATTTGCCTGTCTGAAGAGTTGTGCTCATTAGAATCAGCTGGTTTAAAAAAATAGCTTGAACCAAATGCATAGTACTAGATTGTAGCTTCTTTTATACTCTTGTTCTTATATAAACAGCATTTACATTTAATGCTATATTTAGTTTTACACTCCACTGCACCACTGTTCCTGGATCAGTGGCCAATTAGGGCCTGGTTCCAGTTTCAAGTCATCTGTTGTATAGGCCACACTTACTGTACTGTACTATGTGGCCAGTTGTAATGCAGAGGGCCACTCCACATAAAACGTTGAGGGCGAGCCTGTAAAACGTCTGTTGAGGACGGGCGTCCCCTTTTCGCCTCAAGTGCAAGGGACATGGAGCTGCATCTGGCTGGTACTGAAGGCTGGGGAGTGTGTGTGTGTGTGTGTGTGTGTGTGTGTGTGTGTGTGTGTGTGTGTGTGTGTGTGTGTGTGTGTGTGTGTTTGTATGTTTGTGTGTTTGTGAGTGTGTTTGTGAGTGTGTTTGTGTGTTCATGAGTGTGTTTGTGTGTGTATGTGTGTGTGTGTTGGTGTGGGTGGTGTTGGAGGAAGGGAAGGGAAGGGAAGGGGGGGGTCAGGGCAGCAGGCGCTCTGGAGCCGTGCACACAGAGCAGGGATTGTTGAGACACAATGCCCAGAGAGGAGGACGAGAGAGCGGAGGGATGCATTTCTGAGCTGCTCAGCCACCCCAACACACACACACACACACACACACACACACACACATACACCCACAAACACACTCATATGCGCACACAAACACACTTACAAACACACACACACACACACACACACACATCCTCCATCACCTCCTCCTCCTCTCCTCCTCCTCTCCTCTCCTCCTCTCCTACCCTTTCCTTGCACCTCCTCACCCTCCTCACGCAGGGGCTGCTGTCCATCTGCACTCTCTCAAGAGGACAAGTGTGGTCTAGGAGGGGCAGGGACAGTACCACCAGCTGTGCTTGTGTGTGTGTGTGTGTGTGTGTGTGTGTGTGTGTGTGTGTGATTGTGTAGGGCAGTGTGTGTATGTTTATTTGTGTGTGTGTGTGTGTGTTTGTTTATTTGTGTGTGTGTGTGTGTGTGTTAACATGGCCGCCAGCATCACTCCCATGACACACCCGCATCAGACTCCCATTCACATGTGGTGTGGGGGCACATTGCATGTAACTTTTCAATGTTTTTCTTTCTTTCTCTCTCTCTCTCTCTCTTTTCCGTCTTTCTTTCTCTCTCTCTCCTTCTTTTATTTCTGTTTGTGGCAAAGCACACATCTGGAAAGCTTACAAGCAATGACTGAGTCACGATGACAGCCAAATGATACGGATGTCAGGGGACTCTCAGCAGGGACATGCATAGGATCACCGTTTCAAAATAACACTCTAAACAGGGGGGGGAAAGGCTTCGGTGGTCTCGACATCTGAGACTGGCATAGGACTCCACCTAAAGAAAAGAAAAAAAAACGTTGGTGACGTTCTCATTAATGGGAAACGAAAAAGGCATTAGTCATATGTAGCTCTCGAAAGCCCACAAAAACACCCACAGCTAGGATGCTATAAATAGTACTGAAGTTGTATTAAGGTAAAGTCACACAATGCATGGCACCCTCTTTCCATGAAAGCTTTACTCTCTCTCTCTTTTACTTGTGTAATTGTACAGTTGTGCCCTGAAAATCACACATTGCGTCTTCATTAATGACACAAAATGTTTAGTTTTGTTTATTTCTGCAGTGCTTGAACCTCAGCACAATCCCCCCCCTGTGTTCAAGTTATGTTGTTGTGATGTTTGATCGTCATGGTTACAGTGGTTGCGTGGGTTAGCGTTGTCCTTGAGATAGGAGAGATAGGGCCTCTCTCTGTTTCTTCTTCTTCTCTCTCTCTCTCTCTCTCTCTCCCTCTGCCTGAGGGGTCTTTCTTTTCCTCTCCTCACCCCTCCTTTCCTCTCCTCACCTCTCCTCTTTTCTCCTCTTCTTACCTCTCTTCCCCTTTCATCTTCTCTCCTCTCTTCTCCTCTTCTTTCTCCTCCACTCTCCTCTCTACTCTCTTGCTAGCATTCTGTGGCTTGTTCGGTTAGCTGTCTCTCCTCAGCTGAGGCTGGCCACAAAGAGTTTCATAGAAGTTGAAACACTGATGTGAGAATTGCCACATGTGGTGCAGTCATACGTACACTAGCACCAGGAGTAGGAAAAAAACAAGGTTATGTGGTTTGGTAGTAATTGCAGTAGTGGAGAACGTCTATAGTTTTTGAATGTGTGGTATGTGTGGTTGATGGTGTACGGCCGTTAATGTTTCCAGTGTAGGTTTCTGTTATCAGGTCTGGGTCTGGTGTGAGGTCTAGGTGTCAGATCATTGTGCATTTATTCCGTTAGTGTAGCTCTGCATGTTTTTTATCACATTGATTTGTTGGATGCTGCGTCATATTGCATTGTTTTGTTTCATGTTGAGTTACTCTCTATAGACTGCCCTGAAGAACCTACCCTGAAGTAGGTCCCATTCAGTGTTGTGCTTATTTGTGCACCTGTGTTTGAAATGTAACCTTTGGATGTCACTGAAATACAGTCTGTAAGTAGACAAGCAGACAAAACACATTGGGCAAACTGCTTTTGCTATCAAAGCTAACAAAGGAATACAGAGCCAAACAGCCCCTGTTTGGAGAGGACACGAGATACTTGTGCACATAGGAAGAGTAGGAAGAGATTTAAGTCTTCCTGACAACAACCCTTATTTTAATCTACTATTGTTTAAGAGAACACGGGGCACAACTATACAACTACACGACAAATAAGGTTTGTTGTCGGGAAGACTTTCAGGCCTTTGGTCACTATACATTCTCCCCTGAGATGGCCCCGCTTAAGGTGATCAATTGTTAGCATGTGTCCAGTATTCAATTAGTGGACATTTTCCCCCAAGAAGTCCTAATCTGGAAAAGCTCCATCTGTGTGGAGAGAGAGTGTGGAGCATTTTGTGTTATTTATACGGGGCCTTGGCTGCCTCTCTGGTAATCTACAAGTTTGTGAACAGACAGTGAGAAGCACAAAGAGGGATATCACATATGGTTATGAATTAAAAATGAACATAAGTAGGCCATTCTTCACCAGGCTGCCAGGAGTCAGTCACTTTCATTCACAGAGACATCGGGAATCCTGAATGAGCCACTTTTCCTGTTAACCAAGAGGGGCTGAGCAAGAACGACACTGAAAGTACGGTTGAAAAACAAAACGAAACAAAAAAAAAGTAGTTATCGCAGCTCGCATTTTTTGTTTGAATGGTGATAATTAGTCTAATCCCTATATCAGGTGCCTGTTGCTTAGTAACCATCCAGTTCCATTTTTAAAAGTTGCCGCAGCAGCCCCCGTGTAACATTCTAATTACAGTTTTTGCCTATTGCTTAGACACTAAAACCCAGTGCTTAAACCAAAGTAGCATAACTTGAAGTTGTTGTTGCTATACTGGAAACAAAATGTGCCATATCTTAAACAAAAGTTCTGCCTAACACTGTTGTGGCATTTCAGCAACACACTTTGTTCCTCATACAACACACTTGCAAATGTTCACTGCACACTTTTTCATTCATAAGACACGCCGTTAAAAACGGATGCCTCATCATACCATTTGGAAAACACACATATCCAAAACATAAAACACATTGGATGACTGGTTAAACATTGCTTCACACCAGAAAACCCTTACCTCCAAAATTGTACACCAATTAGTCAGCAACAAAAAGGCCTCAGTTTAGGCCTTTTTGAAAACTGCAAGCATGGATGGAGGGAGAGCCCGCGGCAGAGTAAGAATGAGAGGAGGACGAGGAGGAGGACGAGGGCAGCTTAGAGGAGGACAAAGAACTCAACGCATTGTAATACCAGATGACATTAGGGCAACTTTACGTATGTTTTTTGAAGTGCTTCTGAGCCTACTATTGTTTCATTTGGTTTTTATTTTTACTTTGTTTTACAGTAGTTTATGTACTAAGGGCTTTTTGAGTCTACATCATTGAATATTTCTGTTTTGGGGTTGTTATGTGCCTTATTTGCTTTGCGGAGCTGAATAAAACACAGTAACTGAAAGAGTGGATTGTTTTATGTAAAGTACACTAGTGTGTTATAGTTGAGTTGAACTGTCTTACCATTTGGTGCAAGTTTGTGTGCTTTGCCATCAGAGTTACATTTCGACAAAGGATTGTTAGGTTTTTTTTGTTTAGTTTGAGTTTTGATAGCAGAGTGTCATTATGGCATAAATGTGAATGGTTTATTTCCAAGTGTTTTGGGTTTTGAAAATGTGTGTAGGGATTTTACTCTATGAGTCAAATTTTGAAAAATGTGTGCAAGCAATAGGCAAAAACTGTAAAAACAAAGAAAGAGATCCTCTTCCTCTCCCTTTTATTCCCCCCACCCGCCCGCACAAGTGCCTATTCACAGGCTTTGGCACTCTCAGAATTGGGGGTTCAGTTTTTTTCTGTTGTTGAGTCTCTCAAACTCAAAAAGGAAGTTAAATGACAAAAAAAAGAAACTGAACATGCACAAAACACGTACAAAAAAAAGACATCTCCCCCTTCCCCTTTCCTCTTCAGTAACGTTGGTGTTTGGAGAGTCGTTGGCATTTTCTCCATAGACTTTCAGTTTGATGTGCTGCATTAAAAAAGGGAAGAGATACATGAAAGCAGTGTGGAGTCTAGGTCCAAGAGAAACTTAAGCAACATGCACACACATCACTGAAGTCTATGAAAATGGATGCCATGTTCACGCACCACGTAAGCGTGCCATTTAACCTCATTAACTGGGCATAAGGGAAGGGTTAGCTTCAGAATGACAAACGTCTCCTAACTGTCCAATTTCTTTGCATTTACGGTAACACAATGCTTTAAACCAAATTAAAGTGCATTAGTGTCTCATAAACACAGCAGAATTGACTGGCTTATAGAGAGAGCAAGGTTGTGAGAGACGGGCCGAGCACGATCAATGGCCCCTTATGCCATTACCCATCGACTATGAAGAGATCCTGCGACTGCGATTTCAGCAACTGCCAAGTCGCTTCCCTTCCATGTGTCACCCGAGCAGAACGGATCGCCCTAGCTCTTCGTGGCCCACGCTGCCAAAGCGTAGACGGAGCCTTCTGGAGCATGAACAACGAATAGAGACGGAGGGAGCGTACTCGTGCCACCTCTCTTGAAAAGCAAGGTGGGAGTTAAAGGTCGCAAGGTACTGAGATCCAGGTAGACACTGTAGGTGAACTGAAACGGAATACAAGTCAGCCCCTTCTCAACAAATGTCCCCGCTTCTTCTTTCTTTCCCCCTCTTCTCTTTCCAAGAGAATATAGAAACCTGTCGCTGGACACTTAACTTTGCTCAGCAGAGGTATACTACTGCTCAAGGGGGTGGGTGCTGACAGCTTTAGTGTCCAGTGACACCTTGTGAAACCATGTGTACTTATTCACAAAGCTGACGTGCTAATATAATGTTTGTGGAGGGTGTTGAAAATACTGAGTTGATCGTGTAACGTAATCTGTTTTTTCTGTTCGACAGAGACCCAGTGGGAGAGACCCTCCAGTACCCCCGGGACACCCAAGACTCCACTGCGGCACAAGAACTCTCTACCAACAGGTAACTAAACTTCACTTTTTGAGCAGGGAAACACAACAAAACAAAAAAAAAGAAGAAGAAAAAAAAAAGAACCGCAAAGATATCTTTCACATTAGTTACAGATAGCTCTCCTAAGTCTTTTTATAATTTGGGCCTTGGCTGTGGCCCAGGTGCCTCTGCAACAGGTTCCTGGCTTGAACCCCTGCACACCCACTGGTATTAAAAGTTCAATGGATCATGGTCTGGGTTTGGTTTGGGCTGTTGGTCACGGTCATGGGGAGGCAAGCGCTGCATGTGTTTTTTTCATGTGATTCATATATTCCCTAGGCTGCTTTTGGAAAGCTTTTTTTTCTTCTCTTTTTTATTTTGAAGTTTTGCCAGGTCAGTTTTAGAGTGCCAATTAAATTGAAGTGGTTTGATCTAATGATGAGTAGCCTCCAAAGCTGGGTGCCCCCTGTGTATTCCTGTTTGAAAGTTCCACTTCTGTGTTCAGAGAATGCAACAGTGAAAGGGAAAATTCCTCAATACTTGCACACTGTGGTGTTCAGAGTCTAGTCTTCTCAAACCAGACACCAAGCAAATTACGTCAGTATCTGCACACAGCAATTACCAGTGATGGATACCCTGCTCACATGACAGTCATGTTACATTGCGCCGAATACATTATGTTACATTGCATTGTATTACATTATATTGCCTTGCATTGTACTGCAATGCATTATAATATACCATTATACATACCATTGAATTACATTACAGAACATGTAGGAAATACTAAGTAACATATGAGTGACTTAAATATCACATGATTTATAGAATCTAGGCTGTAGTTGGAGGTTGTGACCTTTCCATGATGTCATCACATTGCAGCAAAACAGACGCTCGCTACAGGGGTCGAGCAGAGGGGAGCAGCAGGAATCAGGACTCCTGATTGCAGCTGTGGTGGTAACGCAGCTCTGTTTATGACCCGTGGACATGGATGCATTTAACACCCATTTTCCCCTTGTTAGGAGTCTTTAGTCATACCCCTTCTCTCATCCCATAATGAGCAGACCCCCAAAAAGCACACACTCAACATTTTTCGTAGAACAGTGTGCCCCCTTTCCATAGACAACCTGCATGTTCCTTGCACCCCCCCTTTTTTGACTCTCGTAACCGTCTGTGATTGTAAGTGATAAGGCATGGTAAACGCTGGACGTTTTTTTTTTTTTGACCACAAGGAGGGTCCTGTTCAACGGTATGAAACACATTCCCTGAAAATGACTATGCGTGACCAGGCTGTCTATATTTGCCAAGGCCTGTTGCCAATTTATGAGGGAGAGAGAGATAGAGAGAGAGAGAGAAGAAAGAGAGAAAGAGAGTGAGGCCCCTTGATTGCAGATTTCCTGTTTTTTAATCCGCAAAGTGGCAACTAGAAATGCCATGCATCCAGCATCAGGCCCCTTCCTAAATAAAAAAAAAAGTGCAGGCTAATTACGTTTATGAGCCAGAACAGTACAACCTTGTGCAAGCCCTCCTAAAAACAAACACGACAACAACGAAGCCTCTTCAAGGTGTCGGAGTTAACAAAATTAACATGTTAGCTCAGCCCCTCTTGGTCAGCCATTTACTGTTTTTCACGCAGGGGCCCTGAAAACCAAACCACTGAGTGTTTGCACACTCTAACTCAGGTTAACCCAAAAATAGAGCTCACCACACTCAACCTCCAAAACATGCTGGCATTTAGTTTTTTTTAAGAGGCCCTCGACTTACTTGTGTGCAGTGTTTAGGGGGCTTTTAATGTGCCAGCTAAAAAAGTTGTCAACACTTAGCATTGCCCCCTTTCAAAACGGCCATTTCTACTCCCAGAGGGTGGAGATTGATTTATGGTTGGAGAAAAGGAAAAGGACCCAGGGGGATTCCTGTCGTTCTGCAGGGTCGTGGTCCATGTCATGAGCGTGAACGAACAATCACCGATTGGACAGCTCGGTGGGAGGAGGTGCGAGAGGTGAAGTGTATTTGTCTGCCCTGTGTGACCTTTGACCCCTGTGGGGATACAGTGGTGTCTGTGAGGGAGCGACTGGATTACAGAGCCAACCAGGCATCTGCTGTCTAGTCAGAGTCTCTGTTCTCTGTTCCTCTGGTATGTCATGGAAGTCAAGAGAGAGAAGCAAAAAACACACACATAGCCAGGAACAGATACGCACGCAAGAACATGAACACACACACACGCACACAGATGCACACACACACACACACACACACACACACACACACACACACACACACACACACACACACACACACACAAACACACACGCACACACACACAACAAATACACACACATGACAAATTCACGCACACAACTGCACACCCACATACATACATACACATGCACACAGTCACACACACACACACACAAGAATGCTTGAATGACACAAATCTGGAACACATCCACACAGATGTTCATGTTCGCAAATATGCTGACATACAGGCCATGCATCCCCAGTACAGTGTTGCAATTCAAAAGTGACACAATACTGTCTGGGCTGTTTGTCAGCTCGCTCGATTGTCTTTAATTTTCACCAAAAGCCCTCCTCACAAGACAAAAGCCACAACTGAACTGAACATTGGACACTTGACACTGTATGACACATCATCAAGTCCCTGAATCATCAAATGTAGTCTGTGAGTGGTGTACGTAGTCACAAATGCTAAATGAGTTTCTTTTCTTTTCTTTTCTTTTCTTTTCTTTTCTTTTCTTTTCCGGAGCCTCCCAGCACTGGACTAAAATATTACTCTGTAGCTGTGGAAACCAATACCTCATAAGCTCAGGAGAAGGAAAGTGTAGATAAAGAACACATTGGACTGACTCTACAGTGTGTAGACGTTACAGTGTGTTTCCACTGAATACATTAAACCTCTTAAGCCATCTTTACAGGGAGACATAGGATACTGTAGGATATAGGAAAATATAGGATAGGATAGAATAGGTTGGGTTAGGTTAGGACAGGAGATAGGATAGGATAGAACAGGACAGGAGAGGAGAGGAGAGGATAGGATAGGTTCGGTTAGGGTGGGATAGGATAGGTTAGGTTAGGTTAGGTTAGTTTAGGTTAGGATAGGATAGGTTAGGGCAGGACATAGGATAGGATAGGATAGAATGCAATAGAATAGGCTAGCATAAGGTAGGATAGGACATTGTAGGATAAGAAACATAATTTTGAGACACAGCTGTTAACAGTGGTGTACATGTGTAAAAAAGCGTTTATATTTATAACGCTGACCTTATATTTGGAATGACATTGTCCCACCGCATGCTTGTACACAATGCATGTCCTAATGTGTGGCCTGGTAGGGCCACACCCCAGAAAAGGTCAGTGCTAATTCCATGCTGAATCAGACCTCTAATCTTAATAAACACACTAAAAATAACAGAGTAAATATATATGCATTTAAAATGGGTTTAAAAATAACCCTTCGGTCACACTTTTATTTGGATAGTACAATAAATGGCTCTATAGATAGCTGCTAAGACTATTATGGGAGATCTACAGATGCTGAGACTATTACATAACAGGCCATTAGTTGAAATGATATGTCTTGTTAAGGTTAAGTTTAGGAATTGGGTTTGATTACAGTGATAATCAGTAAACAATAAAAAAAAATCAAACTGCATTTCAACAAACCATATGTTAAATGTCTGTGGATGATGAACTATCCAAAGACAGTGTTACTAACCCTTTTCTCCGGCCATTATGTGTAGTGAGAACTATGCTATCAGGAGATGCTGCAGCATTGTACAGCTAGTGCAATGGCGGTGCTATAGCCCCTTCAACAGACACACTGGCACAGCTGTGAAAATGTCTAGTCACCTCTATGCTGTTTCCCCAGCCCATCACCTGACGCCAGGAATGCCAGACACTTGAGGAATGTCTGCAGTCATCCCCAACACTGCAGTATTGTTCTCGCCTAGCTCGGCAATTCAGTTATGTTGCAATATGTGTCTGGATCGTTCCAGTCTTTACTTTTCATACAAGGCCATTTTTTTTTTCCTCCTCCACCCCCTCCTCCTCCTCCTCCTCGTCCTTCTGCACCTCTCTCTGTCTCTTTGTCTGTCTCTCTCTCTGTCTCTCTCTCCCTTTCTCTGTCTCTCCTATTTTCTCTCTCTCTCTCCCCCTCCCTTTCTCTTTCTCTCTCTCTCTCTCTCTCTCTCCACTAGTGAATGGATTTCACTCAAGTGGGAGTCCATTGCATCATATGGAACAGAGCCACAATCACACACGAAAGCACAGTATGGACCAACAGGTATGCCTGTAAAATGCATTAAGATGTAAACATACATACATGTTAAGATACAGTCACTAATTGCTAAGTGTATCCAAAAAGCGTGTATGTAAATACATCAGTACAGAGGTAAAAGTGTGTGAGTGTGTGTATTTGTGTTTGTTTTGTGTGTGTGTGTGTGTGTGTGTGGGTGTGTGTGGTACTGAACTCTTTGTGGTGCAGAACTGGTCTTAAAGTTTACCGAGGTGGTGGGGAGTCAGCCTATATTTAGGAATTCACTCCTCCTCTCCCTCAGTCTCTGCCTCCTTCTCTTTCTCTCACTCTCTCCCTCCCTCCCTCTCCACTTTCCTCCCTCATTCAGTCATTGCTATTAACAAAGATGGTAGATTGGTAGAGAAATATAGTTAATAACTATCTACTACAGCCAAGCATGTCAAAAACGCTTAGTATTTATGCGGTCCACAACTGATCGCCACTTTGCTCCCATAGAGACAAACTACCATGAAGTATCATGCTCCGCCTGTCTACCATCTTTGTTATTACCTCAGAATGGCAATGATGGAAATTAAAAGTAAATCAAGCCTCTCCATGACGGCCCACACACACACACACTCACACACACTCACACACTCACTCAAACACACACACACACACACACACTCACTGACACACACACACACACACTCGCAGGAACAACATGCTGCGCAGCCTACTCTGCTCACCTACCTTCCCACCCCACTCACCACGGCAACAGCAGCAACCGCAGCAGCAACAAGATCACAACAGAGCAGCAAAAAAAGACGGGGCAGAGAGAAAGAGAGAGAGAGAGATAGAGAGGGAGACAGGGAGACAGAAAGAAGCAGAGAGAGAGTAAGCGAGAGTGTATGAGGAAGACACCAAAAAGGGAAATAAAAGAATCCAAGAATGTCTGACACGGAGGGGAGCTTTGACGAGGGGTCTTTTGTGTGTCCACAGAGTCCAACGTCCACGTCGCCCACCAACAAACAGCAGCAGGACAAGGACACAACAATTACGGTGAGTGACAACAAAAAAAAAAGAAAAAGAGAAAACTCCCAACACGCTCCATACCATACCCAGCAGTTAGTCAATGCCTGTGGCATCTTTAACAGCTTTGAAAACATGCGTTAGAGAACAGGGGTTTAAAAAAAAAAAAAAAGCAGGCACGCTTCACTCAACCTGGGTGATTATAGCCTGGGACTTGTGAAAACGGCAGTGAGGTGGTGCAAGGGATAACAACAGGTTTTTTTTTTTACCCGCAAAGCCGCACTCCAACTTAGGAGCGAAAGGCACAGAGCAGTGGCAGAGCGATGGTAGAGGAATGTGCCATTTTCCTGCTGCTAATTTGGACAGGCTGCTTGGCACAGAGTTAAGTGAAGCTGCAAGGGAGGCTATTTTGTGTGTGTGTGTGTGTTTGTGTGTGTGTGTGTGTGTCTGTGTGTGTCTGTTATTGCACCCCCCCCACCTCCCAACCCCCGCACCCTGTAATCTCACAAGTTGCGGTTCTCCCTCGATGTGTACATTTGTTAACTCTTTAAGTGCAGTTTTGCAGTTTGTCCTGACAGCAAATGTCCATCGTGGCCACCCCTAGTTGAGACACATGCCTGGGCAATTTATCATGATCCAGCAACTTGTTCAGCTGTAGTTGACAGATGGATGCTTTATTGTCATTGTACACAAGCACAACGAGACATTGTGTGGGGCAGACCTGTGATGCCTGGTTGATTGCATGAGGGGCGGTTCATGTTGCCTTGTTATCTTGTTTGACTTGATCATATTACAGTTTTTGGCAATCATTTTCATAGCTGTAGTTGTTGGTCGGGAACATAAATTGAGAGAAGTACTACTGAATTTTGGTTAAAGTGGTGATTGAATGCAAGTTTGTCAAAGCAATATGAAAGACAATACTGTTTGGCCTTAATAGTCCATGGATGGTGCAAAGGTGTTAAGAGGCTTAAAAAAGTAGACATGGTATTGAGACATGGTATTGTGTAAAAATGATTAATGATAAAGAATAGCGTCATGACCAAACATCCTGTGCAAATGTAGTTGCTACGATTGTGTTGATGGTTATTAATGTTTCCTCATTATGGTGGATGGCTTGGATGTCTTATGTCTCATTGAGTGGCAGTTGTGTGCTGGATGGAGTGCTGCAACAGGTCAATCTGACCCAATCTGGTATGTGTGTGTGTGTGTGTGTGTGTGTGTGTGTGTGTGTGTGTGTGTGTGTGTGTGTGTGTGTGTGTGTTGTGTGTGTGTGTGTGTGTGTGTGTGTGTGTGTGTGTGTGTAGGGTGGTGGTAGTCATGGTTAGGTATGAGTAGGGTCATGGGTAAATGAGGGTATGGTGGTCTGTTGATTGGTTATGGAGAGCCTTATGGCTCATTGAGTGGCAGTTGTGTGCTGAATGGAGTGCTGTAACAAACAGGTCAATCTGAGTTTTATTACCATAAAATCAACTACTGACAGACTGTGGCAGCAGCAGGTGGTCAATTTGTGGTTACACTTCATTTGACTGTCCCTGTTACAGTGTACAGTGTAACAAAGTGTGTAACAATATGGAACATTATACACTTACACTGTTAATATTAGGTTTGTAGAGTGTTAGTACACGATATTACATGTCGTTACACGTAGATGCACTAAAAAAGGAACCGTGAAATAAAGTGTTGCCCAATTTGTGCCGCAATCACCCTTGACTCTCTCTGCCCTTACCAAGACTGAAGTGTGACAACCACACCACCACCCCTCCCCCCACCTCATTATCACAACATGGTGATAGCAGAGATAGTGTTTTGATATGTATGTGTGTGTGTTTAGAGAGGTGTGTGTGTGTGTGTGTGTGTGTGTGTGTAGAGAGGTGTGTGTGAAGGTGTGTGTGTGTGTGCGTAGACAGGTGTTTGTGTAGGGTGGTGGTGGCAGCCATGGTGAGATATGAGTAGGGTCGTGGGTAAATGAGGGTATGGTTCATTGATTATGGAGGCTCTGGACCAAGCTGAAATAAGTGAACAGGAATGCTCCTGCCCCTGACCCAGTGGGGCAGCGGTCACATGACACTGTAGGGGTCAGCGAAGTCATGGATGGACGGCTGTCTGATGTGGATAGAGTGTGACATTAGCTGGCTAGTTATGTCACAACAGGTGTAGTGGATCTGGACTGAACTTTGCCATTGCAATTTCTGTGGCCACAGATTATTCCAATGGCAAGTATTATGATTAATGTTCATGTTAAATGTTTTTAATCAGAATACATTTGCCTGTGCCTTCTTGTTTGCCAAAATAAATGGTCAGGATCCGCTTTGGAAATGTTTATAATTGACTTAATATGTATCTTGGATCTAGTGTTCTCTAATGTGATTGTATGCCATTTCACCAAGGTGTTGGAGAGGGTCTAAGTCAAATGAGGACCCACGTGGCCCAAAATTGTCTCTTAAATAGAAACATGTACACTTTATCTCACTGAGCAACATCTGTCATTCTCCATTTTTTTGTCTTTTTCTCACAAATATGGCAGGAAGTGTTCAAGCGACCACAAAAACCTAATCTCAAGCAGCTTGCTTAGACTCATTCATACATAACCCATTATCAGATTCCTGCACTGCTCACAATGTGCTGTTGATGACATATTCATGGTTCATTCTCTAAGTAAGAGAGAGACAACCATTCTCACTGTCACACACACACACGCATCCCTTCCATCCCTCCTCCATGCATCCCTGACTCCCTGCTGCTACTGTGGCATCCGTATCCACGCGCAAACAATATCCTCTCAGTAATGCCATTGCCACTTCTGGTGCATTCCTCTCTCTCCTGCTCCCAAATTGCATAACTGTGCCGTTAACCACTTCAGGAAACAGTGCAAGGCTAGCACTAGCTTAGCACCCTTGCTAACTTTGGCAAGACTTAGTGGAAAAACTAATGCCCACCTGCGAGTCGGTTGTGGGCAGGTGGAACGATTTCAAAGGTGTTTTGAAGTGTCCTGCTTTGTTAAAAGTCATGCCATGTTGAAACTGTAGCCTGGGAGGGGTTCCAGACAATAATTATGGCATCTCTGAATCTGCTTTTTTGGACAGACATAATTTGGCTTAATATGTCAAAACATAGATTAGCTTAATAGGCTTTTTAATCCTTTTATTTTGGAATTACAAAACCCGAGCGTTGTGACATGATGCTAAGCAGAGACAGCCAACTCACCACGCCAGACGGTGTAACCTCAAGACGGCACTCACTAAGTGAATCGCTGCTTTTTTTAATGTTTGTTTTTTGAAAATTAGCCACACGTTGCTAGCTAGCATCCTCGGCTAACAATTCCTCTCAGGGGTCATACTTGGCAGACAGTGGCAGGCACGCAAAGCAAAGGCCCAGTTTCTCCCGTCAAGGGCTGTTGAGCGGATGGGAGAAATTAGAAGTGAAGCCTGACTTTGGGGTGACAATAGGAAGCTTTGTGAGAAGGGGGCTCACCAAGGTACACACACACACAGCCACACACACAAACACACGCACACTCACACACATTCACACACAGCCACACACACACTTATACACAAACACAGACACACACACACACACACACTCAAACACACACACTCACACAGCCACACACACTTACACACACACAGCCACATATAATGGGTGTCTTCCAAAAGTGTGGCACCGCAAAGACCCTGTCTTTTTTTTGTTATCCAGCCTTTGTGAAATGAAATGGAAGGAAATTCTTCTTTTTTTTCCCTGTCGCCTTTTTTTGTAGACGGGACAGAGCAGAGGGGCATGGCTTGTCTGGCTATCTGAATAGGGGAGATAACACTCAACATGCACACACACACACACACACACATACACACACACACACACACACACACACGCACACACACACACACACACATACACACGCACACACACACACACACACACACACACACATACACACACTTAACAATCAACCTGACCCCCTTTTTCTGGCTCCCTCCCTAAATTAAATGTCATTAAAGTGAATAAACCACACAGATAAAGGCCTTGCACGCAGCCCCCAAAGTCTATGGGGTGGGTAAAGCTGAGACAGATCACCGGTGACACAAAAGTGGCATGCCAGACTTCATCAGGGCACTGTCGGAGACACTCACAGGATTACCCTCTCTGTTACCGGGCAACCGCACCACTGCCACTGCCATTTAGGGCCCAGGCTGGCCTTGGCTTGGACACCAGGCATCTTTGAAGAGGATTTTTGATGTCAGGGAAACTCAGGGCTGATCTGTTTTGGAGTTTGATGTCTCCCCGGTTAGTCGTTTCTTAGCCGAGAGGAGGATTTGGATATGAGCTTACTGGAACACAGGAGCAGTCGGGAGTTGGAGTGTTTATACCGGAGTGATGCAAGAGCATGAGCTGGTTTTGTAAGAGGGGTGGATGACCCCACTATTTAACAGAAAGAGTCTCCTACAAGGAGAATCAGACACAGCTGGTGTGGAAGGCAGCTTGGTCTAGTTCATTCTAAATGTTATATGTGTTTTGCTAGCTAAAATGCATCGTCAGGAAACTCTTGATAAATGTATGTGAATTTTACGTGGGTGGATGGATTAAAAACCCTATGTGTTGAGTTTTATGTTAATATTTACAGACACATGCATGTAATGTGTATATACGTTACAATATATCAAAATCCAGTATGCTGACACAACAACATGAACGGCCATTCCAAATTTGGAAAGTTATGAACTTGGTGTCTCTTAAGGACAGTATTAGTGTTGTGCCAAGAAAATTCGACTTTATTTAAAATACGTGGGCCTGGAGGAGATGAAGTTTGCAAAAAAAATGTAGCTTCATGTTTTGTTGTCATGGAGTCACGGTTTTGTGCTTTTTGAGCATTTTTCGTAGCTATATTTATAAGTATATCTTGTGTTTAGGTTCCTGTTTCTGCTCTGGCATGCTGTCTTGTGTAATTTGTTGGTAGTGACATGCGTTTTTTTATGACCCAGAACTTGGACCCACATTTGGTGCCTTTGTTTATATACAGTCTCAAGACAGTTGGGTGCCGTGTCCATCCAGCGCAACATTCCTGTGGTTTCAGGAATGTTTTTTGGAGCATACAGAATCCATACGGCAAGGCTGTACGTAGGCTTGTTTTTTTTTTCATGCTGAGTTAGGATTTTGCTGTTGCAAGCAATCTATGAAATGTTTTCAGGATTGCACGGTGTGACTTCCTCTCAAACAAATCTCCTTAAAGCCTTTGATATGGCCCAGCCTGGTGAGATGTTGAGAAACAGAAAAACAAGGACAAACTGTCAGATAAAAAAAACACATACACACATGCACGCACACACACATGCACGCACGAACATACACACATGAACACACACACATGGACACACACACACACACACACACACAAAGTGCCGCCTTGTAACTCTGTAAGTCTAAAACAGAGAACGCTACAAAACCATGAGCATAAAAAAAAAAAAAACGTCTGCCCCCGAACAATCTGTCCCGAAACCTTTTAAATCATATCTATCCATCCATCTCGACTGGACTGTGATTAATTTCTTCATGTGATTTGCCGTCAAGCCTGACTCACGCACTCCTCCACAGACAATTGGCCCAGTGATGACTCAGGCCCAATCAGGGCAACAATGGCTGATTCACCGCCTCTGGGCTTAGCCTCCCCAGCCACTGATAATCATGAGGCCACCGCTAAACACCTTGACTGTAATCATGGTGTGTGGGTGTGTGTGTGTGTGTTTGTGAGAAAGAGAGAGAGAGAGAGAGAGAGAAAAAGCGCACGAGACAGAGAGGGTATGGGTGTTTGTATGTGTGTGTGTGTGTGTGTGTGTGTGTGTGAGAGAGAGAGAGAGAGAGAGAGAGAGAGAGAGAGAGAGAGAGAGAGAAAGCGCACGAGAGAGAGTGTGTGTGAGGGTGTAAGTGTGTGTGTGTGTGTGAGAGAAAAAGAGAGAGAATGAGCGCACAAGAGAGAGAGAGCAAGTGTGTGTGTGTGTGTGTAGATGAGTGTGTGCGTGTGTGTGCAAAACACATTGTAAAATGCCCAGGTGACTGCACAGGCTAGACTGCCAGGGGCTATCTGTGAAACGATCAGTAATCTCGCTTAATTAAATCCTCGCCAGACAAATGTGCTGTCTCTCTCCAGGCCTGACTTTTAGGAGCAGATAGTGAACGTATGGGGCATGAAAGAGAGAAAGAAAGAAAGAAAGAAAGAAAGAAAGAAAGGACGCAGAGGACCAGGACCCAGGCACCACATCATGTTTTTGTTGGTGTGTGTGTGTGTGTGTACGTGTTGATGTGGTTCTACTGCCGCAAGCAGATTCTTATCTGGGTTTTACTGTAAATCGCTTTGGGCTGCCCTACTGAGGAGAGAGGCGAAGCTACCGTATATAAAATGCCCTCCGTTTATATTATTGCCGTTTTTCATTGTACCCTAGCGTCTTTGGATTATGCAGCATTATGCTGAATGAAAGATTAAGTTTTATTGCTAGACCTTTTATTGCGCACTTTTTAGAGAACCGACCGCCGTACTGTTTCCTACTGTACAGAACAGAACAACAGATCGAGGGAGTATTACCTGTAATGACTTTATCATAGTGACAACACAACAAGAGTGAATGCTAGCATCAGCACTGACTTACACCATTACTAATGATTAACCATTACTTGAAGGGGAAGTAAGTTAGACACAATGAGCATACATCATACATCATCGGTTAAAGACATAACGTCATTAAATCTGGTCACTACTTCCTTTCTGGGAAGAAAAAGTTACACAGTCATAACCAGTGATAACTCTGAGCGCGTTTCTCGGCAAGGATGTTGCAGTGCAGTAGTGTGGCTGCTATATGCAGGCTGGTAGGAGGTAGGAGGAATACATTAGTCTGCAGTGATGTGTGGTGAACACCATGTACT
>CM059287.1:18902077-18937077 GCA_030347295.1 Setipinna tenuifilis | reverse complement strand
CCAAAGCACGCAAAGCGGTCATTTAACTAGCTGCAAATCCACTTCTGTGGGATTGGTGAGCTTTTTTTCTTGTGTCGTAGCCATTACCATAGTAACAATGAAATGGAAAGGTCACCTCAAAAAGTTCTAAATCACTGTAGCTGTTTGTCCAGTGGTTTTGGTGTATGTTCTTTCCCTTTATTCTTTCTTCTTTTTTGTTTTTTTTTTTGAAGTTTGACAGTCACAGACCGCAGTGAGGCTACTTAAAAGAACACACATGCCTCCTGACTTAATGGTAGGAGGGCCGGCCGGCATTATGAACATATCCTTCCTGATTAGGGCCGCTGTCGCGTGGCTGCTGTGCTGTGCTGTGCTGTGCCCCTCTGATAAGCGGGCCAGACCAGAGAAGAATGTGCTGGAAGCCAGTGGAATCACATTCCACACTCCATGCCTCTCCGCTCCGCACCGCACTCCAATGCCGCCCATTTGAAAGCCCTCTCGTTTGATCTGCTCGGCTGGCTGGCTGGCTGGCTGGGGGGGGTCAGGGTGGGGGAGTGGGGGTTATGGGCTGCCTGATTGCACAAGAGCACTCACATATGGATATGTACTGTAGTGTATGTCATGGGTCATAACTCATGGGTATTGCATTATGGGTATTCTGATTGTAAATTGATGGAACATGCATTACACATAATGAAGCACTACATCAATACATATGTAGCTCTTCATTATAGGATCCGACGCAGTAAATGCTCTTGAGTTTATGAGGTAGGATTTGAGCTGTCAGATTGTACTTTTATACAACATATGGTCAATATATGAAATGAAATAGTATCGAATATATTTAAGCATATGTGTGTGTGTGGTCCTGTGATGAAAAACTTCCCTGAAGAATTGGACTAGTGTGTGTGTGTGTGCCTGTGTCTGTGTGTATATGTATATGTCTGAGTGGTTAGTATATCCATGTCACATTGAGGCCGGGAAGTTTTTTTTTTTTTTTTGCTTCAGTTTATTGTCTTTGGGTAAATATCCTGTGAGTGTTTGGAATGGGTAAAGCACTAGTGGACATGTGTGAGGTGGTCCATTAATGTCGGTCACTGTCTGCGCTCAGTCCTCGTGTGGTCACTTAATGGTTGTTTATGGAAGTGTGTGTGTGTGTGTGTGTGTGTGTGTGTGTGTGTGTGTGTGTGTGTGCATGTGTTTGAGGTTGAAGGCTTGACTCATCCGTGTGAAACAAAGGCCATCATCCATCTTTATTCGTTCATAAGACCCCCCCCCCCCCCCCACCCCCCTCTTTCCCAAATAAATGGATTTTATTGCGAATTTCCTGAATTACACCGTGTTCTATTCTGGAGTCCAATAGCCCCACTGGTAATTGCACCGAAGGAGAAGGGCTTGTTATACGACTGCCGGGGGTATCTTAAAAAAATAAAATAAAAAATCCACTTTCTCGCCCACATTGTTTCCCATCCCCCTTTTTCACCCTTGTGCCGAACAAGTAAAAATACACACACTTGTGCACACATACACACACACACACACACACACACACACACACACACACAAAGGTGGACAAAAACATAAACGCAGACAGACACACGGACACTCGCACTGTCTCACACACATATGTGATGATTCACAGTTGTGTGTGTTTGTGCATGCATGTGTGTGTGTGTGTGTATGTGAGTTTAAGTGAATGAACAGTTGTGCGGAACACAAGCACACACACAGCCCAAGCGTAGCAGCACCAGTGTGGGTTCACTCATGAACCGTGCAGCAGTGCGGGGGAGTCCAGGCAAGGCAAGCAGGCTGACCTCACGGTGCCCTCTGATAGGCTCAAAGCCCCCCACCCCAACCCCTACCCCTCAGGAAGAGGTGTTATGCTAAGCTTCTATCTGTCACCCACAGCACTCTGGGGGAGGCCTGGGCCCAGCTGAAGAAGAGCCTGGCGGACGAGGCCGAAGTTCACCTCAAGTTCTCCTCCAAGGTGAGTGATCGCTAAGCTCGCAAACCGGTCGGGGGTTGGGGTAGGGTGGGGTGTGTGTGTGTGTATGTGTGTGTGTGTGTGTATGGGAATGGGGGGGCGGGGTGGTACTTGGGGGGCGGGTGGTTGTAGATAGGGGATTATGGTGTCCCACTGATCCTTCTCCCTCCTTACAGAATAATTATAATTCACTTTCTCTCCTTGATTGTGTCCTCTACATGTTTTTTTTTAAATGAAAAACCACTTAACAGAGGTAACGTTGAGTGAAGTACCTCTTTTGTGATGCAAATAGGTACACGATAACCTTCAGCTCATTCTGAGTGAACAGCTTGTTTCAGGAGACTGTGAATGTCCACCATGTTTTAAAGGCAGCCAGACGCGATAGAATTCAAAATTCTTCTGACGGCTGTAAATGTGGTAATGGCTGCTAAAATTACAATTTAAATTGACATTAAATGTGTGTGTAAAAAACCATGGCAGTGAGTAATACGTCCAGCACAGCACCACAGGGATAAAAAAACACAATTCGTCTCACTAGAGAGAAAGCTTCTGTACACATTTTAATGAAATGGAGAAATAGAGATTTTTATTTGATTTAAGCAGCGCTGAAAAACCCAAACCGCAAGGTCTCCCTGCCACCACCGCAAGCTCGTTTGCTTGCTTGTCCGTGAGACGTGTAGGTTTGTCTTGGCCAAGGGGGGAGAAGTTCTGGAACACAGCTGGACAAAGTGAAGGGGGTGGATGTGTGTGTGTGTGTGTGTGTGTGTGTGTGTGTGTGTGTGAGTGTGAGTGTGTGTGTGTTTGTGTGTGTGTTGGGGGGGTGGTGGGGGGTATGTATACACACACACACACACACACACACACACACACACACACACACACACACAAGGAGATGGGAGACCAGATGTGCAGCACACTTGTCTCTGTAGACCCTGGCAACGTGTACGCAAACCAAGAACCTCACTCTCACTCTCGCTCGGCCTGGCCCGTGAGGTAATGGAGCTAGAGTTTCAACACAAATCCTCCGCAGGCACTGGGCCTCGTAATCCGCTGGATCAGTTTCTGTTCCCAGATTGTCTCCCTGGCTCATGAAGATAAGCTAATTAAATGGAAAAAACAGCATCTCTTCTTTTTGGAATATATCAATTATCTGCAAACGTTATGAAACACTCGTGTCAAGGATTAGAGTTAGAGTTAGAGTCATCTGCTGGTGCAGATGTTGAGTACTTCCCCAGTGGTTCTGAAATGTTCGGTCATTTCAGCCAATTCTGCCTGAGATGATCAAATTTGGCTTCTTCTGAATTTCAGCTGCAGAGCGAGGTGGAAAAGCCATTCCTGACCTTTCGAGAGAACTTTAAGAAGGACATGAAGAAGTTCGACCACCACATCGCTGACCTCAGGAAGCAGTTAGGCCAGCCGCTACGCAGCAGTAGAAAAGGTAAGCTGTCTACGCTTTCCTCCTTAACCCTGGGAGGGTTTCACATTTAATTCTACAAAAAATTCACCTTCATAAGCGTAGGAACAGGCTTCACTCAGACAACTTCAACTTACTTTTAGAGTGCTAGCCAAACGTCAAGACAATTGAAAGATGGGGAAAAAGAGGCCACACTATGCATATATCAAATTTTACTTACACAGACACATTTTAGCATTCTGCCTTCCTCAGTGTGTGCGAAAGGCAGAACGCCAAAAGGCGTCTCTGTAAATGAAATTTGGTATATGTATAGTGCGACCTTACATTTTTCAAAAAAATATATATTTTTTTAAAACCACATCTATATTACTAACAGGTCCTATTGTTCAGTTCTGCAACTCTATTGGATGGTAGATTGTGTAAATAGGCTCAGTTACATTGCCCACAAAGTGACAGGACCTGTAAACCTGCCTTGTAGTATGGCATCTTGTTGCACCTTGTCCATTGGATTGCATTGGATTTGATTTTGGTGGCATTTGGATTTTGGATGTCAAAATTGAAAATAAACACTGATTTCTGCATCATATGCCTCCAACAAAAACATCCAAAAGGTTAACAACCATTTTTGAAGTGTTCTTCTACATTTGGGCGTTACACGGCAGCAGCTTTGACGGTAACTTCTCCAAGGCTCTCTGACGCCACTGACACTCACGGCGTCTCCATTTCCCGTCACTTCAGAGAGATTAGAGATTTCAGAGAGCCATAACCCAGACGACCAAAGCGCCTTGCCCTTCATCAGGTTGCTCTTCTAGAATGTCAAGACGGCCCCCCTTCTTATGCATTATTGAGATTCCTGCATGTCCTGCCATTTCCCTATCTCTGGAGAGGCTCCCTGCTGGGTCCAAAAATAAGCACAGTGGCTCAGGTGCCCTCCACACAACAAATGACTTTGACGTTTGAGCGTGTAATCATCTGGATTGCCGTTTCGGCTCGTAACAAATGACACAATTGTCAGGCGAGGTCAGGAGGTGTGAAGGGGAAAGTGGCGTGAGTCACCGGCCTCGGCCTGACTAACGAGATTAATTGTAAAGTAAAAGTGGTTGAGCGTGAAGGAAAAAAAACTTGCCGGAAATTGAGGCCCATGTGAGGTGTATAATCTAACACATGTTTGCCGTGTGTTGGCCCAGACTGAACACTTCAAATGAGCCAGGCCTTGAGTCTGACCTGGCCCTTACATCACAGGGGCGTTTGTCACCATAGAAACCAGCAATACCAACCTTAAGTAAAGGTTATCAAGAGCTTGATTGTTTTATATTTTTTTTAAATAGTCGTCACAAGGCTTTAGTTACCATAGAAACCATCCATACCAACTGTAAGTAAAAGTCATGAGGAGTTTTGTTGTTTTTGTTATTTAAACAGTCTTCATAGTAGTGCCTTGGTCACCATAGAAACCGGCAATACCAACCTTAAGTAAAATTTAGCAGGAGGTTTGGTTGATTTGGTTGATTTTGTTATTCAAACAGACTGTCCTCATTCTTTCCTTCTGTGGCAGGCCCGAAAGGCCCTCGCTGACCGACAGAAAGACCTGGAAGTCAAAACCCAGCAGCTAGAGATCAAGCTGAGCTCCAAGATCGAGGAGGACATAAAGAAAGCGCGCCGGAAATCCACGCAAGCAGGTGGGTCGGTTGTTAGCAAGCAGTGGTCCATGACCTGAACCCGTAAATATGACATGGTGCCTAGAGACAGTGAGAGCATTGTGAGACACGGACTAAAGAGTTATACGAGGAGCTGCTACTTGGATGATAGATGTTTAATGTACACTGTGGGCCTACAACCTGTACATATGGCTTTGACAATAAAGCTGACTTTGACGTTGACTTTGACTACTGCTTTGGCAAAACAGTGGAATTTCACCTGGCTGGAAAATGTCTTGGCACAAATGTAGATCCTTTGCTGAGATCATTTCGACTTTTGAGACCGACTCTGATAAAAGAGTTCCCAAAAAGTGTGTTCTGAAATGCACCTCAGTTGACTTGTTAGGTTGTTTTTAGAATCTTTAGAGGCATACCTACACAAAGAGCCCACTTAAACGTATACAAGTTCCTCAGCTTGTCATTATGGGAAAAAAGGCTCTTGTTGCTGCAAGTCAGAGATCCATTACTTGGCCAATAGAGGATTGCCATGTGAACTTTTCAATGACACAGAACCGCAGGCAAAGAGGGGAAATTTGACCGGGTGGTGGGTAGAATAATTTTCAGCCGAACGATCCCACAATAAGTGCATATTTGTAACAGGGTGTATTTATGGCTCCCTGGTAAGCTTCAGTATGAGACTGTGTCTGTCCGTGGGGGGTGGGTGAATGTACTGTATGTGTGTGTGTGTGTGTGTGTGTGTACTGTGTATTTGCTGTGTGTATGTCTGTGTATGTACTGTATGTCTCGTGTGTGTGTGTATTGTATGTGTATGTATGCCTTCTGTTTGTGTGTGTGTGTACTGTGTTTGTGTTCTGTTTGTGTACTGCATGTGTATGGATGTGTGCTGTGTGTGTGCATGTGTGTGTGTGTGTGTGTGTGTGTACTGCATGTGTATGGATGTGTGTACTGTGTGTGTGTTCTGTGTGTGTATGTGTGTGTACTGCATGTGTGTTTAAAGGTGGGCGTGTGGGAACGTGTGGAGGCAGCCTTGAGTCACTTAGTTGTTCTCACAGCACTGCTGGACCCACTGCGCAGGCTGCCTCTCCAGGGGCCTCACCCAGCGGCCGGCCTCACTGGCCCAGTCAGAGCAGCTTCATCAGGGGGCTGTGCTCCTGGGGTTAGGGCTCATAGGGGAGGAAGGGTGAGAAAGAGAGAGAGAGGGAAAGAACAAGAGAGAGAGATGGGGGAGAGAGAGAGAGAGAGAGAGCAAGAGAGAGAGATGGGAGAGAGAGAGAGAGAGGATGAGAGAGAGAGAGCAAGAACGAGAGATGGGGGGGGGAGAGATGGGAGAGAGAGAGAGGGAGAGAGGATGAGAGAGAGAAGAGAGAGAGGATGAGAGAGAGAGAGCAAGAGAGAGAGATGGGTGGGGGAGAGAGATAGGAGAGAGAGAGAGGGAGAGAGAGCGTGAGAGAGAGAGAAAGAGAGATGGGCACAGGTAGAGACTAGAGAGAGGCAGAGGTAGAGAGAGAAAGAGAAAGAGAGAAAGATTGAGAGAGAGGAAAAGAGAAAAAGAGAGAAAGAGAGACAGGGGAAGTTCAGGGGACAGAGAGAGAGAGAGAGAGAGACTGGAAACACAAACACATGTTGCTGGGAGTGTGGAGGAGGAGTGAGTGCGTGGGTCTGTGAGTGCGAGTGTGAGTGTGAGTGGGGGAGGTTACAGCCAGACATATTACCTCACCTTAGCGCTGAGGGGTTAGCGCTGGGGACGTGACTGGGGAGTGTAAACAGATGCGGCCCTGAGAACCGTGTGGAGCTCTCGCACAGCTCAGTTCTGTTCTGGCAGCGAGAAAAGTGGACAGAGTCAAATTATCCCAGCCATCAGGAGGAGGAAGGGGAAAAAACACACACACACACACACACTCTCTCATTTCACATTGTAAACTGTTGCTGTTACTCTAGTCTGTTCAAGACCTTATGTAACCCACAATTCCAAGCAGCACGCCCGCCTGCCTTTAACGTCAGGGTGGGTGAGGGGGGTGGGGGGGGTCAAAGCAATGCTAATTTGTTAGCATTAAAGAATATTTGAGGAGAAGGGAGGGAACAGAGCAACAGCTGTACGCCATTTGCCTTTGCTAGCATTGTTTAGGAGACGCCTGTGCATTTGTATTGTGTGTGCCGAGCTTTCCTTGGCAGGCAGGGACATTTTTCCGAGTCGCAGGCTGTGGGGGCTATGTACAGCCAGAGAGGCAGAGGAGGTGTGAAAAAGCACATCTGCTAGCCTTGCTGAAACGAAGGAGTGTGTGCGTGTGTGTGTGTGTGTGTGTGTGTGGGGGGGGGGGGGGGGGGGAGGGTTATTCTTTAGTTTATTCTTGTGAGCTCGACCACATAAGTTTTAAGGGACACTGAGAGATAACAAACCCACACAGCACATGACAAACTTGTGACTGACCAAACAAAAAAAAAGGCAGCTTGTAAAATGAGATGTTTGGTTTTTTTGTTCTTATGTTTTTTTTATGCAAGGCCTGGGCTAAACCTTGTACTGGGTGGGACACACATCCGAGGTTCCGGGCAGGCAGGCGTTCTTAGAAAAACAAAGTTTAAATTTATAGTGAATGTGCACTGTCATAGTTTCCCCAGAAGGACTTTATTATGTCTATTTAATGATTTCACTGATTACCATATATTACCATGACCTGACTGAAGCATAAGCATAAACTGTTGTTGACATTGGGGTTTGTGTGTAGTTGCTGATGATGTCATTGGGAGTGAGAGCGAGTGTCAGCTGGCAGAGGAGAATCAATGGTCACTATCGCCCTCTAGTGGCTATTAACTGAATTTCAATAACATCACAATTTAACCTCCTGTACTCTGCTGTGTGTGTTTCCAGGGGACGAACTGATGAAGTGTGTGGACCTGTACAACCAGTCTCAGTCCAAATGGTTTGAGGAGATGGTCACCACAAGCTTGGTAAGACAGATTTCCTCTGAAGTTATCTTTCAGACAATGTTCAAAAGTTTCGGTAAATGTAACATCATCATGATACTGACATTGATTTTGAGGAGATGATACTTGCTTTATCATCAGCTATTAATAATGCTTTATCATACAGTGATTTTTGCAAATTATAGTGTAATCATGAGAATACAATATGATTGGTTGCCTTAAATTAAAGCTGCACATACAGTATGTTGTAATCATTTTTTTGCTTATGTCTGTTTGTGTGTTTGCTAGTCTGTGTTATTGTTAGACAAAGCTAGCCATGGCTAGCCATGGCTTTGGTGTGAGTTTTGGTGACATTGACATGACATGACATGAGTTAGAATGTTTTGTTGGAAAACAGAAGTCTCTGACACATATTGTTTTCCTATGAAAAAGGAAGGCCGATCAAGTGAAATATATATATTTATATATATATATATATATATATATATATATATATATATATATATATATATATATATGTGTGTGTGTGTGTGTGTGTGTGTGTGTGTGTGTGTGTGTGTGTGTGTGTGTCTGTTGTGTTGTGTGTCTTATCAACCAGGCCAGATATAGGCTTGTACCACTTACTCCATTTGAAAATGTTTTTTTTTCCTGAACTGACCCTACATTTCTAAATGTCTGTCTCTGTCTCCTACAGGAGCTGGAGAGGCTAGAAGTAGAGAGAGTGGAGATGATCCGACAGCATCTGTGTCAGTACACCACGCTGAGGCATGAGACAGACATGTTCAACCAAAGTGTAAGTCTGTAGCCCAAGCAGTTTACACAGCACACAACTATAATCATATAGAATACAATATGGAAACTATGAAGAAACTATAGTTATATCTAATATCTCATATTATAGAATCTAATTGTGTAATTGTGGATATTATGCAATATTATGTGATAACAAAGGTCAAAAATGTTCTGAGTAGTTTCTTAAAATCCCGCAAGATCCAAACAACTTCCAAAAAAAAAAATCTGTCCTAGTAAAGAGGTTACACTCTACACACTCTCCTTAGTAAATTCCCTAGCAAGTGGTAATAGAGAGCTTTTTGTTCTTTGGGTAACTTCCTCCCAACTTAGAGATGTTAAAATTGGCCACTAGGGGGCAGCTAAATATGTTCTTCTTTCCTGATGGGACAACTTGATTTTGCTAGGACTCAAAGCTGCTTATAGTTGCAGCCTTTGATCATAAAATGTATAATGAAATGCAGTGCAGATATAGACACATACATGCAGCATATCCTCAGGATTATAGGGGTAATCTGACAAACTTTTACTAGAGTCAGTATTTAAGTTCTTCCAGAATGATCTTTGCAAATAGTTCATATCATTACCAGTTGTCATGGTTCAGAGTTTTTATTAGTGCATAAACCAACAGTCCAGGTACATTAAAATAGTTGTGAAGAGCTCTCTCAGAGTCAGCAGTTTACGAAAGCATCAAATAATAATAATAATAATAAATATACTAATAATAATAAAAACACTACACAAAAAAGTGGTAATACTGTTGTCGTTACTAATGCATGAATGCCTGTGCACTTGTTTTATTTGATGCAGACAATAGAGCCAGTGGACAAGCTCTTACAAACCGTGGACCCAGCCAGAGACAGGGAACTATGGGTGAAGGAGCACAAGACTGGGGAGGTCCGACCCGTAGACATGCAGATATGACCAGTGTGCCCCCACAACGTCCTCCCCCCCCCCCAACAAATGAAAACAGAGAGCCCAGAGCCTCAACGTGTACTGTTGGAACAAACACCTCTGAGGAACCTGCTCCTTCAATGCAACTAACTCTTGGCACAATTAAGATAATGCAGTGTACAGAAGATGGTGGGTCAAGGGGGCGGTGGTTCAGGTCAACCACTTTAGCTGCCAAAGTTCAACAAAAGTGTTATTGGCTAAAGTGTTTGATAGAACACTCTCCCCCGCTAAGACTGTAGCGCTGGAATGTTCTAAGGTCGGCCATTTTGGTCCTCAAACTCATCCAAGGAATCCACTCAGGAGAAAGGACTGCTCTCACATAAAGAGAACGCTACGTAACTCGGACACGCTATGAATATATAAATATGAATATAACTATGCGTTATTGTACAGCTTTAGGGGGAAAAACAGGTGAAGAGAATATTTTTCATGTTGCTATATACTGTGTATTGACAGTGTAGCATCTGGCTTATTTGTTCAAAAGTCTTACAAACTTACTAGCTGCTGCTAAACTAAAATTAGGAAGAAAAAAAAACAATAATTTTTAAGAATGATGCACCCTGCTTACCAGGTCTCTCTGTCTTTTACCTTCATGGATTACATAACCTTGATGCCTCAAACCTTTCATTCTCTTGATTACGTGCCATTCTTAAACTGTGTTACTGCCTTCTAAACATCTCATTCTAGCTTCAACTACATCATGAAGTACATAGACCGATGCATCACTCTCACACAGCCTTCTCATCCATCAAAGCTAATGAGAATGGAAAGAGTTGAGTTGCATGATGTGTCATCTATAGACTTCCTCTGTGTGTGTATATTCTATTGTTTGCAGCTAGCCCAGAAATTGAAGTCTCAGAGCTGCAGTTTATGCAATAACTTTTTCGTGGTTCAAACATGAGCCTTACATTTATTTCAGTGTGTTTCCTGACATAATTTGTATAATATGGCCTTAAATACTTTCATAGCATGTCAAGTGGCCGCTTTCTGAACACTTGCACACATACTATTCTGTTCTGTGGAGTTGTCCCTTTCCATGAATGTCTTTTGTAAATACAGTCCATCTCTTTTTCTTTTTTTTTTTATCTTGTTATGACTTAATTTATGTCTGTTGAAGTGCACTTTCTGCCCATGGTCATTTCTCTATCTTTGACTTGCTCTGTTTCCTATTCAGCTGTCTATGGTTGACATAAACAGCTCGGCATGAGAGAAACCCGTGATAACAAATGAAGCATTAAAACAGTCAACCCACAAACACTCAAAGTGCAGAAGCCGAAACCCCCATGACTTCATATTTCTTTCCCAGCCTAAAATAGAAAAACAAAACCTAAGTGTAGTGACTGGGTGGACGTGAAAAATGCCCTGCCCCGCAGTGTTCGCCGTAAAGTTTTTGTGAATACAGGAATATGAAATATTTAACTCTGACACTGACATCATGTGTTTAGTCTGTGTCTGATACAGAAGACCTAAGTCATCTCATCGGATTACTAAGTCACACTTTATTTGTCTGGTCCCACAAAAGGGTTCTATAGGCTGTCTACAGAGTTTGAGACTATTAACCGTATGTGGAAACAGCTGTTACTTGTTTAAGGTTAGGGTTGGGGGTCGGTCTGGATTAAGTTGATAGGTCAGTAAACAATAACCGAAATTCCGAAACAGAATTTCCAAACCATCTTCGAAGTCTTAGTGACCGACGGTCTATCTAAATCTAAGTATTAGCCTACCGAACATTATACTCTCAAAGCTGACTGTATTTCTCCCTACTATAAGCCTGGCATGCTCATAGACTCATGTTGTTATTATGAGATGGGTAATGCATGGCAAATAATGTGTTCATGTGTTTTCATTTTACTTTTTTACTATTAACAATCCCCTCAACATCTGATCCAGCAGTCATTTTCTTTTCATATTTTGTTGACGGCCTGATTCACACAGACTGGTCTCTCAGAGTTAGACATTGAAGATAGTTGGTTCAGGGGGTGTGCACAGGGGTGAGAGGAAAATTAAGATGTATAGAATTGAAGAGGTACAGATAATATATTGATTTTTATTTTACGCGATGCCTATTTTTATACTGAATGAAATAACACTGTTTTCTTCCACTTCAGATATTTAACTGGATTTCTTTTTTCTTCTGTTTTGTGTCAATAAAATCATCAGCTTGAGGTTTTTTTTTATTACATTGCCAAGTCTTGCCATTGTACTTGTGGCTGTTTCATGTTGATGCATCTTGTTGTGCAAAAGTGTTTACCTGCAAACTGATTCTAATGACAACCTAACAATAACGTCACTTCAAATTGTACATAATGACAGCACATAGAGAATGTTCTGCAAGTGTTGCTTTATACTGGAGACAAAATGATTAAATTCAAACTTAAAACCACACCTGTGTTTCCACCATTAGTGTTTGTGTTTAGTACATGTGTAATTTCGACAACTTTGGTTTGTTTGTGTTGACAGACAGTGGCATTGCAGAAATACTGTTAATCTACAGATATCATAGAACAAATGACGGACAGGACATTTATCATTTGAGAAGCCTGTTTTATTTATATACTTTTAAATGACAAAAAAAATACTGATACAAAGCAGTGACTTAAGTGGAGGAGTTTCCACTGAAAAACACATTTATTGTTTTGAAAACCCAAAAGCACTGGCGTTTCATTTTTAGCTTTATGGTTCAAATATACTTAATTTATCCTGAATAACACAAGCAACATGGAATGTACTTAAAATCAAATGTGTGCTAAACCTTTAATAATATTTTTGGAAATAATTTGATAATTTGAAAGATATAAATACATATAATTTGTTTTTTTTTTACATAAATGTAAGAGATATTTGTTCTAACAAATGTCTAATTTTTTTTGGCCATAGTTATAAACTTTGTAATAATGCTTTAGGAATTATTTGATATAAAATATTTATTTGGCAAAGTGTTCTGTTTTCATGCACAGAATATGGCAACATTATAGTGCCTCACTATAATGTACTACAAGTACTAATTACTTGCAAAGTAAAACAAAACAAAAAACAAAACAACAACAATATAATATAGACAATTGATTTCCTCATGCAAGTAATTGAAATATTAACGACCCGCTTGAAAAAGCTTATGACTATGATGGTCTGAGATGGTTTTGGGAAGGGGGGGGTGATATAGCGGAGAGGTAGACCTGTTGACCTCTGACCTCTAGTCCACCATCAGCTTCTTGAGCGAGTTAAGATAGGCAGGGATGAGGGAGCTGACCGACTCGCCGTCGTCGTCGTTGAGGATCTTCTCACCCCTGCCCTCTGACCCCGCAGAGCTCGGTGACCTCACCATCCCCGGGTAAGGGGTGCTGTACCCCTAGATAGGACAGACACACCAACATGTGGTCAAACACCAAAGAGCATTTATAATATGCATACTTTAAGCATACTTAAAGTATGCATACTTAAGCCCTAAGTAGGACAGATACACCAATATGTGATCAAACACCAAACAACATCTACAACAAGCATACTTTAAGCATACTTAAAGTATGCATACTTAAGCACACCTTATCACACATAGTATAGCATAGTATGCTTAAATAACGATATTTAGAACAGCACAGCACAGCAAAGCATTGAATTACATTCCTTAGTTTTTCAGTCGCCAACAGTGCGACGTTATACAGTTTGAATCTGTGAAGAACAATAAAAATAGAGATGTAATTCTATGAGTGTATTTTCCAAAAAAAAAAAGAGAGAGATCAGTTACAGGGCCTCCTCTCTTAATACTTACGGATGAGTAGCCCTTCCCGAAGCTGCCACGGTTCTTGGTTCGGATCTTGGTAAGGGCAGACTCGGCGATGTCGGCACGCTCCTCCGCGTCGTCCAGCTCGTGCACCGTCTTCCTGTACTTGGCCAGGTTCACATTGGCCTGCTCCTCCTACGTACAGCACATATCATACATAGACAGATTTACACAACGCTGTTGCTTTTCTTTACCTATCTTGCACTATTATTTATTTTATTCTATGCTGTAAGTACTGCCCTACAAAGGCAAAGTGCAGTAACTACGTGAACATTAACACTGACAAAAGTCAACAATGTTGGTGGTATAAAAGTGGTGATGCTTTCATATACACGGGAAGAAGCAAAAGATTTAGTCACATGACAACAGAGGTATTATGAAGTCAATTTATAGTCTAACTTAGTTTTGACATAATATGTAGTTACTGCATTTTGGCTTTGTAGGGCAGAATAGTCTACATACATGTCTGCACTGAAAAAGGAGCCGCTTTTATTCTCATTGTACATGTGTAGAGTGACAATAAAGGCATTCTATTTTATGCTATTCTATTCCATTTAAACTATGCTAGTGTTTTCCCCAGTACATTGCAACAAACTTAATAACACATCCCACTCCCACCTTATGTAAACTGTCAAATTAGAACACTAAATTTAGACTTGGGTATGTATAGCTAATAAAACCTTTGGGATATGTATGACAATAGACACCTAATCAACTGCCTTCCAGTCATACCAGCTGGAAAGCTTAAAACAAACATGATACAGAGGGCTAACACTGGGAAACACTGTGCACTGTGTAATTATTAACCGTGTAATTAACTGTGTAATTATTATCCACTATTAATAAAAGAATTTTGATACACAGTGTTGGCTTATGCTACTTGCTTTTATACTGGTCACACTTAACCTGTTTGCTCCCCTATAATATCTATAGAGATGCTCAGATGAGAAATCAACTACCTCTTTAAATTCTCTTGAATGTAACATTCGGATAAGGTTAGAGTTAGGAGTTGAGTTTAGTCATGGAGACATTCAGTGAACAATAGACAGAATGAGGCTGAATCTAAATCTGTACAGTCTCTACATGCAGACTATCCAAGGCAACTGTTGCCTATATTGTATATCCCTGCAGGATAAACCGTATCTGCATTTAGGACAAAAGGAAGATCCGACAGACAAGAAGAAAATAAACAAAACATGTGTTCCTGTTATGAATGAGCTAAATTTAAATAGCCTATAAATGTCACATGCCCTGTGTCCTTAGCTACTCTATTTGTGCTATCTGACAGCCAGGGAACAGCTTGAACTGTGGGGCCCCTTAATATATATATATATAAAAAAAACCTCCACCTCCACATTCACAGAACCCAAAACTCAAAAAATCTGTTAAATCTCAGCTTGGTGTCCTACTTTCCCACAGCACCGCTCTCCCTGTCAGAGCTTTAGATGACAAGATGACACCCGGCCCACCATCTAGACTGTTTGCTGCTGCATAGTCAAGTCAAGTCAGGCCGAGTTTATTTGTAAGATGCATTTCACACACAGAGGCAATTTTATGTGATTTGCTAAACAACATAAAAAGCTAAGCACAGTACGTAAAATCCTAAGATTAAAAATTCAACAAAGCATTAAATAATCATAGTGGTAGAAAGTAGCTTAAGCAAGGGGTGCAAAAAAATGTTAGAAGTTCACTTACTCAAAGCTAAGCTCTAAGCTTTACGGGAGATAAATTGGTCTATGTTCATGGGAATAACTTTTTTCACCAGGTAAGCATCAAGCATCATTTTATGTGGAACAGCAACAGAAATGGCTGATAATAGGCACTATACCAATAACAGGATCACTTCCGCTAAATCCTTAAAAGGATAAATGTAAGCCCACACCACCACCACTACCACCACCTACCACATCCACCGCCTACCACCTCCACCACTTGTCTCTTGTAGGCAGAAATGGTTGATAATAGGCACTATGCCGATAATAGGATCACTTGTGCTAAATTCCTAAAAAGATAAAAGTACGCCCACACCACCACCACCTACCACCACCAACACCACCAGCACCACCAGCACCTACCGCCTCCTCCACTTGTCTCTTGTAGGCCTTCATCTTGGTCTGCAGCCGCTCCACCAGCTCCTGCATGCGCAGCTGGTTCTTCTGGTCCTCCTCGGACTGGAACAGCAGCTCCTTCAGACGCCGCTCGTTTTTACGCAGCGTCTTCACCGTCTCGCCGTGACGCTTCTGCTCCGACTCCAGCTCCAGCTCCAGCTCCTTCACCTGCACATAAAAAGGATGGTAAATAAAGCTATTTTATTAAAAAAAGATTTCTGCTACTGAAATATGAAGGTTAAACATGATGGGCCCGTTAACACATATCTAGGTGTTTTTATAAATGGATATTTTTTTAGGTAACAGTTTAGAATTACTTCTTTCTGTGAATCGTGTATAAATGTATTTGTTAACTTTTATTTAATACTTTGTTCATCAGGTTTACCCTTATTTCCATATTATTTCTAATCAAAAAGTCATTTAAAAATATATCTATATTCTGTCTGCTTGTCTGTTGTCTGTCTGTCTGTATAAAAGCTGCAAAATAAAGTGTTACCTTCTATTCTATTCTATTTCTCATGTGGCCCAGAGTCGGCCACAAGAGGGGACAAACATGAAAGCTTTCTGGGGCCCAGCTACAAGGGGGCGCCCAGCCAATTGAAAACTATAGTAATGGCTCACTATATCACGGTTCACCTTTCGCGGTCCCACTATATCGTGATTTTTTTTTCATTAATATATGAATGCTAAGGAATGGAATGGAAATGGAATGGAAAAGTTTGTTAGATAGACAATATTGTAATTTATGATGACTATACTCTAACATATAAATACTGATTGAAATGCAGTAATAATTCAATAATACATACAGTATATATATAAAAACAGTGTGTGGGAGGGGTATTTTAGGGCTTAAACTATAGAATAAAATGTTTTCTATGTGGTCTCGCTATATAGTGGATTTTCACCTATCGCGGGGGGTTTTGGAATGTATCTACTGCGATAGACGAGGGACCACCATATATGGATTTTTTGGAAGGCCCAATAACTGGATCTTTTTAGGGGCACTCTCTCTGGGCAGGCCTGATGGTGGCCTAACAGCTCCTCTCACCTTGCCCTCCAGCTTCTGGATGATCTTCTTGCCCCCCTTCATGGCCAGCTGCTCGGCCTCCTCCAGCCTGGTGGTCATGTCCTTGATCTGGGCCTCCAGGCCCTTCTTCACCCGCTCCAGGTGCAGCGTGTGCTCCTGCTCCAGACGCAGCTCCTCCGCCACACGTGCCGCCTACAGGACACAAGCGGAACAGCAGCCACAGCTTACTTACAGAGGGGCCAACCAGTAGCGGTTTTAGGCACAGGGCAAACAGGGCAGCCGCCCGGGGCGCCATTTTATGGGGGGGCGCCACGAGCGCTTTGGGGAAAAAAAAAGTAGCTCTGTATGATATCGCTGCAATCGGCACATTGGCGCCCCTAACTGCAGGCGCCCTTACTTGCTGAGAAGGTGCCGTCCACAGAAGCAGTGTATCTGTCTGCCTCGGAGGGGGTGAGAGGTGGTCTCGCCCGGGGAGTAAAACACTGTAGAACCGCCACTGAGGTCAACAGTTGCCTTACAATGCCTTACTCTGCCTTCAAAGGCAGAAGACTTTAAACTCACCACAGTGTGAAACTGAGAAACTGAAGTTCCTCCAGCATGTGTTTTCAGCGTTAGTGCAAAGACAACATCTTATTGTTCCCAAAAATACAACAAAATTGACTCAAGATATTTGGCCACATGATAAAACTGATGTTTATTGTTCCAAAACTGACACTAGCCCCGTTTACATGGACACAAAATTTCACTTTTAATCTCTTTATTTACAGAAACCGATTAAAAACGTCCCATATATACAGTCAAATAATCGGATTCAAATGAAACCGTTTAAATTTTCAAACCGATTAAAATAGGTGGTTTACACCTTTCTTGTAACGCGAATCTCTTTATTTGAGGCTCATATAAACAGTTCGGTAGAATTCTAATAATCTGATTAAATTCAATCGGATTCAAAAAAGGTGACTTATTTTCTCTCAAAACTGAAGTTACGGCCTTTTGTCTTTGCACAGCAGAATTATGAACAGACTTGTCTCTTATTGTCAGACTTGCCTCTCAGACTTGTTCTTGGGTCTAACTCAGAGTCTGCTTCGAATAATACTTTGGAGTGACTGGCTGGAGTCTTAGGCAAAAAAATCCATCATATATTAGTGATTACTGTAAATTAAAGCTAAGACATCTGATATCTGATATCTAATCTGATATCTGAGACATTGGCCATACATACCTCACCTGTATCTCTCAACATATGCCACATTCGTTTCAGACCATGACTGAATATCAAACATGCTGTATATCCACTCAAGTTTGAAGAGTTGCGACTTTCCTTTGAAGAGTTCACACATAGCAACTGCCGATCGCCAAACGATTTTTGTCCACAAAAAAAGTCAGCAGTGGGAAATTGTGTGTAAAATGCTGTCATGTGGTTGTAATGCCATTTGGAGCATTATGGACTTTATGGACTGTTACTCTCTGACTATTATACTTTTGCTTAATCTGTTCTCCTCTACATAACTCTAGCTTGAGTTGTGTCCTCTATTGTTAGTTGCTTTGGAAAGAAGCATCTGCTAAGTGCATTAAAATATAATGTAATGCAATTATCCTGACATTATAACCTCATCCTAGCTCACAGAGGGTGTTTGTGATCAGACATACACACATGCTGTGTACACATACTGTTGACCTGATTGTGTTTAAGAACTGTGTAGTGTAAACTTCCCAAAGGATTTATGTATAAACAGTGACCCCCCTCTATATAATGGTCCGCCTTTTGTGGCCCCGGTATATTGCAGATTTTTTATATGCTATATCACTATGCATACTAAAGAAAAGTTAATCAGGACAATATTATAATTTATGATAACTATACTGTAACATATAAAAACTGATTAAAATGCAGTAATAATTCAATAATACATACAGAATATGTATAAATAAACAGCATATGTTGGAAAGGTATTTTAAGGCTTAAGCTATAAAAATAAAATGTTTTCTACACTGTCTCACTATACTGCAGATTTTGTATATATAACTACCACACTAGACGGGTGACCACTGTAATGTAATGTTTTCTATATGGTCTCTATATATTGCAGATTTTCACCTATTGTGGGGGCTTCTGGAACATGACTACCGTGCTAGTCAGGGGATCGCTGTATATCTTGATGTAAAAAGCCCATCCTACCAGAAAATGTATTAAAACAGCATGTGATAGGGGTATTTTAAGGTTTAAACTATAAAATAAAATGTTGTCTCACTATACTGCATATCTTGGATACATAACTACTGATGTCTTGATGTAAAAAGCCCATCCTACCTCACAGCTGGCCTTCTTAATCTTGTCGTTGGCGCCCCTGAGTTCGCCCTGGAGCTCCTCATGCTCGTGGGTCAGCTGCTGCAGGTCCACCTCCAGCTTACGCTTCCCACTGCAGGCCGCCTGCAGCTGCACACAGGTGGGAGGAAGGGGCAGGGTGAGAATTAGAAATATTGTGTGTGTGTGTGTGCGCGTGTGTGTGTGTGTGTGAGTGTGTGTGTTTGTGTGTGTGTTTGCATGTGTGCATGAATGTATGTGTTTGTGTCTGTGCACATGTGTGTTTGCGTGTGTGTATGTGTCTGTGTGTATGCATGCGTGCCTGCAGGTGTATATATGTGTGTGTGTTTGTGTGTGTGCGTGTGTGTGTGCGTGTCTGTATGTATGTGTGTATGTGTGTGTGGGCCAGTGATTAATAACACCCCTCACCTGGTTGTTGAGCTCGTTGAACTTCTCGGTGCTCTCCTGCAGCTCTGTCTCCAGCGCCTTGCGGGCCCTCTCGGCCGCCTCCAGGGCCACGCGGCCCTCCTCGCTCTCGCTGGCCAGCAGGCTGCAGCGCCGCTCCAGCAGGGCCTTCTCCTCACACGCCTCCTCCTGCTGACGCACCTCCTCCTCCAGCTGGCCCTGCAGGTCCTGGAGGCAGACACAGGGGGAGAGACAGACAGAGTCATGGCAGTCATGGGCTGGTGGTTAAGGAGTCAAACCCCCCACATTGACAGGTGTGTGTGCGTGTGTGCGTGCGTGCGTGTGTGCGTGTGTGTGGGGGGGGGGGGGGTGGCAGTCATGGGCTAGTGGTTAAGGAGTCAGAAATACAGTCAAACGGTCACGGGTTCAATTCCCCACACGGACAAGTAGGTGGGGGTGGGAGTGAATGACCAGTGCTCTCCTCCATCCTCCCTGGTGACTGACATGCCTTTGTAGTGGGGTTAAATATTCCAAAATACCCAGTCATTTAGTTAGAACAGGAAGGGTCAAGAGGTTTGTGGTATTCTGGCTTGCTATCAACTTGTACAAACATATTGCACTATCAAGACCATATGTTACAGCATCATATGAGGATTTCCTCCTAATTTTAAGTTCATAAGGGTAGGAGTGGCCTTCACTCAGACAACTTCAATTTCCTTTCAGAGTGCTGGCCACATGTCAAGACAACTGAAAAATGGGAAAAGGAGGCCACACTATGCATACACAAAATGTATTTACACAGACGTGTTTCAGCGTTCTGCATCTGCATGTGTAAATACATTTTGTATATGCATAGTGTGGCCTCCTTTTCCCATTTTTCCCAACACACACACACATACACACACGCACACACACACACACTGACCTTAATCTGTTGCTGCATCTTCTTCACTGTCTTCATCAGTTCTGCGTTGTTCTTGTTGAGGAGGTCCACCTGCAGCTCCAGCTCATTCAGGTCGGCCTCCATCTTCTTCTTCACGCGAGCCCCCTCAGTGCGACCTTTAACCTCCACATCCAGACTGGCCTGCAGGGACTCCAACGCCCTCTGGTGGCTCTTTCTGGAACAACATGTGCATCTTTAGCTGAGCATACATCCAACGTATTTAAATAGTATAAGTGCATTTATAAGCATTCGGGTAACAGTTTATTTTATGGTCCCATTTTTAGTGTAACTACATTTAACAACATGTCATGTTATGTACTTACATTGTACAAATCTAACAGTCATCCTAACCCTAACCCTATGGTACAGTGTATGTACATAATGTTGTTACACAGTTTGTTACACTGTACCTAATTGATGTAACAGGGGCAAAGGGGGCAGTAAAATAAAGTGTAACCAAAATGTGGCTAAAAGAAGGTAGAGTCTGTGTTTTCATCTAACATGTTGCACCAGTCAAAAATAGACACTTTATTTCGTTAAACATACATTTTTCCTTTTTTACAACTTATGTAAGTTGGTAGTTACTTAACCCAGTCTACTTTTTTTATTTCACTGTAAAGGTGTTTTGAGAATTTCAGGCATTTTCAATCTGGGTGTCCTGTTTAAATTATTAGTATTCACAATGATAAGTGGAGCGAGACACGGCTTATGCAACTATGACTTAAAAACACACAAAAAAAAACTCCCAGTGTCAGTATCCTGTAAACAGTTTACGCACATAACAGCTGTCTGGCTTCTACTCAATTCAGGTGTGCAGGAAAGAACAGGTGTTCAAGGTCACTGAAACGCAGAGCAGGGCACGTGCAAAGCACTTACCAGGACAATGTTTGTTAAGCAAACGGATGGTAGAAGAAAAGGAGAGAGGAAAGGATTATGTCATAACATATAACAACCCCCCACTTTTTAAAATAAAAAACACTCCATTTTAGTCACAGCCAGAAAAGGTTAGTCAAAGTCAAGTGAAAAATAATCTATGAAAATGCTAACAGTAAAACAGTAAAGAGCTGTATTCTGTCTGTTTTCCCTCTGGATAAATTACTCTTGACATTAAATTCATTTCACTAAAAAGAAGATAAGTCCATCTTACTTGACAAATTGGTGGAAACTCGTGGCCTTACATAAGTAAAGTAAATGTAATTATTCTGTGTCATATTATGTTTACCTACATCTATACAGCACTTGAAATTGAAAATTACTTTTACATAAGTCATGTAGGGCAACAAGTTTCCACCTATTTTTCAAGTGAGCTGGATGTATTGCTTTTTTACAGAGTTGGAATGGTCATTTTTATTTAAAGAAGGAAAGTAATAGATCTGTCCAGCAGAGGGCGTGGTAGGTGCACAGTACCTGGCTGCCTCAAACTCCTCCTCCTTCTCCTGAAGCCGGCGCTCCATGTCACCTTTGACCTGAGACAGCTCCACCTGCAGCCGCAACACCTTCGTCTCCTCCGCCTAGCCATGGACAGGAGAGGAGGAGGAGAGGAGAGGAGAGGAGAGGAGAGAAAAGGGGAGGAAAAGAGAGGAGAGGAGGGAATAGGAGAGGAGAGGAGGAGGACAGGAGAGGAGAGAAAAGGGGAGGAAAAGAGAGGAGAGGAGGGAATAGGAGAGGAGAGGAGGAGGACAGGAGAGGAGAGAAAAGGGGGGGGGAGAGGAGGGCAGAGGAGAGAATAGGTTTGGAGGAGAGGAGAGGAAAAGAGAGGAGATGAGGAGAGAGGAGACAGGAGAGGAAAAAGAGAGGAGAGGACAGGACAGGAGAGAATAGAAGCAGATCAGAGAGGAGAGGAGAAGAGAGCAGAGCAGAGGAAAGGAGACAGGGGAAGAAAGGAGAGGAGAGGTGGGGAAAGGAGAGGAGAGGAGAGAGGACAGTAGAGGAGAGGAGAAGAATCAGTCTGATCATACTAAATATGTACAGCATGGTGTCAGAGTCTAAGGAGCTTCACTATTGCTTCAGTTACTTTGCTGAGTCATTTACAGTTTATTGACTTGCTTTTGAAAATCAAATTATGTCAGTAATGCTAACCCAGTAATGTATGGTGATAATAAGTCCTCCTCTGAATGAACGTGCCTCCTTTTCTGGCCAGCTACTTAGCTAGTAAGTCAGTTGTAAGCTAATAAGATGAATGAAATCAATACCCAACCAAATACAACAAGAGGAAGCATGTGGTTTTGTTAGGCCTGTGTCACTGTCAGTATGACTGTGGCATTGCAGGCTCTGGTACTGTTGTACTTATGCACCAAGTTCAATTCTGGAGTGGAGTTTTGAGGTTAAGTGCTCACATGCTCAAATGTACCACACACAGATGGACACCCCACTTATGCACACACACAACCTCACACAAACACACCCCACACACACCTATACACCCACTCACACACCAACACCTACACACACACACACACACACACACACACACACACACACACACACACACTTCAAGTACATACTCCAGCCATTACCTCGATGGCACATCTATGTACACTGTGAAGTGTGTGTGTGTGTCTTTGAGGTCCATGAGAACAATGTGGGGGCACTTGAGCAGAGAGCCGTATGGGGCTGAGGAGACCCAGGGGGACGCTGCTGAGAGCCTGATGAAAGACAACCCCCTGGAACCACACCACCTGGACCACTGGAGCAGAACTAATGGCTTCCCTCTCTCACTCTCTCTCTCTGTCTATTTCTCTGACTTTCTCTCTCTCTCTCTCTGTCCATCTCTCTGTCTATTTCTCTGACTCTCTCTCTCTCTCTCTGTCCAACTCTGTGTCTTTTTCTCTGACTCTCTTTCTCTCACTTTCCCCATCCATCTCTCTCTCTCTCTCTCTCTCTCTCTCTCTCTCTCTCTCTCTCTCTCTCTCTCTCTCTCTATTTCTCTTTCTCTGCCTGGCTCTCTTTCTATTTCTCTCACTCTCTCACTTTCCTTCTCTATCTCTCTTACTCTCTTTGTATAACTCTCTCCATCTATCTCTCTCTTTATTTCTCTTACTCTCCCTCTTTCTCTATCTCTCTCTCTCTCATCCTGCCTGTCCTTTTTGTTTTTTTCTACCTTCTTTTATGATTTTCATTCAATCGTACTATTCTATTTTTCTGTCTTAGTTCACCTTGGTCTTCATATCTATAATGATTTCTTACGTTGGTTGTGATTTTCCCTTCACATGTTCTTCATATTTCCCTCTCTCTCCCTCTCTCTCTTTTACACACACACACACACACACAGACACACACACACACACACACATGTGGACACACACACACTCAAACACATACACACACACACACACACACACACGCACACACACGAGCACACAGACACCCACACACGCACACACACACACACGCACACACACACACACACACTCCCTCAGCGTGTGTGTCAGTGCGTCCTCAGTCTCCTGTCTAACCCCTGAGGGCATCTATTCATCTCAGCCCAGCCGTGTTAAGAGATGCCATCTCATCTTATCAGGGCCCCATCTTATCAGCCCGCCCCATCTCACAGACCAATTGGCCCCGCCACTAATTTACTGCCCTCCGCCCAGCAGCACTTTTCACACACACACACACACACACATGCAGACACACACACACATGCAGACACACACACACACACACACACACACATGCAGACACACACACATGCAGATACACACGCACACATACACACATGCAGACACACACACACAGACTCACACACACACACACACACGCACACACACACACATGCAGATACACACACACGCAGACACACGAAATACACACACACACACACACACACACACATACACACACACACACACACGCACACACACACACAGACTCCTCCTTTCACTCCCCCTACACTGGTTATCACTTTACTGGGGACGTGGTGAAAGATTGTCTCGACCCCCCCTGGGACAGACAGCAAACACCTTCCAGGAAGAGGGATCAGACAGCATAGGACACCACAGCACAGCACAGCATAACAGAGTGTAGCGCAGTGCAGGGCTCCTGCTGCTGTACAGGGCCCCTGGTGCTGGGAGTGATGGATGTGTGGGCTGCACTATGTGCTCTTGTGTAACATCTCCAGAGCAGGCGTTAGGACAAATACAGTTATAGGGGACATCTCTCTCTCTCTCCTGGCATGATCTATAGCTTGACAAGAAGGTGTGTGTGGAAAAATGCTGATGTGTGTGTGTGTGTGTGTGTGGTAGACAAATACTGTACACGTAGGAGACGTCTCATTAATCACTGCCATGATCAGTATCTATGATCTGAAGTGAAAGTATGTGTGTGTGTGTGTGTGTGTGTGTGTGTGTGTGTGTGTGTGTGTGTGTGTGTGTGTGTGTGTGTGTGTGTGTGTGTGTGTGTGTGTGTGTGTGGACATGTGTGTGACGCACATTTGTGCACAAGTGTATTTATGAGTGAAAAAGACAAGACAGAGGGAATGAGCTCAGTTGTAAGCAACTGAACTTCTTCTTCTAGCTTCAACTGAACTTCTTCTCAAGCTACAAAAAGAAGACCAGTTGCTTGCACCTTAGCTCATTTGACGTTACAGAGCCGAGTTTTACAGCCGTGTGTCATCTCAGCCCAGATAAGCGGCCACCCTTTTCTAGTCTGAAAGCTACTGAAAGCTGTCACAGATTTATTCCAGAATTTTCCAGAGCCGAGTTTTACAGGTGTGTGTAATCTCAGCACAGGTAAGCTGCCACCCTTTATTTCCAGTGTAAAAGCTACTTTACAGTGTCAGAGATTTATTCCAGAACTTTCCAGACCCTGAGTTTTACAGGTGTGTGTCATCTCAGCCCAGGTAAGTAACCACCCCATCCCAGTCTAAAAACTACTCTACAGTGTCGGGCATTTATTCCAGAACTTTCCAGACCCGAGTTTTACAGGTGTGTGTAACCTCAGCACAGGTAAGCGGCCACCCTTTTTCTTTCCTCCCCGTACCTCCAGAGCGGCCTCTGACTCCTCCAGAGAGGCCTGCAGCTCCTCCTTCTCCATCTCCAGCTTCTTCTTCATCTTCTGCAGCTCGTGCACACTCTTGCCCCCGTCAGACAACTGGTCCGTCAGGTCAGTTATCTCCTCTGATACAGTGACAGACACACACACACACACACACACACATGCGCACACATGCATACACACACACGTGCACACCCACGCACACACACACACACACACACACACACGTGTGCACACACACACATGCACACATACAAACATGCACATGCACACACACAAACACAGAGATACACACACACACACACACACACACACACACACACACACACACACACACACACACATTGAAAGGGACAGATATACATACAGACTCAAATCAGGCAAACAGTGAGTACTGAGCTAATGTTGAATGTCTGCACAGACTGCTTCTAGGACAAGTGTTAATATTTGAACTAACATATTGCTTCACAGAACAACTGTCTGTAGTGATTCTGGGATTAGCAGACACCTCACAGTAAATATGCACACTATGGTTTTACAGGAAAAGTATAATGACATTTTTTGTACGGGAAAACTTTTTTTAACTCTTTTTCACATTCATATTTGTTGCGATGGCATTACTATGTCCAGCTTCTAATTAACCAGGCAAACAATACACAATACACATGTGGTGTATACACATGCACTAACCGTTGCACTGATACACATCTCATGTGGTGTATACACATGCACTAACTATTACAGTGACCTGTTTACTAAAGACTGATACCAGGTCAGTTAAGACTGATAAGGAAAAACAAAACCAAGATTCAACAATTCAAAATATTAAAACAAATTAAAAATTAACAAAGAAAGTTTAAATTACCGGTACCCTGTGCAGATAAACTGATGGTTTCCTAAATGATAACTTTACATGCAGGCAGACATAAACAAGAAGATAGTTTTAGAGACAGGATGTACAGAAAAAGATTACATGATGTAATAGATGAACCAGTAGAGGGCAGAAGACAAACAGCACAGACAAAAGCTTGGATAGAGAGATGAATGCAAACATAGACTGTAGATGTCTGTAAAGATGAACAGAATGATAGACTGGAATGAAACTAGATGTTCAATCGACAGAAATCAAGGAAGCAAAGATAATGGTATAAATGTACAAAGCAGAGGAACATGAAAAAACAACAAAATAGTTTGTCAGTCTCTCTCTCTCTCTCTCTCCCTCTCTGTCTTTTCCTCTATCTCCCTCTTTGTTTCTCAGCCCAGAAGACCTTATTCTCCCTCTCTCTCTCTCTCTCTCTCTCTCTCTCTCTCTCTCTCACTGTCATACTTTCTCTGCCACACACTCTCTTATTCTCTCTCTTTCTCTCTGTCCCTCCCTCCGTCTCCATCTCTCACCCTCGAAGGCCTTGTTCTCTCTCTCTCTCTGTCTCTCTCTCTCTCCATCCCTCCCTCTGTCTCCGTCTCTCACTCTGGACGGCCTTGTTCTCTCTCTCTTTCTTTCCACCCCCCCCCTTCACTCCCTCTTTTCCTGTCTCTCACCCTGGAAGTCTGTGTTCTCGCTCTCTCTCTCTCTCTCTCTCTCCCTCTCTCCATCCCTCCATCCCTCTCCCAGTCTCTCACCCTAGAAGTCCTTGTTCTCTCTCTCTCTCTCTCTCTCTCCATCCCTCCATCCCTCTCCCTCCATCCGTCTCTCACCCTGGAAGGCCTTGTTCTCGCGGCGCAGGGCCTCCCCTTGCTCGAGCGCCTCCTCGTGGGCCGTCTTGAGCTTGAAGAGCTCGGTGGCGTGCTGGCGGCTCTCCTTCTGGCAGGCCTCCACCTCCTGGCCCAGCTCCTCGCACTTCTGCCGCCAGTCACACAGCTGCTTCTCCAGCACACGCTGCTTCTTGTCCAACACCGCCGCATTGTTACTGGCCTGGGAGAGAGAGAGAGAGAGAGAGAGAGAGAGATGGATGGATAGATAGATAGATAGATAGATAGATAGATAGATAGATAGATAGATAGATAGATAGATAGATAGATAGATAGATACAGACAGACAGAGAGACAGAGAGGAAGGGTGGAGAGACAGAGAGGGAGGGAAAGAGAGAGGGAGCAAGAGAGAGATATTGAGGAGGAGGGAGAATGAGAGAGAGAGTCACAGACAGACAGACAGACAGAGGGAGGGACAGAGGGAGGATGATGGGAGAGAAAGAGAGAAAGGAAGCGAGAGAGATAAATGAAGAAAGAGGTTGAGGGAGGGAAGGAAAGGGAGTCAGATAGGAAAAGAGTAAAATGAGGTTTGAGGTGGCCAGGTCAATAAGAGTTTTAGTGTCCCCCAGGGCGGTTATTGATTTGTCGAAGACTAAATGACCAAAAACGTTAGTGAAATTAACGACCAAAACAAAGAATAAAAGTGGCCACCAACTGAACAATAACCGGTTTCCTCGGGTAAACCATTCATGTTAGATTAATATACTGCACCTATTAATCCAATCATCTTGGACATATTTGTCAACATCATGTATACATTGATGCATAGCTTTAGCTGCTTCTCCAGGGTCTGTTTTATTCATCCACTTCCCCTCTGCTAAAGCCATGTGTTGACATAACTGCCATTTGTCAGTATGATGCATAATGTCATCTACTTCTTTAATGTCAGTTTCATACATTCAGTTTTCATCAGCTAGCCTCTTGTGTGATTGCCCGAGTGTCCATATTTGTCAACATAAAATAAACATTAATTTACTTTCCATTAATCACTTCCACTCTGCTACTACCATTTGTTGACATATTTGTTAATATAATGTATGCATGTATGCATGAAGTTATTTACTTCTTTACTGCCTATTTCACTCATTCACTTTTTATTTGTTAAAATATGAAAGTGGTTGATAAATTTTGTACACAAAAACAATAATGGTGATGGCTGGTGACTGTCAGCATTTATTTCTCAGTGTCTGGTAAAAGTTCACATTTTATTTCCAGATATTCAAAGTTTATTTCCAGCCCTGCTGCTGCAACCCCATGGATATAAAACACCAACCCCCACCCCTCTCTCCACACACACACACACACACACACACACACACACACACACACACACACACACACACACACACACACACACACACACACACACACACACACACACACACATACACACACTACCTTGTCCAGGTCCATGCAGAGGTCCTCCACCTCCCCCTGCAGCCTCTGCTTGGTCTTCTCCAGGCTGGAGCACTTGGCCTGGGTAGCCTCCACCGCCTCCTCGGCCTCCTGGAGCCGGGATGACAGCTTCTTCCTGCCGTCAGCAAAGCAGAAACATGCACGCAGACACACACACACACACACACAGACACACACACACACACACACACACACACACATGTGCACAAACACACAGACACAGACATGCGCACAGACACAAACACGCGCACAAAGACACACACCACCATTAATAATTAAGCAATAAAATGTGTGTGTGTGTGTGTGTATGTGTGTGTGCGTGTACGACGTACGTGTGTGTGTGTGTATCTGTTGTTACGAGTGCATCTGTCTGTTTGCTTGTTTTCTTGCGCATGTGTGTGTAACACTAAGCAATAAAACACGTGTGTGAGTGTGTATCTGTGTGTATGTCTGTGCGCGCATGCGTGTGTGTTTATGTAGCCTTTGTATCTGTTGTCTAAGTGCTCGTGTGTGTGTGACACTGTGTGTTATTATTAAAACACACACACACACACAGACATTCGCACACACAATTAACAATACGGCAACAGCCATGTCAGCACGGGCCCCCCACACAGGGACGTTCATCCGGACACATGTGGGAGAATAACACAAACATGCACACAGATAGACAGATAGATAAAGACAGAGAGAGAGAGAGAGAGAGAGAGAGAGAGGAGAGGGGAGGGAGAGAAAGGGAGTGGTGGCGGGGAAGATCACATGTGGGAGAATAGCACAAACATCCACACAGATAGATAGATAGATAGATAGATAGATAGATAGATAGATAGATAGACAGACAGACAGACAGACAGACAGACAGACAGACAGACAGACAGACAGACAGAGAGGAGGGGGAGGGAGAGAAAGGGGGGTGGCGGGGAAGGGCACATGTGGGAGAAGAACACAAACATGCGCTCTAATGGAGCCTGTGCTGAGGATTGTAATGGCTCAGTGGCTAATGATGTGCTGTGTTGGAACACACGTGGCACTGCACTGCAGTCTGTGCTGGTGATTAGTCATGACCACTCTGATTGGAAATGCTCTTTTGTGTGAGCGCTGAGAGGCCTTGCCAAGTGTGTGTGTGTGTGTGTGTATGTGTGTGGGTGGACGTGTGTGAGGGTGGATGTACGTATGTGTGTGTGTGTGTGTGTGTGTGTGTGTGTGTGTGTGGACGTGTGTGTGTGGACGTGTGTGTGTGTGTGTGTGTGTGTGTGTGTGTGTGTGTGTGTGTGTGTGTATGTCTGTTACACTAAAATAGCTCCTTGTGTGTGTGCGTGTATGTGTTACAGCTGCTGGAGAGGTTAATGCATACTAATGGTGGGGTTTAATGCGTGATGATGTGAATGTGTGTGAGTACATATGACTGTATTTAAGTTGTCCATGGGAAACACAGGCATGGTGTGTGTGTGTGCGTGTGTGTGTATGTGTGTGTGTGTATATGTGTGTGTGTGTGTGTGTGTGTGTGTGTGTGTATGTGTGTGTGTGTGTGTGTGTGTGTGTGTGTGTGTGTGTGTATGTATGTGCGTGTGTGCATGTATGTACAGTGTGTGTGTGTCATACTTTGCCTGTGCTGGATGCATCGGTGTGTGTGTGCGTATGTATGTGCGCGTATGTATGTGTGTGTGTGTATGCATGTTTGTACAGTATGTGTGTGTGTGTGTCGTACTTTGCCTCCTCCAGCTCCTCGCTGTGCTGGATGCTGTCGGCCTCCAGGCGTCCCCTCCAGTGTGTGTCTGTGTGTGTGTGTGGGTGAAGGTGCGCGTATATGTGTGTGTATCGTACTTTGCCTCCTCGAGCTCGTCGCTGTGCTGGATGCTATCGGCCTCCAGGCGTCCCCTCCAGTGTGTGACGTCTGTGTGTGTGTGTGTGTGTATGTGTGTGTGTGTGTGTGTGTGTGTGTGTGGGTGCGCGTATATGTGTGTGTGACGTACTTTGCCTCCTCGAGCTCGTCGCTGTGCTGGATGCTGTCTGCCTCCAGGCGGCCCCTCCAGTGTGTGACGTCGCTGTTGAGCTTGGAGACGAGGCGCTGCAGCTCCAGCTTGCTCTCCTGCTCCTCCTCCAGCTGCTCCCGCAGGCTCTCACACTCCTGACGCAGGGACGCCATGCTGCTGCACGACACCGCCTTGCTCTGGGCACACACACATGTGCATACACACACATACACATACACGCATACACACACACATATATGCATACACACACACACACACACATACACACACACACATGCATACACACACATACACACACACACACACGTGCATACCCACACACACACACACATACACACACACATATATGCATACACACACACACACACATACAAGCACACACGCATACATGCACACACACAAACACCAAAACACACATTTACATGTTAACAACAGCATGTGATTGTATACGTATGTAAGGCCCCATGAGCACACACCCAACCCACACAGATGCGTCCACACATAGGCACGTTCACAAACATGGACACACATACTCATGTTAACAGACAGAGAGAGAGAGAGAGAGAGAGAGAGAGAGAGAGAGAGAGAGAGAGAAAGAAAGTGCGAGAGAGAGAAAGAGAAAAAGACAGACAGAGAGAGTGTGAGAAAGAGAGAGAGAGAGAGAGAGAGAGGCAAAGAAAGTGTGAGAGAGAGAAAGAGAAAAAGAGAAAAAGACAGACAGAGAGAGTGTGAGAAAGAGAGAGACAGAGAGAGAGAGAGACAGAAAGACAGAGACAGAAAAAGAGAATAAAGGAGAGACATGTGAAGCAGGCTTGTGTTGTGTTGTGTTGTGTTGTATTGTGTGTTGTGGTGTGCTGTGTTGTGTTGTGTTGTGTTGTGTTGTGTCGTGTCGTGTTGTGTTGTGTCATGTCGTGTTGTGTTCCTGTCCCACGCTGTTCGGAGGGCCCCACCTTGAGCTCCTCGTCCAGCTGCTTCTTGAGGTCCTCGTGCTGGCTGCACAGCATGCTCCTGGAGCGGCTCACCTGGCTGCTCTTGTTCTCAGCCTCCTCCAGCTGACGCGCCAGCTCACTGTTCTCAGCTGCATAGGGAGGGGGGAGGGGGGGATAGAGAGGGAGAAAGAGAGAGAGAGAGAGAGAGAGAGAGAGAGAGAAAGAGTGACAGGGAGAGAGAAAGAGTGACAGGGAGAGAGGAAGAAAGACAGAGAAAGACAGAGAGAAGGGGGAGGGAGGAGAGAGAGAGAGAAAGGGGGAGAGAGAAGGAAAGAGAGAAAGAGAAAAAGAGAGAGGGAGAAAGACAAAGAAAGATAAAGAGAGAGAGAGAAAGGGAGAGAGAGACAGGCAGAGACAGAGAGAGAGAAAGAGAGAATGGGAGAGAAGGAGAAAGACAGAAAGACAGAAACACAGAGGGAGAGGGGGTAGGGAGAAGAGAGAGAGAGAGAGAAAAAAGAGAGTGATACGGGGGTAAAAAGAGCAGCAGGAGAGGGTTGTAGAAGAACGGGTGGAAAAGGGGTGGCAATCAAAAAATGTAATTTTGAAAGGATGTTGAAGAAAGAAAAAAAGAAATGAAAGGAAGGAAGGAAGGATGAAAAAAAACAAACAAACAAATACACACACAAACAGACAAAGATGAGATTAGATTTTTATACTGCACTCAGCAATATAAGCAGTGAAGCATTTAATAATTTACGCTCATTTGAAAAGAGCACTGTTTTATAGAAACATCAACACAGCAGGTGAAACTAAAGCCACAGTATGTGCACCTCTTAAGAGAGAGAACATCCCAAACATCCGTCTGAAACACAGCTGTGTGAAAGACTATCTCTGTATCTCTGGGCCCAAATTACCCTGGTGGACTACTAAACTCTCTCCCTTTGCTTCACTTGTGTAAAGAGTCTGGTTACTCTTCATAGAGATACATTTTACGTCCTGGTGGATGGTTACTTTGTGTAAAAGGCCTAACTTCAATCAAGCATGGCTGATTAGAAAACCAAAAAAACTTAGCTGAGGCAAGCTGGAGGCTTAAGACAGTTGCCTGACAGAGTGTACTGGAATACAAATTTGATTGGAAGAACTACAGTCACACTAGCCTGACTAGGCCCTGAGACTGTGACTTATAACAGACGTGTGGATCACCTAAGAGTGCTATTCCCATCATGCAGGGCTGTTCTGTCCCCCCCTCCACACTCTTGTTCAAAGAAATGTAGCAGCAGCAGCAGCAGCAGTGAGGAAACGCTGACCTTGGTTATGGCCATCCCATTGACCTCCAAGTGTTACATTTGTCCGCTGTGTAATAATCATATCTGTCACAGGGTCGCTACATTCCACTGCCACTCAGTCTGCTGATGCAGATGCCCTGACTGACAGCGGGGGGCACTGAGTGTCATGTCATGGATGCCATGGCATGGCTGTCTCATGGGAACAGAGTTAAATGTTAAATGTGTTTAGGAAATGGGCTCTTAACCCTCTGATGGCCATTACCCTCTGAACCCTCTGAAAGGAATGATGCAACACACACAACATGGAATGTTTTCACCTTCTAAAGAACTCCAGAAATAGCTCTGTGTGTGTGTGTGTGTGTGTGTGTGTGTGTGTGTGTGTGTGTGTGTGTGTGTGTGTGTGTGTGTGTGTGTGTGTGTGTGTGTGTGTGTGTGCGCACATGCACGTGTGTTAGTGTGCGTGTGTTTGTGTGTGTGTGTGTATACATACTGTACGTACGTCTGTGTATATGTATGTGTGTGTGTGTCTGTGTACTGCACATGTGTGTTTATGTGTGTGTGTGTGTATGTATGTATGTATGTATGTATGTATGTATGCATGTATGTGTGTTTGTGCACATGCCCTCCTACCTGTCAGGCGGTTCTTGGCCACCGTGACCTCGGTGAGGGCCTTCTGGAGGTCATCGTTCCTGGAGTTGGCCTCGGCCAGCAGGTCCTCCAGTTTCCTCAGCTGGATGTCCGTGGAGGCCTGGGGGGTTAAAGGGGGTAAAAGCAGGGTGTAAATTACACCTCCATAATTGGGAGGGGGGGGGGGGGGTACTACCTTTTACGCTTCACATTAATTACATTAATATGACAACACCTCCAAACCCTCCTATTTTTGTGTCTTAAAGGGGTTCTAGAGGGTGAAAGGGGTGAAGGCAGGGTGTGAATTACACCTTCATAATTTGGGGGTTACTACCTTTTACCTTTCACATTAATTACATTAATATGATGGCACGCCTCAAACTCTCCTATTTCTGTGTCTTTGAGGGGTTCTAGGTCTAGATCAGGGGGTACCATTCCACCCCAGTATCCCCTGTAGTTCGAACTATGGGTGGTGGGTTGGGGAGGAGATGGAGGTGAAGATGGGGGTGGTGGTGGTGGTGGTGGTGCTGGGGTTTGAGCTAGAGTTCACGCTTCAAAGCTGTGCACTTCAATGAGCCGTACAGCTCACTTTGCTTTTCACGCCAACTGGTGTGATGGTTGTGTTGTTGAACACAAAAGAGACGTTGACAAGAAAAGGCTAAATAAAGTGCAATGGGTCTTGTTCGGATTTTCCCTGTCTGAGTAAGACTGGTTACACAGACAATATCGTTCCAGCTCACACAACTGTGTTGACACTGCAAGATTATGCAACATTGTACTTTTTTTCCCTCATTTAAAATCCCTGGTCCAGCAACTTAATCTCTTGTACAAAGAAATTATAATAACTATTGTTTCAACTTTGCAATAACAAAGTTAATGACTGTTTGCTTACAGCACTAAATAAGACCCACTTATCCAACCTAAGGGATCAAAAAGTAAAAGTCTGGACACATATTTGTTGCAGACAGTTCACTGAAGCAGTTAATCCCAATTAGCACAACTCTTCGGCCAGACAGATGAGCTAATTTGTGCAATCACCTCTGGTTAGAGCACAGGCAAGCAGGAGTACATGACAGGACTTTTCGACTCAAGTTTTCAACGTGTGTCCACCTCTAAACAGATGCAGTGCAGGGCTGGAAATTAACTTTGCAAAATGTGAATTTTTACCAGCCAATGAAACATAATTGGGAAAAATTCACCAGCCACTAGACAGTAAATCATTATTTTGTATCCAAAATCTACCAGCCACTTTTATATTTTACCAGGTTTTGCCTGGTTGGCTGGTGCAAATTTCCATCCCTGACCTACTGTAGTGTCCTGACCCCCACATGTGTTAAGCGCACAGGCAGGCAGAAAGAAAGACTACATGGTGAGACATCTTAAGCCGGTTTGTCTCTGAAAAACACCAGACATCAGACATCTGCTCCCATCGTGTCCCTGGCCACATGTCCATATCGACACAACCTGGCTATCCACACACACAAACACACACACACACATGTCCATAGTGAGACACACATCAGACATCACACATCTGCTCCGTGTCCCCAGCCACATGTCCATATCGAGACAAATTGGCTATCCACACACACATAGACAGACACACACACACACATGTCCATATCGAGACAAACTGGCTATCCACACACACACACACACATACATGTCCATATTGAGACAGACATCTGCTCCCATCGTGTCCCCGGCCACACGTCCATATTGAGACGAACTGGCTATC
>CM059287.1:18837077-18882077 GCA_030347295.1 Setipinna tenuifilis | reverse complement strand
AGAACTAAAGTAGGCAAATCCGTAGGCAGGGCACTCCAAAAGTGTGTAGACCCTGAAAAATTGAGACAGAACTATTATCTGACAAAGTAGACAAACTCCCATGATACCATAGCTGAGCAACCACCCTCACCTCTTCCGTCTGCACCTGCAGCTTGGCGCGGTCCTTGGTCAGGAGGTTCACCTTCTCCTCCTCACACTGCAGGTCCTCGATGGCTTGCTGCAGTGGATGGAGGTACAAGGGGTGGGGGGAAGAGGGGTGGGGTGGTGGTGGTGGTGGGGGAGGCATGGAGAGACAGAAGGGACTGAGTCTGGACTGCAGATGTGCAGAGGCTTAATCCCCTACTCCGACCGACACCCACTACACACACACACACACACACACACACACACACACACACACACACACACACACACACACACACATAACACTGGTTGCCCATCCAGCCTGCCTGCACCTTCAGGGAAGTGAGACTGCTGACGTGCGAGAGCTTTGATGTGATATCTTTACTCACTGTAACAGACCGTGCCGGGGCAATCTCCGGCATTAGGCACTTACCCTAACATAGACATCACATTGAGGTTATGGAGTGTAGCACGTGGAAAAAAAAAACAGAGAAAGATAAAAAAAAAAAGTATCCCTAAAAAAATCGGACAAATGAAAACAGTATGAAATATATGAGTGCTTTCCACGCTTTTGGACAAAATGAAAAAAAGGTGTTCTTGGACTATGAACAATGCGCTGTGAGGAAAAAAAAGGCTACTTATTCTTCAGACAGATGGTGCTGTCTTTTTGCCTGCGGCACACTTCAGGACAAATTTGATAAGGCTTACACTACAAAGCGAAGAGAATTTAAGTCATGTTAAAACGATTTAAAAAATGTTCAGGATACATATACTGTATATACCTAAAACAAAACAAAAAAAACACTACCAGTGCCCCCCCACCTGGCTGACATTACCTCCTATGCCCTTGTCGTCACTTCAGTGGATTCGGGGGGGCGGGGGGGCGTTGGGGGTTCCTCCCTAGGAAGGACTTAGGGAGGTAGACTTGTAACTCTTGTGCCAGAAAGCAAAACAAATGCAGAGCGGTATTTTTTTGTTGTTTGTTGTTGTTGTTGTTGTTTTTTGTTTTTTTTGTAGTGCAGAATGAGTGGTGTAGTGCCCAGATTGGGAGCAGATCTGAGCAGAATGCAGGAACAAGGCTGGAACAAGGCTTGTTCAGACAGAGGGGGTCTGTCACATATTTCTCACTTCCAACCCCTCCGTCGTGTTTACTTAACTTCACACAGAGGGGCCGGCTGATGAATGCACCCGACATATGGCACAGCACATCAAAAAATACTCAAAGAAAAAAAAGAAAAAAACAGCTGTACCATAGAAAAGTAAAAGACGTTCATTTACCACTAATTAAAGGATTAAAGGATTTAAAACTGTTTTACCAATAAAATGAACAGATGATGCTGGAGATTAACGTAAGTTTTGAAGTGACTATAAACGGTAGTTAATATGCTGCATTGCAACGCATGATCCTGGGTTTAAAGCGAAAATCCTTCACTGACAGACCGTGGACATTATACACACAATGTTAACTAATAGGGGTCCTTAGTGAAATGCCAATCAACTGAAGACGAAAAACTGTGCTGTGATTCCGATTATTTCTGCACTCACTTTGATCCACAATTGATCTAAAGAAACCCTGTCCTCTGCTCCACAGGGTATATTAGTGAGAAGGAACGGGGAAAAAAAAAAAAAAAAGCTGGGGACAGTTGGTACTTTTAAGTCCCTGTCTAGATACAAGTGGAAAACGTGTGTGTGTGTGTGTGTGTGTTTTTTTTTTTCTTTTCTCTGTCTCTTTTAGCTAACCACTGACCCTGAGCTCTGGTCTGTCTGCTAACCCCAAACTGGTCTTCCAGATGGGGCCAGTGTGGAGCGCAGGAGCCCTCGGTCTGCTTGCGTCTGACTCGGAGCTCCAGTGACACACACAGGGCCTGTGGTCGCCGAACCGAACGACGCGCACCCCCCCCCCCTTCATGGTGACCTTGACATGGAGGGCCCGCATGCACACACACACACACAGAGCCAAACTATCCTGCATGTGTGTGTGTGTGCGTGTGTGTGTGTGTGTGTGTGTGTGTGTGTATGTGTGTGTGTGTGTGTGTGTGTGTGTGTGTGTGTGTGTATGTGTTGTGTGTGTGTGTACATGTGTGTGTGTGTGTGGGTGTGTGTGTGTGTGTGTGTGTGTGTGTGTGTGTGTGTGTGTGTGTGTTGTAGAATTGGAAATTGAGAAAACACACTTGAGGTCTTTTACTTTTTTAAACGACCAAACACACAAATATGTACTGTGTAAGTGCGTGAATGTATACAGCATGCATGAAAACACAGACAAACACAGACACAGGTACTCAGAATGCATATGCACATACACGCATACACGCATGCACACACACACATGCCTATACACACACACACACACACACACACACACACACACACACACACACACACACACATACACACAGACAGACATTGACGACAAACAGGGGAGAGCATAATGCCAAAGATAACAACATAGGACACATAAAAATGATGGTGCAGCTATATCCTGTGTCATAAATGTTGTTGAATTGAGATGACAGAAAACGTTTTTTTTTATTTAACCCTTAAGTCACCTCCTGTCCTCTAAAACAGCATCGACCAAAAAGTAAGAGATCGGTTTAAAGGCAGAAAACATGAAAAGAAAAAAACAATATAGTAATTTAACTGCTGCCATTCATGTTTTGTTTCATTATAAAATAAAAACTAACTCACTCTTTTACATTGTCGAAATATTACACTGAATAATAACTTAGCAGCAGTTTAGAGTGCCACTCTACCGGTAAAGCTGATTTCACACTGCTCCAACACCAACAGACAGCATTGTTCTAAAGTTGGCAGTTGTTGGCAGAGACATAATTCTACTGAAAACATCTCTGGTTGTTGGCACCTTCACTCGATTTAGTTTTTTTTTATTTGCTTTTCTCTTTCGCTTGTTTAACTAGATGGAATGGAATGTTGGTGTGAAATTTTAATGGTTACACTATACTGTATCTTTGGCAGAGTGATTATTAACTGTAAAGAGTGTGCCATGCTATATCGTGGAATATCGTTACTTCTAGTGACGCGTAGAATTCATCTCATTCGATCAGAAATTGCTAAAAAGCTCAAATGGACCTAACTACAGTATAATGTTTAGTAAACCAACTGCTTGTTCCATACTGCCCACACCGTAACTAACAAAGGTGACTTTTTTCAGCTAGGTCCTATCCAACAAGGACAAACACAAACTGGTGGTCCACTATGACCCAACTGTTTGTTGATGCTTGTTGGGACAGCGTACAAGCACTAACAGTAAGGATCGTCTGATTTGCTGAAGCAGAGTATATGACATCTTTTTTCTGCTGCTGTCAGTAAGCTATTATGTCATATCTCTAAACAACTTTTGTAACTTTTTTTGAATTATTTTAGCTAGGCTATAGGTTACATACTTTCTCTTCTTAGGTTTACACCTCCCAACAACCATCCCCCACCACCACCACCACCAGTACCATCCCACCCCTGGTTATGTAATAGCCACCAGCTCTTACCTGGCTGAGCTCAACCAGGTGGTCTTTCTCCTTCTGCAGTCTGTGCACCAGGTCCTCCCTCTGCAGAAGTTCCTCCGTCAGCTTCTTGATGTTCAAGTCTGCGTTCTGAAGCCACGCACACAAAAAAAAAGGAAAGGACACCGACAAGGAGACACTGAAATCAGTCGTACTTTTCCCTGCCGATTTGTGCTTTTGGCAGACAGCGTCTTTCTCTCTCTTTTTTTTTTCTTCTTTTCTCAAGCTGTCAATGGCACCACGCAAGTATCCATTTCACACATCAGAAGCTGCTCCTAAACTATTAACCTTCCTCAGAAGGGATACTTATTATGTTCTTATTCCCGAGATCAAAGCAGAAAAAACATGCTTGCGGTTGCTTCGCTGGACGTAGAAACTAGAGACAGGGGGGAGTGGGGGCAAGAGGGGCAGGGGAGTAGAACGGGGGCGTACAGGGGGGTGGGGGGGCGTTTGAGCGTGTGTGTTGGGGCCTGTTCAGTGTTGGAAAAGCAGATGGAGATGGGAGAAGAGGGCTGAACAGATTCAGCAGCACTTTCATCCTAAAATTACCACTGTCATCTCACCACCTTCACAGCCCCCAGGGCATCTTTTGGTTAAAAAAAAAGGAAAAAGAAACAGCACAAAATAAAAGAAAAAGAGGCATGGAAAAGTCATTTAAGCACTTTAAGCATTTCACCTACCATCCAAGTGTATTTTCTACATGACCTGATATTTATCAAGATCCAGCAATAGCACACACAGATATAGCACACACATTTTCTGTCTGTGTGCTATTCAGTGACACATATTTGTAACAGCTGCGTGTATGTGGCACAATCTATTGTTAAACTAGAAAAATGCTTCCAGAAAAGACCAACAGGGAATGGAAAATCCCAATAAACTACTGCAAGTCATAACAAGATTGAATCACGACCATTTACTCTGCACCAGTGTTTAACACAGCATGAATTGGATTGTACATTTATATGAATCTTCTTTTTTTTTTGCCTCTGTGTGTCTTCAATATATCATGTCCTCACGGCATTATAAGCCATGCCATCCCAAAGAGAGCCCTTGTAATACGATATAATCCACAATTACACTAATCGCTGCTATGGCAACATGCACTACAAATAAAAAAACAGAGTTTTAATAGGAATATGTGTTTGCCATGCTTACAGGAACAGTTCTACACAGCACAGCACAGTACAGGTCCAGTCTTGTGTTCTTCGCCAACCCAGTTTGCTTTTCTTTTAAGATTGTACGTCGAGTACAAGAGAGTTGAGATCATGCCACTTGACCGTGGGCATATGGATTGACATGCTTTTATTTTCATTGCACACACTGCACGCATGAGAACCTGCACGCATGCATGGTGAGCTCACCCCTGACATGAACTCAGTGATTCACAAGGATGACTCACACACTGTCACACTGCACCAATCTGTGTCAATCCAACTCTTCTACTGTACCTGCTGCTGCTCTTCAATACTGCCAACCAAATTAGCAGATTACTAATGTCCATTGAAATAACTTCAAGGGCCTTTATGTAACTACAATTGCAGACTGGTCCCCTTATAGTCACATCAAAATAGTTAAAAGACAGTTCAGACAGATAAAGATCTACATTTACTAAAGCTCACATGTTACAGGAGCATAAGAGTCTGGCTATCTAAGGCAGATCAACTGTTAGAGGTAAATTGACACTCACTTGGAACTTGACACCTGGAATCTCCAAATCCTTAATTTGGAAATTTGCACCACTATGAAATCCAACAATTCATCCACACAGTTAAAAGTTCCATGTGCCTTTGTCTATTTATTGTACCAGCCTCCACATTCTAACAAAGAAGTAAATAGTTCAGAGACTGCAATGTCTAGTTCTTCCCCCTTTCACACAGTTTTACCACAGCTGCTCCCACCACCATTGGCTCCGCCACACCTCCCCAATGCTTGACGAAGGTCTCACAATTCAAAATGATGTTTATCATCTTGTAATAAAATCTTCTGCCAAGTCATTTTGCAACAATGTGCAGATCTCTTTGACAACCCCAGGCCCACGCCCACCCCCCCACACACACCCCACCACCACCACCAACACCCACCATCATCAACATCACACACACACACACACACACGCACACACGCACGTACGCACACATGCACGCACCCACACAACCAATACCCTCTCCTCCCTGTTGTCCTTGAAAGACACAACACACACACAGGAAGGGTAAAGGGAACTTACAGAACACATCCACACACACGCACACACACACACACACACACACACACACACACACACACCACCACCTCCTTACCTGCTTGTCCCTCTCGACGGTGCCCAGGGTGCTCTCCAGCTCCTCCAGGTCGTGGCGCAGGCTGCCACACTCGGCCTCCAGTCGGTGGCGCTGGGCGTGCAGCTGGGCCGTGGTGCCCTCCTCCTCCTCCAGCCGCTCGCTCAGCCCCGCCACCTGAGCCTCCAGCTCACGACGCGCCGCCGACAGCTGAGCGCAACGCTGCTCCGCCTGCTGCAGGCTCTCCTGCTCCTGGGGGGGTTGGGGGGGGAGGAGGGTTTGGGGTTAGGGAGAGGAGGAGGAGGAGGAGGGTTTGGGGTTAGGGAGAGGAGGAGGAGGAGGAGGAGGGTTTGGGGTTAGGGAGAGGAGGAGGAGGAGGGTTTAGGGTTAGGGAGAGAAGGAGGAGGAGGAGGAGGAGAAGAAAAAGGAGGAGAATTTGGGGTTAGGGAGAGGAGAAGGAGGAGGATGTGGGTTAGGTGGGGTTAGATGAGGAGAAGACAGAGGAGGAGGAGGAAGAGGAGGAGGAGGAGGAGAAGAAGTGGAGATGGTGGGTAGGAAAGAGGGGAGAAGCAGGAGAGGGAAGAAGAGGGAGGAAGAGGATAAGGAGAGATGGTGGATGAGGAGGGGGTGGTAGAAGAGGAGCAGGAGAGGAGGAGGAGGAGGAGGTGGAGAGGACAGGTAGAGGCAATGGAGTACGGAGGAGATAAGGGCAGGAGAGAGAAGGTGTGTAAGTTAGATTTGATGGTAAAGGACAAGGGAAATTATGTCTTTAAAAGTACACGTGTGCATCTTCTAAAAAAAAAAGAGTCAGAGGAGTAGAGAGGAAGAGTGTGGAAAAGAGGAAAGGAGGTTGAGAGGTGAAGAGAAGAAATGTATTTAAATAATACTCATCCTTCTTTTGGTACTCACAGAGATGCACAAGAGCTTCACAGGAGAGAACAGAGGGGGTGATGAAGAGAGGGGGAAGAAGGAGAAGCTGAAGAGGAGGGGAGTGCAGAGGAGAGGACAGGAGAGAGGAGAAGACAGGAGAGGGAAGAGGAGAGAACTGGAGTGGAGAGGAGAGGAGAGGAGAGTAGAGCAGAGGAGAGGACAGGACAGGAGAGGAGAGGAGAGGAGAGAGGAGAGGAAAGAAAAAAAGAGAAGCGGAGAGGAAAGGAGTGGAGAGGAGAGGAGAAGAGAGGAGGAGAGGAGAAGAGGATGAGATGATATGGCAGAGGGCAGTAAGAGAAGCAGCTTAGAGGAAAGGTGAGAAGAGAAAGAGACGGGAAGAAGAAAGGAGAAAAAAAAGACTCTCTCGCATGCGGTGGCAGCTTGACCATAAAAGATGAAAAACGTCCCGTGGGTTCCGAAGTATCAAAAAAAAAAAGAAAGACACGTGGTAAAGTAATACATCTTACCGCACAGAAGGGTGATGAAATGTGGTTTCAACTCCAAAGCACATATATCCCACAACACAAATGCATATATTTATATATATATATATATATTTATATATGCCCTCAGCGAGTGACGCACATATAAAAAAGACAATTTATCAAGACTGGTCAGAGCAGGACAAAAAAAAAGGAGCCAGTTTTTGCAGATGAGCCCAATACCGTGCAGTCTGAAGAAATGCCCCAGCTATGCCTCAGAGCCCCCTTTCTTGAATCCGTCCACCCGTCATTAGGGTCGAGAAATATCAGGGCAACGTTACACTAGCACTTAAGAGATTACGCAGACCACCACACTGATATTTTGCTTTCCATAAACGTACTTCATGCCTGTCGCTCTTGAGTATGACTCAGCTTTTTCGGGTTAAGAAAATCTTCACAAATTTCAACATTTTGAAGACAAGAGCAGAAGCGTATGTAGAAAAAAGGACAGAAATACTGTATTGGTTTGGGCACCAGAAATGGAAGACTTTCATTTATTTATTGAAACAATTTTATTGGGTAGGGATGATGCGAGTGACCATAGTTACAAAATAGTACCTCAAAAGTGATGCATTGCACAGACTGTTTTAGCTATTGCTAGTTTTGCAAACCTTGTCCAGACTACTTTAAAACATTGTCTTAGTGTATGTACATCTCATTCTTTACATTTTAAAGAGGTACTTTTTTTTTTAAATCTTAAAGTGTATACACTCACACACTCAAACGCACATAGCTGCTCGCCCAAGCGAAGAGCTGTTATATAGCGATGGAAAGGATTCCCTTCACTGGGGAAACCCTTATAACCCTGAATCATGGACTGCTATGTTTTTATGGTGATTTCTTTACCATGCCGTGCGCAGCTGCGTCGTGGTATTTGGTGGTAGTCCAGGTCCTTCAGGTGTATTTTTCACCTGTGGCTGCAGTCTGCCCCCTCTCTCCCCTCTCACCCATGAATCAATTTTGACGTGACATCCACACCCTCTGTGTTTTGCATCAGTAGTCCTTTATTCACTATATTACACGTATGCAGAAAAATGCACAGAGGCTATACCCGCATTTACACACAATTTTTTCCTCATACGCCCCCTGACAGGACCCAGTACAGACACAAGCACATGAATACAAACTCTATTGAGCACAGAAACACACCACAACTCTCTCTCTCTCTGCCTCGTTCTGTCTGTCTCTCTCTCTCTGTCTCTCTGTCTCCCACTCTCTCTCTGTCTCCCTCTCTCTCTCTCTCTCTCTGTCTCTCTCTCTCTCTGTGTCTGTCTCTCTCTTTTTCTCTCTCTCTCTCTCACTCTCTCTCTCTCAAATACACACACCCACACACATACCCAATACACACACACCAGGAAAAGAAAGTGTTACCTACAACTGTCAGTTGATGCTGCAGAGCTGTGGTAAAGCTATCCCAGGCCAGGTCCTCTGAGTCCATCTCCCCCTGTACCCCATTGGCCTCCCTGCACTCGTCAGCGAGGCAGTGACACGGCCGGCGGTCCAGAGACATCACCCCCCCCTGAGACGGATACCTTCTCGCGTTCACGTTGGGCCGTGAGGTTTCCCCCACCGCTTCTTCCTCTTTTTGGATCAGCACCAGGAAGAGGAGCAGTAGCTGGGAGCAGAGGCTGAGGAACCAGAGTACAATCTCCCACTGGGCTCCTGGCAGCATGCGATGCAACCCAACAGACAGCACAGCACAGCACGGCACGGCAGGGGGTCCCAGGTGTGCGTGTGATCCTCCGGCTCACCTTTTCCTCGTCTTTTCGAGTTCTTCTCCACCTCGATACTGCTTTCTCCTTTCTCCTCTCTCTCACTCCCTTATTCACTGCTCAATAAACAGCTGTCCCTAAGGTTTGATTCCTATCTCTTCTCTCCTGGTGCCCCTGAAAAGGCTGTAAGAAAGCATGAAAAGCATGCGCGGCTAAGTCTGGGTACGGTTCATTTGTACACCACGCTCTACAAACTCCTTTGCCCTGTTCCCGAAGCAGTTGTTTTTGCTCCGCTGCTTGAGAATCGCCCCCTGGGACTCTACCCAGTGTGGGGTGTTGGGTGACAGGGACCTAGTGAATGAGGGTCGTGTTGTACAGTCCATCTCTTGTAACTGTAGACGTGATATTATCATATCTATCAGCAAAAGGGGTGGCAGAAATAGGGGGAGAAAAACGAAGACTGGCAGAGACAGAGGAGTATTTTTCTTTGTTGAAAATTGGACTTTTCATCTCATTTGTGATTTTGGTGAAAAGGACCCCTATCATCGTCAGCCCACGAGGTCTAGACAAAGCAGCCCCATTCACAGAAACCCCCTCGGGAACAAAAGGGTTATTGTGTGTGTGTGTTTACTACCAACCCCGTCTGAATGAACTACCCAGACTGTGTGTGTACACTGGGTGATGATCAGAGGGCCAAGAGGTTCACAGAGCACCAACGATAACATCGCAACAGGTGGTAATAAGAAGGGTCGTTCCTTGATGGCGTCCCCTGACTCAACCCATGATCCCATTCAGGTCCAGGAGAATATAAAAGGGCTCTTCTTCTTTCTCTTCTTCTTCTTCTTCTTCTTCTTCTTCTTCTTCTTCTTCACGTGCCGAATAGCTCAGCTGGTCCCAGACAAATTGTTTCATGAATGTCTTTGAGCATACCATCAAGCCCACACTGAGCCTCGATGGCATGCACTTATGTGAAGGCTTAAGACACAACAACTGCACCGACTGTCTGGATTTTTTCTCATGCACCAAACTCGGAGGAACCCCCCCCTCGCCTCGCATCAAACTATGTGCCATTTACGCCCACAGCGAAAAACACGGAAAATGCAGACCCAAACATGCTCAGGCGAATGGTTAGTTAGTGCTCATTGTAGCGCAGACAATTGGAGCACGTATTTTAGCTTGTAGGCTGTAAATGTTTACAACTGCACTTCGGCACAACAACTTGATTTGGAAAGGTCACGAGAACAGCAGTAAACCCATCATAAACCACTTCTTCTTTCATTTGGCTTTTTTTTTTTTTTGGACCTCTCTCTTCTCACTTTTGCTAAATTGGAAAGTTGGAGTAGTGAAAATTTGAGGGCTATAATACACTTTGAGGAAAAGACACTTCACTGGGTTTCCCCCTCTAAACTGCCAATGGCACATAACTTCTACAGAACATAAAAGCATCAGGGAAGTCCCTGTGGATTGGATGGATTGCTTGATGTATGTGAATCTTCAATGAAAGATAATGTTTACCTCTTAGACTATCCAAAATGTTTGATTTCCGTGCCAAAGGCTTCATTCAAAATACCTGCAGCGTGTCTCACGGAATGACACAGAGTAACCCTCAAGTCAAATGCATGGCGAAGCTAGACATACAACCAGATGTGACATCATAGGTTATTTTATCCATCTAAGGTCAATTGATTCAGCCATAACAGAATAAAAGAGGACTGCAGATGTAGGGAGCCAAGATGCACCAACATGAGAGATGATAGACGATTTAAACAAATTATAGACGAGCACAAACACAATTCATCCAGTGCTTATCTGTCACTGTTATGGGTATCTGTGAGGACACACAACTGATTTGCTACCAAAACCAGAATACAGTATGTAGACATCTAACATACATGACAGCAGTACAAAGATAGATCAATAGATGGACATAACAGCCATTGCAAAAGAAAATAAAGCCATGATTGGTATATCCATTGAAGAATCGAATAAGATATATGCCCTATGAATCTCTCGTCCTCTCATCCTCCTGTCCTCCTCCTCCTCTCCTCCTCTCCTCCTACTTCTCCTCCTCTCTGGCCAGAGTTGACTTTGAATGAGGGCGAGGGCTCCACTCACAAATCTTGCCCCAAGCCCCAGAACACTGGTCCAGACCTTACAGTTTTTCCACATGCTAAAGTAGGGCATCTGCATGATTCTGGAAAAATGTTTTGCTTTCATTTCACATTGCCTATTACCGCTACTTACTGTAAATGCCGGGTTGATTTTTTTGTATGTAATAACTCTATTAAACATATTTGCGCATTAGACCAAGCCAGTCTTTTTTTCCCATGCCTGTATGTTATTAACACATCCAGTTATACATGATTTCACAGGCTGCTGGGTAATTTATCGTATGCCCGATCTTAAATCTGTCATCAGCACTCTGCCACCCCAATTTGATGTCAGTGAATGACACCAACTGTTTTCAGTGAATAAACACCCAGTGACTAGAGACGACATGGCTATACTGTACCGTAGCTGCATCAAGGGTTAAGATGATGATGCCCAAGCAGCCCAGGACCCACTACAACTGGGACATTAGCAGACAGTCAGAGCAGACTGCTCCATAAGCAGTGGAGTATAGTAACGACCTGGCAGACCACGGGCTCATCATGCCTTATTAAGATCCAGGAATCTGTCTTCTCTGGTGACAGCCCAGAGAACCTTTTTTTTCTTTCGTTCTTTCTTTTTTTTCTTTCTTTCTTTCTTTCTGTCTTTTTTTTCTCCCCCCCCTTCAAACAGTGTGAGCCACCGCTACAACTGAACTTTAAGCAGAGGAGAGGAGAGCAGAGCATGAAAAGAATGTGGAAAAAGACTTATTTTTCCAAACTGGGGGAAAAAGAAAAGAAAAAAAAATAGGATTTCATCATCAAGGTAACCAGGTCAGAGAACCGTAGCACTCCAAGAGAGAGAGAGAGCAAGAGAGAGAGAGAGAGAGAGAGAGAGAGAGAGAGAGAGAGAGCTCTGCCTAAAGTCTTTTTTCAGTATTTCTCGGTTGCCCAGGCTGTTGGCAGGTCCTCGTCCCAACATGCTGCGCGACCACAAATTACCTCCTTTCACCCATTAGTTTTACTGTGTAAATAAAGGATATATATGGGGACAGGACTGAAGTAAGTCTCTAAAGTGAATTATGATGCCACTTGAGTATCTGTCAGTCAAAATTTATATGTCAGGAGTAGTATTCTGCCCCTTTTCTTTTGAAGATATTTGAAGATCTCTCTCTGTTTATCGACAATGCACTCTACAGATAAAATGAAGTCATTAGACGTAAAAAAAGACTGCTCTGTATGATAAAAGGTTTATATGTGCACCTAAATGAACTCCTAAGTCGTTAAGAAGTGTTGCATTAAAACGTTGCAATGTGAGGAAGCCAGTTTAAAGCCCATAGGTGGCACAGAGGAATGGCTTAACTGCAGGACTTAGGGCCTGGGGTATCTGCAAATGCAATCAGCAGGGAAAATAATCAAATAACTTGGCTGTGAGTGCAGCATATGGCAATTCAGCTAGTACTGGTAAAATGGACGCTTGCGCTCTCTCTCTCATTCTCTCTGTCTGTCTCCCTCTTGCGCGCGCTCTCTCTCTCTCTCTCTCCTTCTCTTTCTCTCCCTTACTCTTTCTCCATTCATTTTCCATTCCTCCTCTTATTCTCTAACTAAAGCCCCAAAGCGTTCCCCCATCCCATCCCATCCCTTCCCATCTCATCTCAATGCAACAACCAGACGTTTCTATCCCATAAGCAAATAGGTGCCAAACCAATAACTTATAACAATGCATTTTGCCACCACTCCACTCTCCTCTCCTCTCCTCTCCTCTCCTCTCCTCTCCTCTCCTCTCCTCTCCCTCTCCTCTCCTCTTCACCCTGTGCGTTCAGGGTGGTGTCTGCCGTGGGTGGTTACTGCCAAGAGTCAGTAAGAGCCACTCAATCATTTGCTCTCGCTTGAGGAAAAGATAAACACTGAAATAACACTGAATTATCTGCCAAAGACCTGGCATGGCTCTGCCAGTGTCTCTACAAAACGCCTGATTGTGCAAAATTAACAGCTGAGCCGCAAGGCAAAAGGCAACATTAAATATGAACTGGAAAAAGCATACCACTGCACGCATCCTGTAACCCCCCCCTCCCATCCACACACACACACACATACAAACACACACAAAAACACACACACACATACACACACACCAATCCCCTCTCCTCCCCGTTACCCGTGAAACACACAACACACACACACACACACACACACACACACACACACACACATACACACACATCAATTCCCTCTCCTCCCCGTTACCCATGAAAGACACAACACACACACGCACACACACAACACACACAACACACACACACACACAGGAAGAGTAAATGGAACTTACAGAGCGCTTCTTAATGATAGCCTCATTCTTCTCCCTGCCCAGCCTGGAGTTCTCTTCCTCCAGCTCTCGCACTCGGGAGAGGAGACGGTCCGTTTGCTCGATGGCTTTCTTCAGCTCCTCTCTCTCCCTCATCCCTCTGCCTGCTGTTGCCTGCCTGCTGTGTGCACTACTACACTACTGCAGTGGCTTAACCTCAGCAGCCCCTGAAAAAAGTCCCTTTCTGCACTTTCTTTCCCCAAGACTGCTCCTCTCTCTCTCTCTGTTTCTTTCTCTCTCTCTCTCTCTCTCTCTCTCTCTATCTCTTTCTCTTCATTTCTCTTTGTCTGTCCCTCTCTTTCTCATCTGGATGCCCCCTCTAACTCTTCTGCACACAACACACACACACATAGACACACACACACACACATAGACACACATACACACAATTTCTCTCTCCGTTGGACTTGTGCACGCCCTCACACACACACACACATGCACACACACACACACACACACACACACACACACACACACACACACACACACACACACACACACACACACACACACACACACAAATAAATTTTCCCCCTTAGTTTTCCCTCTCCATCCCACCACAACTCTCTCTTAGCAGAAGCCTTTAAAACTGGCTCAATATAAGACAAATTTCCCTGATTTGTCCCCAAGTGGAAATTCTAAGAATAAAGATTTAGAAGAGAAAATGACACATCAGCTAAATCTCAGTAAAACCTGATATGATGGAAAGAGGGGTTGCTCATCCCTGGCACTTTTTTACAATAGAAAGGATGAAGATGAAGACACATTGTGAAATATCATAATGGATGGCCAGAGTTCAAGTTGCAGATGGAGACCTTTCAGACAATTTTTATTATTGCCTTTTACGGCTAGCAGTTTTCACCCACCCACTGACACTCAAACCAAAGGCTATCCTCCTCTGCATTACCTCCCAACAGACATTGATAGCAAACATTGATTTCATACACGCACCGTACACCGTACTCCACTCCATGTAAAATGTGCATTGGGATTGTGTCTCTCACACATGTTGAAAAGGAATTCCCTAATCTATCCTCTGTGCTTGGCACGACATGGAACTGAAATGTATATGTTTTGGTGGGGGCATGAGGGAGAGGTCCATAGGAGCTGGAGCTGTTGCAGGCATAACGTTGCCTTGTCTTTGTCACTCTTTCCTGGGGAGGGGGTGGATGGGGAGTAGTAGAGGGCGGGGGGGTCTAACACACTCACACTCACATTCACATTCACCTCTCTCCTATTCCCCGTCCAGAGGTGTTCTTTGAATAAACAGCTCTCCGTCAACTTAGCACTGAGTTTACACATGGCTGATAACAGCCCTTGACTCTTCTGGCTACGACATAAATCTTGATACAGATCCTATACTCTGAGTGATACATACACACACACACACACACACACACACACACACACACACACACACACACACACAGGCTGAGGTAACTGATGGCCCACCAACAGACAGAGGGCCTACCACATCACAGCTGGCCAGAGCTCATGAGGCAAGCACCTTAGCACTGATAAAAAAAGTAACCTAGCATTGGCTACAGTGTATGAATGACCCTGCATTAGCACAGTGGTTCTTAACCTTGTTGGAGGTACCGAACCCCACCAGTTTCATATGCTCATTCACCGAAACCTTCTTTAGTAAAAAATAAAAAAATATATGATTTTTTTTACTGGTGCACAAAATGAACCGTGCATTAACGGTTCCACCGAGGCTCCACCGAACGGCTGAGACCGACTCACCGAACCCCTAGGGTTCGATCGAACCCAGGTTAAGAACCACTGCATTAGCATTTCCAGCTAATTTCATCTGACACATTCTCACCAACCACTGGCTTGGTGTTCATAAAAGGATGTGACAGACGTTTGTCAGAGGGATCGAAGATTTTTATTTAAAACCAAAAAAAAAAGAATTAAGTCAATATTGCCTGCAGCTGTTCTCTTTGTCCATGCATTTTGTTGAACATAAACACCTAAGAAGCTGACCTCTACAACAGGATACAGGTAAAGCTATAGACTGCAGGATGTAATAGCAGTCTGACATGTGCTTTCCTAAACAAACAATACAGCCTTGGCCTACTTGTCCTGTTTATTGTGTCGAAACCTTGAAGCGTATCTGAAATGAGGCTGAGCAAACATCCATGCTTTCAATGTCCATCAATCAATCTCTGCTAATATCCCCTTAACAGCTAACAACATTCCACAGGCAATTTTTGGCTTTGCCACAAGAGTATAAATTTGTAGTTTCCCACTGCATGGAAAAACAGATGTGTGTTAATTTTTCCAGAGCAGGCAACAAAAGCAGTTTTGACAGCAAAGCCATCAAGGAGATGAGATGAAGAAGCGAACCTGTCCTGGCTTGAGCTGCTCTTACTCATGTCGCTGAAAATCAACTGTCATTAGGAAACACGCTGTCTCAGTCGAACACCAAGACCAAAGTCTGTGTAAGTATGTCAAAGAAAACTAACAAGCTGTGTGTATTTACCTGTCTGTAATAGTTCATAGAGTATGGAAACGTTTAGAGTAAGGTGTTAGAGACAGCTGAAATCAATTTATGGCACAAATCCTATTATAGTTTTTGGCTTCTTTGCATTCATCGTTTAGGTGCAGCTGTTCATCGTTTAAGTATAGCTGCTTATAGCAAAAAAAGAGGGTTGTCAATGGCATTATTACATGACTTACGATTACACATTACGATGACAGGTAATATTCTTGTCAGAACAATTAGTTGAAAGATTGCTACTCTACCTCAGCAGTTGTTCATATAGTACAGTATATCCCCACAAGGCATGATGAATAGGACCTTCAAATCCTCTTGTTCGTGTTTCAACTTGATGTAGGAGGATGTTTGCCCGGACAGATTTGCACACTAGTGTCAAAGCACACAAATTATGATATTTAGAGGATTTTGCATACTGTAAGGTGATATCACTGACTGTCAGTGCACCAGGGAGCTTGAAAACTGCGGCTTCTCTTGACTGAGAAGCGATGTCATGACTTCACACATTCCTGACTTCACATTTAATTTTCCTCAGCTTCACTCATGAACAACAATTTTCCAAATAAACGGCCTGTGTCCTGTGGCTCGTGCCAAAATCTGAGCACTTGACGAAGATGTGAGCTCTATGTCTTCCTTCAAACTGTCAGCAAACAGTTCTCAAGAGGACTTTCAATATTATTATTATTATTATTATTGTTAGTAGTAGTAGTAGTTGTAGTAGTAGTAGTATATAATAACAGTAATAAGATCTCATTCTAAAATGTTGCAAATAATCACTAATATTGCACTCATCTGTGTTTTGTATGACTACTTAGCAGACACTGTTATCCATAGAGAAACAATCTACAGGGATAGTCTCCCTGAAGCAACCTGGGGTTTAAAGAAATAGTCTGCAACTTTGACTGCATCTTCTGCAACGGAGTTCCCCCCAATGTCTCCAAGTAAATGGACACTTTGGTAAAAATGGACTGTTTTCCCTTCCCCTAACTCTATGCATGTGTTTTCAACTCAGCTGATCAGAGTAAATGGCAAATACAAAAGTACTCATGTTCAATGAGATAAGTAAAGTTAGAATTTCTTCAGAATTTAATGTGACCCTGTTCTTCGCGATATTCGAGGCTTTGCAAGTCTGAGGGTGCCAGGACAGACACCCAGGTATTGTAAGCATGGTATTCTGTCCACGGACAGGGGGACCAGTCGAGAAAGTCTTTTTTCATCTGGTAATGACACATTTAAACATCTACAGACTTATGAAGATGATTAATTAACTTGAAAAAGTTGCATAGTGCTGCTTTAAGTGCCTTGCTTAGAGGCACAACAGTACTAGACTCAGGGACCGAAATTGGAACCATCTGGTTTTGATCACTGATCCTAATGTACTTAATCTACTGCACTTGAGTGTTCTTCACTTCCACATTGTCCATGACACTAAATCAAATCATTGCCATTGACAGAAATGTAACAATTACTTAATAGCAGTTGAATTGGTTATTATGGTAGTTGCAACATATTGAGACTATAGGTTAAACCATTATTGTTTAACATAAAATCGGCATAAATTGCATTAACTTATTTTAGAACAAATATTTGAGAGCTTTGAGAGAGAAAAACAAAATGAAGTAGAGAACAGCTGATACAGCGTAGAAAGTGTAATACATGGATGGTGACGGCATAATAAGAAACAGCATAATGTGCTCTACGAACCTCTATGTACGTGTATGTTACAAACATTACAATCAGAATATACTGCAACAACACTAAAAACCTCAAAATCATTAATTAACACTTGTCAAATACATTGTTAAATACATTTCAACATGTCTTTGCATTGATTTGAACAAAATGTAATTAACACAGACACTATTTAATCTAAATAATTTAACAATGCATTGAACAACGTTGTTTTTATGGTCTTGAGACAGGGCCCTTCACTACCATGGTAACCCTGGTAGAGAAACATACTTGCAGCAGCAAGGCTGATGACCCATTAAACTTTACCGTTGACCTACAATACGGCATCAAACAGAGCCAAAATCAAAGACTCCTTGATGCCATCTGTGATGGTGAGGCATGGCAACAACCGTCAGATCCTCAAAGCACCCACATGGTTTTGGAACGAGATGGGGAGACAACTGAGATGTGAAGATAGCGAACCTCGAGCTAAGAACACAACATCGCTCACTGACACTGAACCAACTACGGCAAGTCGGCCAGATCAAACTGTCTGGCAATTTACTCACTGCAGCTGCAGCAGTACCAGGAGATACAACAATGGCATTTCCCCTACTTACTAAGACAACGGTAACACATGGTAACACACACTCACACACACACACACACACACACACACACACACACACAATCATGCGCTTACTGCATCTGTCTTTCTGTCTTTCCCTCTCTCTCTCCCTCTCTCTCTCTCTGTCTCTCTCTAAAGCTACAGGGGTGCTCTGTTTGCATTCCAGAGGAGCATGTTTGCCTCGCGTCTGAACATTACCACTTGTCTATTCAAGAGGCCGTCTGCCGGAGTAAAAACCCTTTATTTCTCCCAGAGGGCAGCGAGATGAAATGCAATTCCCTTTAAACAACGATGCAAACTGGCATTCCTTTCAAAGCACAGATCAAGGAGCGCTTTACCTGAAATATGTGTGTGTGTGTGTGTTTGTGTGTGTGTGTGTGTGTGTGTGTGTGTGTGTGTGTGTGTGTGTGTGTGTGTGTGTGTGTGTGTGTGTGTGTGTGTGTGTGTGTGTGTGTGTGTGTATGTGCATGTGTGTGTGTGTGTGTGTGTAAGACAGAGAGAGAAAGAGAGAGAGAGAGAGAGTTTGTGTGGGATTGCATGCACACATACTGTAAGTGCACATCTGTGTCTGGACAAGTGGGTGTGTTTGAAGCAACTCTTTTGGAGAGCTGTGAAAATGAGAGGCAAGACACAGACATTACAAGAACGAGCAAGAAAGAGAGACAGAGATTAGAAGAGAGACAGAGAGAAAAGAGTAGACAAGAAAGAGAGAGCAAGAGCGAGAGAGAGAAAAAAAAGACTGGAGCCTTACGTGCGTCAGTGGCCTGGAATGGAAGGCGTTGAAGGGCCGGTACTGGTGGAAGTCAGTCTGGATCACACATACCCTCTTCTCCATCCTCAACACGTGGAGCCCCTCTCCATCCTGCTCTTTTCTTTCTGACGCCGGCTGCGAGAGAGACAAGTGCACTGGCCCGCCTACTCTTCCTATCTCTCTCTCTCTCTCTCTCTCTCTCCTTCTCTCTCTCTTGTCCTCTTGCACCCACACTCTTTCTCTCTCTCTTCCTCCTTCTCTCACTCGCCCTCCCAGTCGCTCTCTCTCTCTGCCTCACTCTCTCTGTCTCTCTGTCTTTCTTTCTTTCTTGCAGTTTCCCCTGTTACCTGACCCTGAGCATTTGTGGTGTGGCCAGGAACGGGGGAGGGAACTCCTCTGAGAAAAAGAAAACATAAACAGGCTCAAGCAGAACTCCCCACTAACAGACACACACACACATGCACGCACACACACACACATGCACGCACACACACACGCACGCAAACGTGCACACATACACACACACACACACACACACATATGCATGCACACACACATGCACGCATATACAAACACACACACATGCACACACACACACACACACACACACACACACACACACACACACACATGCTCAACTCCCTGCTTGAGCCATCATCACCACCCACTGTCAGCGGTGAAGGAGAGGGAGAGACAGGGGACAGTAATCCTCTCTTTTTAACACATAAGACGATGTCTGTCACCATGCGCCTTAATTGTTAATACCCAGCAATTCAGAAACAAAGTTCTGAGGAGCTCTTAACAGTGTTAACAGTCCCATACCCTTATTTTCTGCATGCATTCTTTCCAAGAGCGATTAAAAACAGCTCAACAATGTACTTTTGTAATATGACATTAACCATAAAAGAGATTCTACAAGGAAAATAAGATTGCTTTAAAGCAAAGTGGTGTATATACTCATATAGTTATGTATTCAAGTGTGTGCCTGTGTGTGTGTGTGTGTATGTGTGTGGGGAGGGGGGGGGGGTGGTAATGTCACAGATATATGACTTAAAACCTCATAAACGGAAAGGACCCTTTCAGGACACTTTCCAAGCAGATACCAAGATGGCAGAATATGTCACGCATGAATTTTAGGATTTTGAAATGATGTGGAAAAATAGCACAGGACACATGCTCTTAGGCCATAAAAATAGACACTTACAAGATACAAGATGGCTAAGACAGGACTTACTGTTGTCTTTTTTCTGTATGCTGATAGATGCCAGACAAACTTTCTCAGGATGATTTCCCCATTAGAACTGCATTGTGTTTCACTGCTTATTTTTCCACTGCAATATATCATCCCATGTGACATTTCACACACACACACACACACATTTCAAACAATCATGAGAGGGTTAAATATTCCTCCTGTTACACCTGTCGACACCAACGCTAGACACCGGTAAGAGTGCTGCCAGACGGAAAGATTTACTGAATATTTGGCCTTCAGAAAAGCATCGAAAGGAAGGTCTTAATTCTAAGGTATCAAAAAAACCTTTTGTCAGTTAATTATACATTATTGGGATCAATGTCGTACAAAGACCTGTCTAATTTATTGCCCCGATGCCAGCGGTTGACACATGTGCACAGGTCTCTGAAAGGTCAGCTGGCACATTGATTTATTTCAAATTAATATGTTGAAGCGAGCGCCAGTGTTGCGACTTGTCCAGGTGTTGATTTATGCGCCACCATTCAAAGCTGACAAAACAGCAGCTAAGAAAATCAAACCAACTGTAAATTCACGCTTTATATTCCTGGCCCCATTCATGAGATATCCCCAAGGGCTCTGGAACAAGCCTTTGTGTGTCATGGGAGAGAGAAAAGGCTCTTGGATGCTGAAGGTTTTTTTATTGCAAGAAGAGGCCGCAAGGCTGGACAGCTGCAGGCCTACGTACGAAGAATGCGTCCCCCTTGGCACCCTGCCTTATTCTCGGAGAAGAATAGGCCTTTTGTTAGGGCACGGCACGGCACACATTAAAAAGATAACCAGCATGTTTCTGGAGGGCTATCAGCATCTTGTTCACTCCTGCCTGTAAAAAAAAAAAAAACAGAAGGAACATTTCCCACTGTGAGTTGCTGCTGAGATTCTCCTGTTGCTTTATGGCCACGGTGCACTGACTGGAGATTAGCTGACATGCACTTAATTCATTATTTTTAACACTTTGTTACTCTCTTTGGGAGGTCCCCTCAGTGAAATTGGGACCCATTGCACACATGAGCAGGGGGGCAGTTTTTGGGGATGTTACGATGCTCAGGGTACCTCAGTGTCACTTCTGCGTGGATTGGAACCTACTGCACGGTCACAGGTGTTACCTATTTGCCAAGCCTCCACTGTCCCAACATGACATCATCCTTATTAAGGGTGGGTGGGCGGGGTGCTGTGATGCAGACAGACACACTGGACACGAAGCTATACAGTAAGCACAGGAGGCAAGCCTCAGCTAGCCCTAGCCCCTAACACTGACCTGATTATCATTTTTAGGAAAACATTATCCAAGTATTTCTCACAAGGCGATGGGCTAATGACAGGTTTTTACCCCATGATTGATATAATTTCACTCCTTTCGATTCCTGCACGTAATTGCAGGTCTCGTTCTGTGTTTAAGGCAAAAGGATTTGATGACATCTTCTCAGAGCGCAGGAGCATGGAGGGTCTATGGGTTTGTTGCAGCAGTGACACATACTACAGGAATCTGTGTCAATAAAAGACTACGTACACACATTTTTATGGCCCTGCACAAAGCTTAACCTGAGATCAGACACAAACGTTTCACACATAGGATCTAAAACAGACAGAGAGTTTGAATCATGGCTGGCTTTGGCATTTACAAAGAGGAGGTGAAATCTATCTAGAATGAATTGGTTTCACTGTGGAAGAACAGAAATTATTTAGTTTAAACACATTGCTAATTAGTCTACACCTCTGGGCCTCTAGACTAGACTAAGTTCCTTGTGTTCTTGACTAAACCATAACCATCTATTCTGTTAGTTTTATAGGAAGGTGTATTAAAGTTGTTGGGATACAGATGACCTGTCAATGCCTTTCTCCCAGAAATTAGTCTAGTTAATACAATAGAAGTCACGATCTTGCCTCAAACATCACATTTAATACATAGCTCCTTTCTTTTCTAGCATAGAATGTAAGTCTTGAATACATTATACTTGGAAGGTAAATATGCTTTCAATATTTCTAAACTGTCTGTTCACTTTCAAAGGGAGTGCAAGGCAGGTAGACCTAAGGTATTTCACAGGCCTAAAGATTTACAGACCCGACGTATATAATCCCTATGTTTGAAAGCATGATACAGCTTAAGACGTTTGTTATTATTGTCTAACGTGCTTTACCCAGAATTCCTCCCCAAACACATCAGCCTCTAATATAGCCGACTCCATAAATCACCAAAGGGGGCCATTTGGCTTCTGTTCAGTTCTTAAACAGCAGGGCCATACACCCGCAGGCCACAATACTGATGAGTGATTAACACAGATTAATAAAGATGGACACTCTTTAGATCACCGTTTAGACTTTATCAACTGTTCTTGTGAAATAACACAAAGACATTTAAATACATTAGGCATTTGATCCCTGTTTTAAAATAATACCCAGGATTTCAAATTGGATTGTACCATTGTAAAAAAAAATGGTATTAACCCCAGTGTTTATTATTACTGTATATACTACAGACACACAAAAGTAGACAGTAGATTATTTTGGTCAAAGTGTCATCAGAGGAAACTCCACAGCTCCAACAGCACCCTCTTGTGTTTTTAGCAGAGAAGTCCCTGAGGAGGTTTTCCATTCGCATATACATATTCTGAATAGGGTAACAATTCAAATCATAATCAATTGGCTCAATCAGAGGATTTCTCTGACTTTATTACACTTTAGTTCTCCAAAACAGCCTCTGCGAAAGTGAAGCACTTTTAATTAATTCTGGGGATTGACAGAGTACGGAGGGGAAAGGGGAGAGGGGAGAGGGGAGAGGGGAGAGGGGAGGGAAAGTAAACGGAACAGAGGGATAATCTCAGACAGGGTTACATAATCCCTCTTGTTCAAAAGGATCAATCTGAACACTTGGCCGGGCAGTATACCTGCTGACTTACGCTAATCCCACCCTGCCACACTGGCTGCCGAGGGCTCTGCCTCACAAGGCACTCTAGGGCCTCCAGCTCACTCCTGTTTCAGACAGACCAGGGTTCTGAATGAGGGATGGAATGGAATGGAATGGAATAGGAATAGGATGGATTCCATTCATCCCTTGTTCATTCAGAGAAGCTGGCATCTGTACACCTCTGTGCATGAGATTCATATTGCTCTCAGTGAACAGGGCATGGATGGAAGAAACTGGAGCTGGCACACAACTACACACACACACAAATACACTCACACTCACACTCACACATACACACACACACACACAAACACACACACACACACACACACACACACACACACACACACACACACACACACAGTCTATTCGCCCCGGTACACGACTATGTTTTTGTCTGTCTCATGCACTTTGATCTCGTAGAGGAGATTGGGTGGGAGAAGTTGAGCCAGACTGTCCCAGATGAACACAGCCAAGTTTTCAGTGGTGCTGTAAGACAGACAGTACAATAGCAAAGTCATGAAAGAAATTAATGAATGCTAACTATGAACAAGTAACAAATCAGGTGCTTGAACAACTCTCACCTGACTACATCAGCAAAGTAAGGCACGTCTTTGTCCAGGTTTTTATGATCAAGAGGTATCATAATGGCTTCCTATATGTGGACAATTTCAGAAAGAAAATTAGACATCACATTACCATCACAAAAAAAACATACATTTTCAAAGGACAACGGTAATCTACAGTATATATTTAACAGTAATATGCAGTTACATTATTCACTGTCATGCCTTCATGATTGTAGTCTTACCTCAATGTACTGCTTGAGATCTGTCAGATTCATCACCATACCTGTTTTTCTATCAATCTGTTTGAATGGACATGTCAACAAAAGAAAAAATGTAGACTGAATGCTTTTTAAAAATACTTAAAATATTGCCCAATTCATATTCAGATATCCTTCTTTACCGTGACACATGAAATTTCAATGTTACCTTTCCCCGAACAGTAACTTCCACTAGGGAAAAAGTAAATAAATAAATAAAATAAAACTAGTGTTCATTACATATACATTTTACACAGTGTACATTACATTTCCATATTGACTTGGGTCAACTTTGGTAATGGCAGATATAGATATTAACATAATTTTGTTGTCTTGAACATTATTTTCCCCCAGGTGATTTTTTATTATTATTTTGAATTATGCCTAATGAATTTTACTTCCTATAGTACATCTTTGTTTATTCATTTGAATATATTTTCATTTAACACAGAGGTTTCAAAATAATCACTTGTGAACAAAAACAAATCAAGGTTTTAGCCTAATATCATCCATACCTTTGTAGTTGTGGCCATGACCATTTGGGTTGTTGCATTTGCCAAATATTTTCTTGTTCTCTTCATCGTTCAGTGCCTTGCTGTTGAACAAACAAAATGTAGACTATTTGTTAATTAAGAATGTGCCTAGTTCAAATATTCTTAGTTTCTGACAAACTATAAAGCTTTCTTCTCACACTGTGGCTCTACATGAATACATATCCCAGAATGCTGCGCGGCTGACGCAACAGGTATAATACTTCCTACTTTCGCGCGGCTCAATTATAGTGACATTTTCCTAACAACAACATGGCATTAAAATCAAACAAGCACGGTATGGCTGTAGCTAAACGGTCAGTTCGCTACATGGCCATCAGAGAAGCATCTACTGCGATAAATTTACCGTTACCTGTGCAGGCGATGGCAGGCGCTGAAGCTCTGTACGCGAGTGATGTAAGCAATACGTTCTGATAAACGTTCTGTGTCATTTAATAATCCCGCCATAATAACATGCGGCAGATAAAATACAGTGTATGTTTCTTCTCAGATTAGCCTCAGTGAAATTGTAAGGATTTTAAGAATGGGTTATGTTGTGATGAGCGAAACGGGCAGCCTCCTTTCAATTCCAGCTGCAACGCAATTGGTAGATGAATGGGCGGTTCATACCCGGTTCAAGGTCATGTGTAGCCTCATCGTGTGCAGAACAGCCAACCCATTACCATCGCACAACATTTTTGCTGAACGCTAATTCACAACAGCCGTTGCTACTGTTTATACTATACCCTTGAATTAATTGTGGATCTTTCATTTTAATTTTATCATTTTAAAATATTTGTGCAATTACAGTAAACAGTAGCATGTGACTTTTCTACTTACTTCTCTTGCTGTTAATCTTTCAGTCTGAACCACATGCAGTACCAACAGGCTTGTCAGATATGTAAATGAATAACATAAAAGGTTTTATGATAAAAGGTTTTTTTACCAAGAATGTTATCCTCAGGAGAAACACGCTGGGCAACAGATTTCAGTTACAAGAAGTCACTCAAAGCCTACCACAGTCTGATCCCTTCTGGCAATTCCATTAGGTTGAATTAAGTGAGATCTGTTGGTCCCCCGCTGTCTACTAAGCCAGGTAAGTCTGCCTGCATGTAAATTCTTTTAAAAGGCCGTGTTATGGTCAGTGACATAATAAATATCCAACAGTGCAGTCCCATCAAATCACAGGCGGACGTATGATCAGCCTCCAGCCTAATCCAAAACCAGCTTTAACTATTCAGGTATTTAAAGAAAAGAAAGCCCCTGCCAGTACTCTGTTCACTTGGAGCACAGCTAAGACAGCCCCATTGCCAGTCTCCAGCCTCACACACACATACACACACACTCACACACACACATCAAGGCATGGGGAACACTAAGAGCTGTGCTCTCTCCAAGGAGGTGATGGAGGAGCTGAAGCTGAACACCAGGTACACCGAGGAGCAGCTGTACACCTGGTACCAGACCTTCCTGAGAGAGTGCCCCACCGGGCGCATCAGCCGGCAGCAGTTCGAGAGCATCTACGCCAGCTTCTTCCCCGACGCCGACCCCAAGGCGTACGCCCAGCACGTGTTCCGCAGCTTCGACCAGAACAGCGACGGGACGCTGGACTTCAAGGAGTACATCGTGGCGCTGCACCTGACCTCCTCGGGCAAGACCATGGAGAAGCTGGAGTGGGCGTTCGCCCTCTATGACCTGGACGGCAACGGCAGCATCACCAAGAACGAGATCCAGGAGATTGTCAGGGTAAAATGGTGTTATATTTTGGTGTTATTATTATTATTATTATTATTATTATTATTATTATTATCATCATCATTATTATTATTATCATCTACAATGGAGAGTGGATTTAATGACAAAGATGATGATGATGATGATGATGATGATGATGATGATAATGATGATGATGATTAATGGTGATGATAGAATGAAATGTTGAGTGCTGGTAATGTTTAGATTGTAAACATTATTGATTTATATTTGTAAGCCTTTTTTCACTAGAATAAAGAATTGAAGAAAGTATGTTTTTTGAGTTGTTCCTCTTGCTCCATTCCTGTGGACATACAGCCCCGCAGTGTGGTATTTGCTGTTTTTTATTTCCATGCTTACTAGGGTTGTTGTTTTTGTTTTTTTATTCATTTTGTGGCAGTCGATATTCAACATGATCTCCAAAGAAGCCCAGAAAACTCTCCCTGAGGATGAGAATACCCCTGAAAAACGAGCAGAGAAAATCTGGGCCTTTTTTGGAAAGAAAGAAAATGGTAGGTTTAAGTTGTCTGTTGTTTGTCATACTGTTCTATCAGGAGAATAAAAAGTCAAATGAAGTCTAGCATTTTAGGTTGCATTGAGCCTTCTTTTGGTGTTTTTTAGTCTTGTGGGTAGTGGAACAGTTAAAGAAAAACAATGGCTTAAAACAGATATTGTCCCCATAAAAAACATCCAATAACTATAGCCACATTGTATAAAACACCATTAAGATCTTTAATATTTTCCCTGCATGATTATGTGTTTTTCTATTCCCACTGCTATTGCTTTTGCTTACACTTTTGTTGATTTCCTGACTCCAGGTGCTATGACAGTATGATAGTGTAGGTCAAATGTTGTTACCATAATAAGACAACCATTTGGGACAGTCTGGAGACCATATGTATGGTGGTCGTAGCTGATGGTGATATTTTGTCGTTTCCCATGTTCTCGGGGCAGGATGTACTTTAATTCCTTACACTATCTTACTTCAAACCATCTGTTCAATGGCTGCTATAACACAGATGTCTGCCTGACATTGTCGGCAAAACAAGCACGTCTCACACATTTCCAAATGCAAAACCGATCCTTTTTTTTTCATTTTTTCTTTTTTTTTGGTCGTTTATAGATAAGATAACAGAGGGCGAGTTCATTCAAGGGATTATGGACAACAAGAACATCCTGAGACTGATCCAGTTCGACGAGCCACAGAAAGTTCAGGAACGGCTAAAAGAGAAGAAGCAGTAAGGGTTTGTTTTGAACACAGCGGCTTGTCCAATTTTTTAAACCTCAACATTTTTACAAAAAAGTCAAAGTCAAAGCTAGCTTTATTGTGAAAAACCATATGTACAGGTTGCACACACAGAATTTGAAATTGCAGCACTCCCTAGGCCCACAGTGAACATTGAATATCTTATAAAAAAAAACCAATGGCAAAATTACTAATTGAAGTTTTATCACTGTGTATTTATTTGATGTTTTCTTCACAAACAACACACACATTTCTACTCCATGTTTTAAGTTATTATAATTTTCTTATAATTCTCTTAATGAATTTGGAATTATTTTTGTAGTTTAAATATGCATTCTGATAAAAGTTTTATAGAATCTTTTTATTTGGTGTAAACACAACATATTTTACACGGATGATATGTACAATCTTAGACAGTTAAAAAAAACAGCTCATGCAAAATGTTTATCATATATCATTACCATTAGTATCCATATGCATAAGTATTTATAACAAACTCATTCACATATTGACTTTGCATTGTTTTATTTTTTGCTTAAAGGAATATTCATTATATTTCACAAAGCACATGTCAGCTGTACAAAGACTTTCAATATCCCACAACATATTTTCTTTCCTTTTGTGTCCAGATTGCACAATATACTGTTACTGTAATACTATATTATGACTGTACACAAATCAGTATAAAAACTTTACATCTTATATCTTACATCTTATCCAACATAACAGTGGTCACATTTACAGTAATTCCTTCTTAAACAAACACCAATGAAAAGCCATGATATTTGCAACCCTATATACATGTCATTGAATGCTTGTTTTATATAGACTCTATGTTTTGTATAACTTCACTGCTCATAGCACTGAACAAAGTCTTCATGAGTGTATTCGAAGCAGCAACATAACATAGTGATCTTGTCCAAGAATGACTTTTTTCCATGTACAATAAAAAAGTGTCAATAAAACACAAGTCCAAGACCAGCTAGGCACAACCATGTCTAACTAACAGGTAGTTATTGTACGCTAACATGGATAATACTTTCAGGATAGCAGTTAACAGATTCAGCCTTTAATATTAAATCCCTACCACAAAATACCACCAGAATAGATTTGACACAGCACAGCAGTTTACTGAAGCAAACCATTTGTCATCCAGTTCACTGGCTATCTCAGTGGTACTGAAGTATTTTTTTGTTATCAAAAGGATGATGATAATCAGTTAAAAGACTTAACATACCTCACAGCATTGACCACCCACATATTTTGACAGTATCACTATACTGTACATCTCATTTATGACCCTTTAATTCCTATGTGTAGATTAGAGAGATAAGAGAGCCTGGCTTCAGAAAGTAAAAAACAAATCCTGGTTCCTCCTGTGCATTTCATATGGGTGATCTCACTGGCAATTAGCTCATTTATCTACCTGGAAAAAGAATTGTGCCGATTCCGATCAGCTGCTTTACTGAAGGGCTGAAACAAATATGTGGTAGGTGTGGTAGGACGTTTACTTTCTAAAGCCAGATTTCATACCTCTGGTGGATTATGTACATAACACATCCATAACATACATACTATTATTTAGTACTTGCTCAACACGCAGCAAGCTGTACAGATTTATACATGTGATGATACACACCAATGAACTGTTCCCAAACCCTGGTCATAGCCGTCTGTAAGTGTAACATAAGGCATAAGGCAAGGAGGTATTGTTGTCCTCTGATGTGTAGTTGTTCAGGTGGCCAAAATGATAAGAGGGCTAGAAAGGCCCACACTGACAAAGACAACATCTTTGAGAAAAAAAAACAGCAAGTGTTTAATGCAGTTAAATTAGTAAATGCAATTTAATGCATTAAACAGTTGCTCCTCATTTTTTAAAGACTTGCCTACTAGCAACTTTTATTCAGAATGTGAGGCTTTTTGTAGCTCCCCAACTGTCTGTCATAAAGAACATGGAGGGCTTTGGACAATGAACTGTACAGATTTATACAGGTGATAAACACCACCACTCAGCTGCTCCCAAAACCCTCTTTATAGCCATGGCTCTTTGTCTAACAGTCCGACATGCCATAAACAACATGGAGGGCTTTGGAAGGGAGAGGGGGGGCAGTTAAAACTCACTCTCCTCCAGGATCTCTTCCATGGTCTCCCCGAGTGTCATTTCGCCATCGCTGCTCGAGAGGCTCTTTCGCGGGTAGAACTCTAGCGCAGTGACCCGCCCAGCCCACTGGGGGTGGTTCCGCCCACACTGCGTCGGCACCTGCAGGAGGTGGGTGTGCGTTTGGGCGCCGCCCTCCTGGTAGTGGTAGGTCTCACTGTGGTCGGTGCAGGACTGAGCCGACGGCACGGGCCTCCGCGAGCACTTCCACAGGTACTTGGGGTGGATGCCCCGGAAACAGCTGCGCATGTCCACGTGCTGGGTGCAGGCGAACTCCTGCCACCTCTTCTTCAGCTCTGCCCTCACCTGAATATAAAAAAATGAGTGATTTAGACAAAAAAAAAATTGGACCATTTTTAAATGACTAATTACCGAGGCTACCATAATTAAAGTCTCTGGAAATAAAAGGTCATTTACTTCTTTTTATATTGATATCATAATATCATATTTGAAAAGGTGAAGTGCGATACCTCACCTGAATATAAAAATGAGTGATTTAGTCTTGTACCTGATCCTGATCTATTTTTGCAAAGCATCATGTTTTGTGCACCATGATCTTTAGTCTATGTAAGCCAAGGTATTACATGTACAGGAGGGACCAAAAAAACTGGACCATTTTTTTTAAAGTATATCTCCCCAATAACTAAGGCTAATCTCTGCAAATTAAAGGTCTTTTTTCTGGTTATATTGATATCATGATGTCATATTTGAAAAGATAGTGCAATACCAGGTATAAACAGGGTAACTGTCATAATTTATCTACAATGTGTTGTGTTGTGTGCAGTGCTCTCTCTATCTAGGGGCAGGGAATTACATTTGGAGATAGCACAGCAACAGGATGCCGAGGAAAGATTAATGTGAATTGATCGCAAAAGCAGACCTCCTGTGATAAATCATTTTGCTTCTAACTTAAACAACAAAGTGCCCTATCATGTGCACGGTTTCATTATGAAATGTTTTTTTTTTAAATATTACATTAGGATCATTTTTCATCTCTTTAATATGACAAGTAGATGGACGACCTCACCTCTCCATTTAGAAAACAGTACAGGACAGCAACCACAAAACCCTAAGTGGAAGACAATAGAAGATAACAGAATACATGAGATGGCATAGTGTTGAAACTGAGGTAGCTGAATCTCAATGCACCTGCAAAACACAACTTGATCTGGTCACACTTTATTTGGATGGTACTACAGATGGTTGCATAGACTGTGTACAGATGCTGAGACCATTAGCCATCTGCTGGAACTGTGTGTCTTGTTATGGTTAGGGTTAGGAGTTTAGTTTGATTAAGGTAATAAGTCATTGAACGATAAACAAAATGACATTACATTTCAACAAACCATCTGTAGTGTCTCTGTGGGTGGACTATTGCGAGTCGCTTTGGATAAAAGCATTTGTTAAGTGTAATGTAATGTAATCCAGATAAAGTGTTTCCTCCATTATGTCAGCTAATGTTGCTAATAAACTGATGGTTTCAGAAGTGCTCTGTCATGATGGGCCTTTCTCTGGCCTTCTTACTTGAGAGGAGCTGAGGACCATGTTGATGAAGTTGCGCACATAACGCTGTTTCTTGTTCATGTAGTCATCCGTGACAAGGTTGAATACTACTTCATGGATCCCCAATAAGGGGATCAACACAAGAGTTGCTCTTGCTAAGCTAAAAAAAAAAAAAACAAGTGAAAGCATGTCAAAAAATAGAGTTCATTTATGTCTTGTTGGTGTTCAGGTAGGTGTTCAGGTGCGGATATACCTGTATCTGTAGTCCGTGAATTTCACCTGGTCTGCTTTCAATTTTGACAGCAGCAGTTTCAGTATTTTCAGGAAAATGCAAAAGATCACCTAAAAATGATTTTATGATTAACACTACTGCACATTCTACAGTCATCATATTAATTACAAGCATTCTAAAAATGTTTTTATAATCATAACCTTAGAAAACTGATTTGCAGATTTTAGTGTTGTCATGGGTGCTGACACATCCTGTAATAACATTCGAAATGTCTCCTCATGCACATGATCATGTGTGTTTTTGCAGGTATTGACATATTGACAATAATTTACAAAATAATTTGCACAAGTAATTTTTTGATTCTGACATGTCATCAGCCACAAAGGCCCCAATTACCCAGATAACAAACAAACAAACGACTTAGGGTTCGGGTTCAGATATTCGCCGTATCTTAGGGTTAGGTTTAGAGTTGGGCTTAGGGTTATTGTTAGGCATGTACAGTGTAAGTAGGTAATGTTACATGTTGTTACATATAGGCACACTGTAAAAGGGAGCATTTAAATAAAGTGTTCCCAAAGCTGGTAGTATTTTGTGGCAAAAAGCATATGCATATAATGACAGTGGCACAGGAAAAAGAACAGGGAATTAAATTGTTTGTACTCACTGCCACAGCTAATGCTATAGGTCCCTTTATTATCCACCAGATCAGTCCTCTACTGTTTACCCAGCAGCTAGAGAGAGAGAGAGAAAGAGAAAGACAGAGAGAAAAACAGAGAGAGAGAGAGAGGTTTAACACTCGTTTATTAAATCATTGTCAGACAATTACAAAACACACATCCACTGCACAGCTTACATCTACAACAGAGAGAGAGTGAGAGAGAGAGAGAGAGAGAGACAGAGAGAGAGAAAGCGAGAGAGAAGGAGAGGGAGAGAAAGAGGACCACAAGCATTACAGTAAATCAGCCAACGACCCATTCCACCATAAGCTACTGTATGTCCCCTGCTTAGCATGACCCTCACAGTTGCCATTCATCACAACGTAATGTCAGAGCCTCCACAAATATGCCATTAGAAGTGTAAATGTGTCTGCTCGCGCAGCCTAAACAGAGACAGGCATGACTGATGCCCGTTAGAGGAGCTCTGCGTGTTCTGGCTGTTGAAGGTGTGACATACATGATGTACAAATCCGCTAACATACTGTACTACTTGCTCTGCTGAGTTGCATGTCTCTCCTTGTGTAGTATAATATCCTGAAGGAGCAAAGGACAGCACTCTCAGATTTTAAAACTTTTAATCGGCGATTAAAAGTTTTAAAATCTGAGAGTGCTGTCCTTTGCTCCTTCAGGATATTATACTTCATGTGGGATTCAGCACCCAGTTAAAAAGTTAAAAAGTGATACAGTGTGAGCGCGTCTTTCTAACACACTCTCCTTGTGTAGTACTCACGGCAAGGAGGGATGGATATTTATACGACGTTCTTAAACAGCAGAGCAAGGTGTTGATGTGAAAAGATGATGTTCCAAGAAATTATTTTTAAAAAGTGCTGAAACACCTTTGGAGACAAGACAGTAGCTGCTGATTAGAATGTAGAACATAGCAATTATGAGGGAAATGGCCTCTGGTGAAAATCTGTTACCACTTGACAGTTATTACAAGTTGCATGCTGCAAAATGAAGGCAAATTCTTACTGTATGTTTTCATACTGTGATTTTATTATAATCCATGGCAAAATGAAGGCCATAGGAGTCCCTGAAACAAAAAAACAACAAAGTAAGCATTAAAAGACAGACTATTAGGCTTCAAATGTTGTATTCTCCAACCCTAACTACCATTTTGATTTAGCAGGATCCGCCTCAAAACACATATCCTATCCAATGAGCATGTACTGATTTAGTGAGCTCCACCTCAGAACACCTATCTCATCCAATAAGCATGTAATGATTTAGCAGGCTCCGCCATAGAACACCTACCCCATCCAATGAGCATGTACTGTTTGAGCAGCCTCCGCTTGGTCAGCACAGCAGTGAAGAGCAGTGTGTGGAGAAATATCGCCTCCACCAACAGCCAGAAGAAATTACACCCAACAAAGTACTCCATGGACGCTCGCGACGCCTTGCAGATCACAGCAATCTAGAAGGGGTCAATGGTTTTAAATTAATCTCATAAATCGTGTTACGCATATGTTTTCTAATAAAAAAAAGAATGTTTTTGTCAAAGGTTGTTTTTGATTATATCAGATATAATCATCCTCATATTTAAATTAATCTATTTTAGTTTACAAAGTTATTACAAATATAAGTATGAAAAATATGAGAGTAGATAAGCTTAGGCATTTCCCCCATAGGGATGGAAATGATGCAGAATAAGTTCAAGGGGTTTGCAAATGCCCTTAAAGAAGTGGGCATCTGTGGCCTAATGTGGGCGGTTGTAGCCTAATAGATAAGAAATTGGTCATAGGATTGGAGGGTTGCAGATTTGATTCTTGCACCAGTGGAAAAAATGTGGGAGTAAATAACCAGTGCTCTACTGCACCCTCTTCCATGGCGGAAGCATTTTACTCCCATAATGAATTTCGTAGTTCATAGGGTTATTTCATAATGACATAACAGCAGCCACAGCACCTACAAATTTTGGAAATAACCCCATACATGGTCATTTTTTTGCAACTTCTCAGTTAAGAAATGGACAAATTGAGACTTTAAGGTGAGCTTTTGGGTATGGTGCGTGCACAGTTTGCAAATGGCAGGCATTACTTAGATCACGAGATTACTGATCAGCAGTGGTGTTCATCGTTTTAGCAGTGGTGGGGCACCCCTGCTGAATGCGTATGGAGGAAACGCTGTCGTGTATTTGCAGAGGCATATCAAGGAAATTAGGAAGGAAACTGCCAACGCACGACTAGAGGCGTCTGAAGTCAAACAATGCAGCTGCATCAGTGATGATGTGAGAGGAGCTTTGAAAGGCATGAAGAGCACGGCCAAGAGTAAATAGAATCGCATGGGTGAGGTCATGCTTAATTATGTCACTGGGAGATGTGGAAAAGTTCACTCAAGCCAAGTCAAGATGACGGGCTGAAAAAAAGGCAGATTCAAGAGAGGAAGCAGCTGATGAAACTATGGAAATGATTCACAAATGGTTCACAGAATATTAGCGTACTGTAGGCCAGGGTGAAGTGTAGTGAAGACTGGCTATACTTAGGAGCGCGAAACTCCTAAAAGAGAAAGGACAAGAAAATAAGAACAAGCTTGGGCTACAGTCTACAAATATTTGACTTTGTAAAGGTTTGTTAGTCTTTGTTATTCTACTATGTTACTCTGAGACAGAAAACAGGAAGCTGGAGAATTGAAAGAAGGAATCAGGAGGAGTGGATACCCTCAGCAGTGGATACAGGCAATCTGATGCATGGGAACTTCTTTTCATCAGCCCACACAGATGCAGAGGTACCCAGGGCCATATTACATACTCAAGCGCCCCAATTTGGGCATCAAATTGTCTTGTACCCCGTTGCCAACTAAAATGTAGGTGGCTAAGACTCTGTCATATGTTTGGGAAAGTCTACTTTGGAATTGCATGTTTGCATAAGTAGTGTGCTCTGAAACATTTGATCCACTGAGTCAATTACCTATACATTGTTGTACTTTAAGGGGCTCCTCGCTATCTCGTCCCTGGGGGGAATGCAAGAGGTTCTGTGCAGTGCAAGGTCTGCATCAGCACCGAATCTTGTAGTAGTAGTGTAGTACTGTACCTCATTGTTTCCCTGAAAGACTGCCTAGTGTTTTAAAGTGGAGGCTTATGACTGTGGAAACTATTCCAAAAAGGTGGCAGTTTGTTCTAAAGGTGAAGAACACTATGATCATCCGTCATGAAATACAATGGTAGTGCGATCTGGCTTAGTGGCTTAGTGGCTGTGAGAAGCAAATAGCATTATTGATATTTAGCATATCTAGCATTAATAACATAGGTAATCACATTGCTAGGACATGAAATGATGTGAATTACATATATACCGTATGTACAGTAAATAAAATAATTTACAGTACCGTTGAGTTTGAGTATGTGTTCCAGCCCATTTCATCACTGGGAAAGTTTGAAGCCATTGTTGTTGATACAATGGTGTGTGTGATAGTTGCCATTGCTCTCAGTATGAATGACACAAAGAGATTCAGGTGGATGTAGTTCCGTGTACAGTGAAGCTTTCTGTGAGGAAAAAAAGGTGATGTGAAATCTTTAGTATCTGATGTGCTGCTGAAAAAGATTAATGGGCAATTTCAGGACAGAGAGCAAAGGGGGATTTGATTAAAAGATGGCTAATGATACAGTTCTGAATATTGCTGAAACAGGGGAAATGTGCCAAAGCCAAGTGTCAATGAGAATAGAGTTACAGCAGTCAGGGAAAATGACTAACTATGAAATCCAATACCCGGACTTTGTGATGTTTAAATTAGTGATAACATGCTCAATGAATTTAATCTGTCATTGCGTAGTCTTCACACCCAGTAAAGCATACCAACCAGTTTCAACCCTCTGGCCTCATTATAACACAAAACACATGTCCAATTATCTACAAAAGTATTTCTGCCAGTCAATTTAGTATAGGAACTGGAATATTTGCTATTAGATATTAGATAAGATTTTTTCGTTAGAAAGGACTAGGCTAGGACTGATTGTGTATGCATGCTGCATCCGATCTCACCTTAGATTCCCCATGATGATGACGGCGATTACGAGTGAGACGAGAGAAAGCGAGTACCCGACTATAGTGGTTATCCTCAGCACCTTATGCCGGGCCAGCTCATCGTCCTGTAATACACATGGGTGGACCTCCTTAGTCTTGACTACATGCTTGTGTATCAGTGTTTTAAATAATAGAGTTGCCAGGTTTTTGCACACTTGTTGCACACAGCTGAATGTTTTTGACTGAAAAGTCCTTCATTTTGTGCTTAGGTGGATACCTAAATGTGTGTCTGTACCAAAGGGCAAGTGCAGTCACCCCACCCCAAGCCCAGGCCTCTGGGGTGCCAAACTAATTCTAATCACAATGCCACAGAGCCAGGCTCATTGAAATAACAGTCAGAGCACATCCTCAACTGCAGCGAGGGCACTCCATCACACTGTCGTATAAAAGTGATATCATTAAGTTGAAAATTGTACAAACTGTGAAAAGCTGTAATAACATGTTCTCTGAGCACCTAGGGCCCACACTGGATGCCACCTGCACTGCTTTGTAGCCTGATTGAGTACACTCACAGCAAAGAAGGTACAGAATTATGCTTTTAGGGGCAAAAGGGCTTGTCACACCAGCAGTACCCTCAAAGGCATCTACAGTAATTGTACATTTTAACCACTGTTTTACAACTAGTTAATACCTTCCCCAGAGCTAAGTACAGTATGTACGCATCAGTACCTTAAGGTCCAAATATTATCCTTTGGTGGTACATTAATGCTGACTGTACCTTAACATTCAGATTTGTACCCCTACTGTACCTCTGACTGGTAGAAGTCATGATCTTCACACTCTGACTTGTCTCTCCAGACCATGGTAGAGTTGTCCTCGGTACGCCATTTGCCATTTGGCAGGCACTCCGTGTGCACTTTCCTTGAACCGTCTGTAAAAAAGATGGAGAAAAAGATTACTGTTACACAGACCATATAGCAGCATTTGAGGGTTACATCTATGTGGAGAATGATTCTTTAACATTATCAATGAGTGCAAGATCAGATGAGGATATTTCATTGAAGCTTTACGTTAAGGTTTCAAGTGACCATGGGCTTAATTTATGGTTTGGATGGTAGGAACCATACCCATACCTATTTTTAAATGAGCTCAATTGTTCCACACATCACAAAGGTAGCTTTCATACTGCCATGTTTGTTTGAGATGTTGACAAATTGTTGTGTCCCCACCAATTTGGTTGAGACCAACCCTACACCATTGTAAGTGAGTGGATGATGTCCTGTCACACTGACCTGAATTGATCCATGGCAGGTATGAGGGACAGGGAACAGAGACATTTCCAGGGCGTGAATGTGGCCAACAGACAAATATGTCAAATGTCCCATTGCAAAAGATTCCTAGGAAGACAAAATTTACTATAATTCAGCTGTTATTACTGCACTTGAAGGCTTGTGTTCTTATTTATGTGTCTGTGCTGCTGGAATGCAGACTGTTTGGAGTATTGTCTGTTTCACTGTGGTGTGGAAATGTGTGTGTGTGTGTGTGTGTGTGTGTGTGTGTTTAAAAATAACTCAGACCACTCACCAGTTTCTGTGGGAATTTGAGTCGATAATGACTCATTACATTTTTTCCAATACTCAGTGCGCAAGTTTATGAGCCTATCTAAAGCAGAGCCCCTCACCTATAAAATAGGAAATAAAATAAATAAGTCACGAACACCCAACACACATGCACTCTCCAGTCATGGACACATGACCTGTACACAGGACTTAAACATTTTACTCCTGGTGTAATACATGATCGTCTTCTAATTCATCAGTGATTCATTCAGAGTGATTTCACAAGAGCTGAGATCTCAGGAAGAAAAAAAAACAACCAAATCTCCAACCAACAACCAAAAGGGCTTTTTAAAAAAAAGTGAACATGACTGAGTGTAGGAAATGGCTACTACAGTAATACAAAAGGACCACACTGCACCCGTAATGAAAATCAATACATTAGCAGACACGCCTCTGATGAGCTAAAGAGTTCAGGAAGCAAGCAGAGGCTCTGATGTCAACTCAGTGCACAGGAAACCAGCGGCAGTTGTGTGCTTTGTATTTATAAATAAGGATGGAAAGGCTAGTCCTAATGTTTACAAGCAGGCTTCTCTAATGATTCAATGCCGTGACCATGAAAACTCAGTCACTTTGAACTTACATCAAGACTTAACAGCACCAAAAGGCAACTAGTGACTGATGTCACACATATTCACTTTATTATTGTAACCATGGTAACCGTTTTATTAAAACAAATTATTAAAACAAATAATAAAAAAGTAAGACGACTACTGTAGCACTAGTGTTAAACAGCGACTAACACTGTAGAGATGTAAGGACACTTAAGGAAACCAGCATGAGTCATGACAGCTTTTAAATAGCACAGGGGCACTTTACTTGGATAATCTACCCACCTACACTAGAGAGACTTTCCAGATGGATTGTTGTAACTCAACTTTATTCTGCCTATTATTTACTTTACTTTATCTCTTTAACCCCAACCATTAACCCTACCCCTTCACCCGACAATATACAGTAGTTAGCACAATTTCAAGAGACAGGTTATGAATAATCTGGACATCTGTAAACAGTTGAAATGACATTAGATTATAAATAACATTGCTTAATATTAGAGAGACTACAAACGATGTAGTTTGTCTGATTCACATGGGACACACCAGAGGTTTTAATAGAAAAGAAATATTGCGATAAGAAAGCTACATGTCTGCTTTTGGATGTGTCTTATCATTGGTGTTGACATGACAAGATGGCCGTACACTAAAACAGAAAGGAGAGTCCTCTCCAAGTAAACCCTTCTGCCAGTATAATCCCAGTTAACAAATGCTACTGTGTGGAATGTCTCTTTGACCTACGAGTCCGCAAACATTTAGGTATGGTCTTGTTTTTAATCTATCACACAGTGGAACGGAACGAGTCGATTTACACTTGTGGAGCATGAAGTGTTGAGAAGTGCCACCCTTGCTCAAGCGGCGTATGTACTCCTTTGACATCTCTCTGTTTAGTGTTGTGTAAAACAACAGTAAATCAAGGTCCCCTTGCGCCTGTGTGGCTCAAAGCCCTGCTCACTGTGGTATCCTTAGTCAATTAACACTGCTGTTGGAATAACCCACCACTGCCTAACTTGTTGGATGCCATTCGTTAAATGTATCTATATCCACTGCGGGTTATTTTTGAACATTAGATATTATATCTATATACGGAGTCATTATGTTATCATTGGTTATCTGACATTCTTTTGAGTTTGGATGATGGATTTTATCATTCTGGCACAAGGTTTTTGTCAGAGCGCACATTTGGTAACTGTCATGAATGGTTGTTGGAACAGCCATTCTCCATTTCAAATTATTTCATGACAGTAGCTAGATAAATATTGAGATGTCTTCATAGATGTCCATTTTGGACTGGGTTTTTACCCAGGAAGCACTTCTGCAGAAATCACACAAATTACAAAACTGTTTCCTGGAACCCACTGATTTATGTTAACATTTTGTCTCTAAAACGTTGCAGCACAACTTTTACACGAATGAAGAATGTCACAATGTCTCTCATTTCATAGGGTTTTTGTATACATCCTGTCCCATAAAGAAGGTTGTTTTTTTAAGAAATGTGACCTTTAGTGTTATACAAATCCAGCAACACCATACCTATGTCTGCACTTATATTGAAAGATTCTTTTTTTTCTCCTTTGCGCAATAAATCAAGATATGCAGCTGCTTTCTGTTAAAGTGGATTAAGGAAAGGTGCACCTGTTGACCCTAAACCTTATGCAATGTTAATATTTAAAAAAAAAAACTACATGGCAAAACTTGCTTAGTGTCTCTTGTAAACAAGTAAGAGTGAAATCATTTGCTGTGAATACTCCAATTATAAAAATGTTTTGCAACGCTCCCACACCAAGATGAAAGCAGGGAGCCACTTACAGCGACAAAAACAGAACAAACACTGGCAGACATTACTAATGAGCTCCAACAAAACAAACACAACAAGCTGCAAGGCAAAAATGTGAACTTGGTGGCCACTGGCATGATTTGAGGACATAAACTTTCCACTGTACAGTAAATCACCATAGCTCTGTTTAAGTATTTTTCATCTGCTCATACAGTAATATTTAGTTTATTATTAATACAAGGAGACAAGGATACAAGGAATAATCATTGACGAAGTTGTATATCTTAGTCAAAAACCATTGTTTGTCTTACATTTTATTCATTACCAAGAAGTGTGTCGTTTCCAGGGTAAACACCCCATCTGCTATGTCAATAGGGCTCCTCTCTGTCTGAAGTGTTTCCTTGGTCGTTATTTTTTTGTTTGACCCATGGATTCATGTCAAAAACCAGCACAAAATAAAACTATGCCTGCTAAATACAGTTACTGCAACTCTAACTACCAGTACCATGATTAAATAAAGACAAAGATAACATGAAAATATAAGAAACTTACTTGTATGTTGGTGCATAGCAGAATCAGAAGAGATGATAGAGTGGTTCCTCTAGCTCCAAACATTCCTTTTTGCCAGGGCGACAAAGCTGTGGCCATGGTTCACTGTTTACATGCACACAAGGCATAGAGAACCATGCGACTCCACTCTACATCCCTGGAACCACCTGCCCCTGCCGTCCGTGCCCACCGAAGTTTCCTTGGCAACCAAACGGAATGTGCTGACAAACATATGGTATGCTTAGGGAAGGATAAAAAAAAAAAGTTTGATGTTCAGTTTGAAAGAAAAAAATGCCCACTATCAACACTACAACTACAATATTCGTTTTCACACACATACACACAGACATAAAAAGAGAAGATTCGAAGATCAAGTCTGTGAGGCTTTGGTTACAGCGACAAGGGGTCCTTGACTCTGTCTGGGGCTGTCTGCTCCTACCTCCTGCCCATCTACAGAAAGGGGGAACGCCTGTGTTGCCTCACTCTACTGACTGCTCCGGTCCTTTGGCGCGTCCTCCTCTCTAGCCAATCAAGATAAAGAGTGCAGGGCCGGCATGCACGGTAACTTTGTCAGTGTACACGAAAGTGAGCATCAAAAGGACGAGCTCTCAGGTCGTAAAATGTATACCACAGTTCCCCACTACAAATCAGCTGACTGTTTTATGGTGTTTTTTTTTTGTCCCCTATGGAATTCTTTCAAGTAGTAAATGCAAACATCAGGGCATACTATTACAGTAATGTGATTTAAATGAGTAATAAAACAGTAACCAGCTGTATATTTAATGTATAATTAAACTGTTATATACAAATATAGGTCAAATCCAATGAAAAGGGGGTATGAACTTACAACTTAAAATGATGAACTAATAGATACAATTCTATTAAGTCTTCTCCTGGGAAGTGTAACACTTGTGGTCTAGGGTGCTTTTATTTCCAAAGTAAGATGAAGAGAATCAAACTGCCACGTCTGTGAGGAGGCTAACTCAATTGCAGTGTATATTACTGCCCTGAGCAGGCCGTCCATCTCCTAGAGGGCCAGTGACCACACACACCGCTGACACACACATACACACACACACAAACACACGCGTGTGTGCGCACACATACACACACACAACACATCCCACTGCCCACACAAGGATACACACACACACACACACACACACACACACACACACACACACACACACACACACACACACACACTCCACCCCCATCGTCTCAGTGACAGCCCTGAACTCAGGGTAAACTGAGCGTGTGCATCATCAGTGACAGCATCGTGCTGACATCAAAGCAGGCTTCACACACACACACACACACACACACACACACACACACACACACACACACACACACACATACACACACACACACATACACACACACACACACACACACAGCAACAGACAAGGCAGGGCAGCTTTCGGCCACTTAGTCCATTTCTGTCCGTCAAGGTTGGCTCACGTGTCTATGAAGACTTTAGAGGCAGGACTCTTGTAATTTACTCTTGAAAACTGATGATGGTGCTGACATGACTGACTCACTGTCACGTGACAACGACAGGAAGTGATGCGTGTTAGGGGCAGAGCGGGTCGGTCATAACTTGAGCAAACAGTTTATGCTACAGTATGCCATTAGCTGCGCTGTTTGTTTGATCACATGAGTGCAGCATGTGGTAAAACAATCAGTGCTCACAGGCCTCACTGAACTGCTCCATCCTGCTCTGTGTCCTCCTGTGACTTTGGATCAAAGGCATCACATCAAGGGAGGCAATCACTTGTTACATTACATCACATTTAGCAGATACTTAACATTATTAGGCATAACATTAAGAGAAGCCTCATTTTTACATTACATTACATTTAGCAGACATTTAACATTAGGCATAACATTAAGAGAAGCATTGTTTTTACATTATATCACATTTACTAGACATTTTACATTAGGAATTATTGTGTTGGGGAAAAAAAAACATTTTCTACATAGAGAAAAATGAGATCAGTTGAGACGAGAAGTTGCAGATGACTGAAGAGTCTTTATTCACAACACCACTCAAAAAATCAACAGCTTGCCTGCCTGCTACACTCTTGCACTGATGAGATGGTGAGTAAAACGGTGCTACAAAAAAGGTGTTCTGCAGAAGACCAGAAGAGCCGTCTTTGAGATCTGCAAAACGTAAGAGGACGTGTCCCTTCTAACCACTGTGGTCAGGTGTTTCCTGTTGCATACTGCTGCTCGTGTCCTTATTCTGCCTATGATCTATGTGTGGTCAGCATATTGTCTGTTTTGCTCCAGTCAACAGGCGCTTGAAACGTGATTTTCTTCACCGCAACTTGTCTCTCGCTCTTGTCACCCAATGTTGAACTGTTTCACTCTTGGTCTGTCAACAACGCATCTCCTGTTTTTCAGGTCACAAGAGTTTGTCAGTAGCCTACATCTCTTTAATGTCAGAACACCACTGTTTCCTCTGAAGAGTTCCATGTGAAGAATTTCATGACCTCAGAACTAACTGTTAAGACCTCAGAAATATTCTTAAGCCTACCAACATCTCTTTGGCCTTTAACGTTGTCATACATGTTGTACATATAATAGTGGTGATGCTTTTATCTATTTTCTTAATAGCAAGAAGCAACATATTTAGTTACAGTACAAGACAATTGAGGTGTTATGAAGTATTTCCAGTCTAAACACAATTTGACAAAGTATGTACTGTAGTTATTGCATTTTGGCTTTGTAGGACAGACATAACATTAGGCAAAACAAATCATCACTTTTAATTCACATCAGACACTTAACATTGAGCATAGCATTACACTAAGCAGACACGTTCATCCAAAGTGACTCACAACTAAGAACAAGTAAGCAAGCTACTGTCGTCATAGGAGATATACAGTAAAAGTAAGCGGTAAAGAGAAATCTGGTGTGAGATGAACTTGTGGTATATTGCAACATAATAAGTCAAGTCAAGTCATGTTTATTTGTATAGCGCATTTCATACACAAAGGCAGTTCAATGTGCTTAACAAAAATAAAAGCAAAGGACAATATAAAAGCATAAAAGATAAAGATAAAATAAGTGTAAAATATGCATAACAATATGGATAACAATTTTGAATGTTTTTTGGGAAGCAAAACTACCTTATGAAAGCATTGGTTAAAAGCATTCAAGCTTTATGTCAACATTAGCATAGTTTTGTTCCCTAACAAACGATTAAACTATCCCTGTCCCAGTATACCCCAAGGTTATGTTACACCAGATTTCTCTTTAAGTACTAGCTCTACTGAAAAAAGTAAGGCTAAAGAGTGAAGGTAGAGGAGTGCAAGGTAGGTCTAGGTTAGGAAGTCTGTGTTACATGGCATTACACAACACTTTAGCATTTTATCCAAAGCAGGTAAAAACATACACAAGCAACACTCAATTCGTTCATCAGCATGTATATTTTAATTTTCTTTACATTTCTGCTGTACTGTGTACACTTACTCAACTTATGCATAACTTGTAAGAGACCCTACGACTTTTTACAGAGCAAGTCACAATTTTTTACAGGATAAAGAAAAACACCAAGCTACAAGTGTGAAACCTTGAATGGAGTCTAACCTAAATGTCAACCAGAAAGCTAGAGGCAGCTTTATTAAAACATTTATATCACTTTAATCATTTTAACTGTATCCCATAGCATACTTATACTTTATTGTCATAATGAACAGTACACTCACTTAGGTTACTGTCCGGTGATTGGTTTGAGAAAAGCAAGGGTATGATACTGTGCCGCTGAAATAGTAATTGTATTGACTAAACGGACCAATAAGAGGGCTTTTGTTTGGTTGTTCATCTTTGTGATGCAATGAAGCTCACTGGTCCTGATGGTGAAAGTGGCGTCCACTGTTCTCCTCTCCCATAACTCTTTGTGTCTGTGAAACATGAGATGCTGGGAATATATCTTGTTAACTCATTGTCCTTGACAGTAACCGTATTGATGCATGAATCAAATGACAATTTATAGCATAAATGCAGATGAATCTGAAAGAAAAACATTCTTGACTGAGAGAGGTTCCCATGTGTGTTTGTCACTGTTTATGACCACTGCTTGGACATAAAGAGGAATGACAGTAGCTATTGGTGGGCAACCAAGCACTAGACCTCCAAGGAAAACTTGGTTCCACTTGTCTTTCCTATGATGTACTGTGTGTGTGTGTGTGTGTGTGTGTGTGTGTGTGTGTGTGTGTGTGTGTGTGTGTCTGTCTGTCTGTCTGTCTGTCTGTCTGTCTGTCTGTCTGTCTGCTGGAGGGTTAGCAGGACAGCATGCCTCCAATCCCAAACACATCATCTAAAACTTAGCTAATAATAACTGACAACCTTGTCAAAGAACGGCAATTATGTCA
>CM059287.1:18824577-18832077 GCA_030347295.1 Setipinna tenuifilis | reverse complement strand
TTGACCCTCGGTTCGTCCTATCTGATGCGCCTCTTGCTGATTGCACAGATATATTTTCTTTTTTCGGGAAACCAAAGACATCCAGCCCACGAAAGACAAAAAAAAAAAAAAACAACAGCATTGAACACATTGATTGTTATGAGGGGGAAAGAAAGGTCATTTCCTAAGAGACAATATGACTTCTAGCCATGCTGGAGTTTTTGTTTTGTTTTTTTGCCTTCATGTCTTTGCTTTGACCCCTGTGGGTGGCGTAATATAATCTCATCATAGATGTATGGGAAAGCGATCAGGCTTAAGTTATGGACCAAAGTCTGGAACTCGGGTACCAAGCCCTTAATGGATTCCTTATTTGCACTCTCTCAGATTAATACCTTAAATGGGTCGTATTGCACAGACACGTATGCATGCACAAATACATTTCTCCGGCCCTCAACCTGTTCCAAGATAGGCCACATACCAAAAAAGAAGTGGTGAGAACCAACCTTCTGTTTATATCACACAGGAAAGACCTGAAATGTATAGAATACAATCGTGATATGTAAGCAAAACATGAAATAGCTTAAATACAGGAAGAAAGCTTGTGTAATGACCAAATAGTACTTTTTGTTCTTTGTGTCTTCTTTGTGTCCAAAATTGCATTATCTGCAGGTAATAATACAGAAAGTAATATTAGGTCTAGTAATAAGAAATTGATTTTGTTATATTATTATTGATTTTATTTTGTTAACCTGCAGGTGTCGTTGGTAGAAGAGAATGTGCAAACACTTTTTTTACGACGTCGGTGTTACAGTGTATCTACCTAATTAGATATGATGGTACAACCTGTGTAATGACATGTAATATCATGTACTAGCGGTGTACTTACATAATGTATTTCCATCACAAAAAAATATTATGAAAGTACAACACTAATACATGATATTACATCGTGTTTGGTGTTGTGGTGAGAGTGCATGTTTGGAGACCCGGGTTCGAGGCTGGGTGGGGTGACTTCTCTCCCCCTTTGCCTAATTGTTACACCGATTGTACCACCGTACCCAATTAGGTAAATATACTGTAACACTGACACCGTAAAAAAAGTGTAAGCATGAATGCAAAGTAGTCCATGTTTGATTGCAGACTCTGTGAGGAACATTTAGAAAATGGTTCTTGGACAGAGTTGTAGCTGCAAATTCTTTTTTAGATGTAATCGTTTTTGGTTTAATTCCCTTGTTTACATATCTTGGCTGTTTACGGCAAAGAGATGTATGAAGACACGTTGTTTGGTCCATTATCTTGTTCTTCTTTTACTTAGAAACAAACTGACCTCAGCGACCCTATCAACACATATACAACACCTCAGAATCACAAATGATTTAAGTCACATCTGTATACATGCTGGACTGAGGGGTACATTTAGCCTCTTTTTGTCAAACCGCACGCTGCGAATGCTATCTGTTAAAAATTCTCATGTTTCTCATATTGTCAATAGCACAATCAGCAGCAGAGGCGTGACTGTGGGGTGGCGTGGCGACATGGCTGCACCACTATGGATGCACAACACAATGTATTCTGAAATAAAAGAAAAACAGGAATAGTTTGTAAGAGCCAATTATCTGTACCCTACAGAAACCACCTCCTATGCTTGCCATGTTTGAGACAGGCCATCATCTTCCCTCCGAACAGAATTTCTTCCACATTACTTATACATAAGAGAGAGAGAGAGAGAGAGAGAGAGAGAGAGATAGAGAGAGAGAGAGAGCAAGAGAGTGAGTAATATATTGGGTCTCGTCTGGAGATCTGTTGCTATTCCTATTAGGCAGTCCTAAGCCCTGTGGATTTTAAACCGCATCCTTCTACCCCCACCCCCCCTTGATAACCATCGGAACATTAATAGTGTAAATGCTGGAGGAATTTGTCTGTTGCTTCGCCCGTTTCTCTGACAGTTTTGTATACAAGGGCAGACACACAGCGACCATTTGGCAAAAACTTCCCACTCAAGAATGAGGTGGGATGCTGTCTTTCATCACTGCTTAGCTTTTTTTCTGTAAAAGCTTAATGGCTTGGCTTAAATAATTACTTTCAATGCAACTAATTGTCGTACTGTATGTATACAGTTAATTCCCGCTGACCCCCAACTCTGTTCTTTTTTCCAGAAAAGTAATGAGTAATCAGTTTAACTATGTTGGTTTTGGAGGAACGAGTGCGTGCATTTGATGGCAAACAAATCATTTAAGTCCTCACAAGCTCATTCAATGCGAAGCTGCTGCTGCTGCTGCTGCTGCTGTGTGAGAAAGCGAGCAACAGGTTCAGTCAGTCGCGTGACTGCTTATAAGGGTGTGGGGGGGCAGCCCCCGAGACGGCCATGTTAAATCTCATCTCTGACCTCAAGTTTCTCCTGAAACAAACCAGAGGCGCACATGAGACTCAGGCAGCGCCACAGCCAATCACATTCACATTTGCCCTTTTCCTCAGATGTATACAAAAATCCCTCTTAATGCAGGGCTTGGGGAGCAGATAGGGGGACCAAGCCATGATTTATATTTATATATACTGTATTTATGTATATATCGCAAAGCCCCATTGTCTTCCAGAGACTGTTTTGGATGCAGGCCATTGTGAGGGAAGATGTTGGAGTCGAGGACGAGTCGAGGGTGAGGACAGGACACACAGCATTCAATCTCATTTTGCAACACTTAATATGGATAGCCACGCTATCCACCACATCTGTTGGTTATATTGCTGTCTATCACGTGTTATTGTGCAGGTAAAAATGCAATGTTTACATATTTTGTGTTAGTGTGGGAACGGTGCTGACGCATTACCAAATTTCAGGGAGGTGTGCTGCTGCTACCGTTTCCTAGTACACATGTATTACCTCATGTTCCTCAGCAGGAAAAAACACACAGCTTAGTCCTCTACAGGCCCAGCGGAACATTCCACTGTTTTTCAGACCTTAAGACCTTCTGGCACAAATAGGCATGCCGTGAGGTTGTACTACATGGAAGCGAGATATACAGTATATATATTTATTTTTTTATTATGATATTTATATTATTTTATATAATATACATTCATATAATATAAATAAATATAAATATAATATATGTTTGTTTATATCACCAAAGACAGGCACCAGGGAGATGCCGTTTCAGTACACTGTATTACTTGTGATATGGTATGTTGTCAATAAACACTCTTGAGTCTTGAGCCTTGAGATGTAGCGTTCAACATCATCATTCAAACGTACTTAACAGTCGACGTACAGCGGATCAGGGCCAATTTTTTTAATAGGCCATCTGCCAAGGGCTATACGTGAAGAAGGACAACACAACACACTTCCTGACATGTAGTTTCTAACTTAAACACTGTAAATTTTTCGTCCTGTTCTTGGTACTTTTCCAGTAAAAAAGCCATCCGAGTGTGTGTGTGTGTGTGTCTCTGTGTCCCCTCCTGACCACATTTGGCCATGTGTGTGTGTATGTGTATGTGTGTGTGCGCGTGCGTGCATGTATCTCTGTGTGTTTTGTGTACAGCTCGAAGGATGGATAGGGCTTTCCATAACCCGCTTGAACCTCCACCACATTCTGAACACACTCCACTTTTTTTTTTTTTGCTCTTCACTCAGGCGCAGTTGTCAGTAAAACCCTGACCCTGGAAATGCAGCTGCTGGTGACTCTCCAGTGAGATGTATGGTGAGGACAGGGGATTGTACAATGGCTTTAGAATGAGACACACTCACAGTTGCCACATGAATTAATGTGAAGAGAGTGTGTAGGAAACTGTGTGTGTGTGTGTGTGTGTGTGTGTGTCTGTGTCTGTGTGTGTCTGTGTGTGAGAGAGAGAGAGAGAGGGAGAGAGAGAGAGAGAGAGAGAGAGAGAAAGAGAGAAAGAAAGAAAGAGAGAAAGAAAGAGGGAGAGAGTGGTGTCTGACAATGCACAGCATGACTACTAGTGACTAGTGAGGAATTTTCCAACTTTCCAGATGCTAGCTTCATTTGTCACCAACAGGCATACCTAAGGACTTGTTATGACTTACAAAAGCCTAAAAGCTTTCAAATCCCTTAGTCATATTTTGGTAAATGAAAAGGTCGACAGGGTAAGACACTGGGAATTTTTAATATGTACCAACAGTCCCCTGCCAATAATGCTCTTTGACGGGAGCCACTGTGTTATAATAGCACCACCTAGTGGTTAGTAGAAGTTTTTAATTCTAAATGGTAAACAATGATTATCATTGGAACCACGGAGGTTCTGTTCTGAAATTGCATGTCTATTTAAAAAAAATGATGCACAATTTATGTGCAAATTAATAAATAGTATAAATGCAGTTCATCTCGGTGTACAACTTGTACATTTAGGGTAGAATATTGAAGAGAAATTATAGATGTAGGGCCTCCTGTAAAAGTACAAAGACGGACAATACAATCAGAAACAGAATTATTTCAATGTAAATCAGAGTATACAAATAAATAATTAACCGCAAAATAAGGTACTTTGTATACACAACTAGGCTACCATTCTAAAACACAGGGTATCCCATTTACACAAGAGGGCAGTGTGGAATAAGAACCGTTGTTGGTTTTTCATGTGAACACTGACAGAGGGGGGAAAAGACATAAAAAATAACAAGAAGCACAAAGTATTTTATCTGAACCTCCTTTAACACACTTACTCAACATGTTGCCAAAGCTTCCACATATATTAATAATGTCACATCTGTTCATTAGCATGCTTCTATCTATTGCAGTTCATTATTATTTATTACCTTCAAATCAATATGTATGTTTGACTTCAGCAGCACTACAGCATTCTCAGATTACACTAAAATGCACATTAACCCTCAAATACGTACTATGGTCACTTTATACTAGCCTGTAAACCTGACATCATTAAGTCTTACGACTATCCGCGTGTTCACTTCTTCGCCCACAAAAATGCTGGACCGGCTTCTCTCATTTCCTTCCCAGCCCTTACCATAGTTGAAACTCTTTACCTAAAATGAGTTAAGTTAATGTAACTATTCTACTTCAAGTTATATTTACTGTCTATGTCTATGTTTCCTGTCTAATGTCTATACGTAACCTCAAATAGAATAGTTAGGCCTGCATTTACGTTTCTCATTTGAGGCAACGAGTTTCAACCAATTTTTCAAGTACGCTGAACTTTTACTTTTTCTGCAGTCTCTGTTATACAGCCATGCCCACAAAAGCACCCACAGCAGGGGTGATGGGGGCCCATGGAGCGCTACAGGTCATGACACTAATATGACGTCCACTCTCACAGAGCCAGCCAGGGGGCCTGAACCCAGGTCACGTCCCTCCGCTCAACCTTTCCTCAGAATAGCTCTCAGGTGCCACCCATAGGCAGGCAGACAGGCAGGCAGGCAGGCAGGCAGACAGGTGTACCATTCATTCATTCAAGGACTCACAGAGTTTGTGTGTCTACTGCTGACCACACACTTCCTGGCACAGGCAGGCAGACACACACATCCGTCTGGGGGTCAGAAAGTAAACGTCCTCCTGCCCTGCCACATCATTTGTTTCAGCCAATGCGCTGAATTACCTGATCTTAATTAGCAGAACTCTTCAGCCGTGCAGATGGGGTAATTAGTGAAGTCACCTGTGGTATAGGAGATCAAGCAGATCAGGCAATATGGCAGGACTTTTACTTTCTCAAGTGTCACTGTGTTTGTCCACCTCTGCTTTTTAAGTGACCACAGAAGCTGGGGGTGCTGGGACAGGTATGCAAGGGTTGCCAATTGCTGTGTTTAAACCTGTCCTACAAAAGCCAAAAGACAGTAACTAAATATTTTGAAATGAAATCAAAATCAAGTTCAGACTAGAAATTGACTTTATAACACCTCCTTTGTCTTACGAGTAAATCTCTTACTCCTTCCCATTAAGAAAGCACATAAAAACATCAACACTGTTATACACTGTTATGTTTGACTAGGCAGTATGACAACTTTAAAGGCATTTTTCTCAGTGTCAGTGCTCGTTACTGCACTTTGCCTTTGTAGGGCAGAAAAGGTCAAAAGCTACTGCTTAAACAGTAGAACAGCATAACCTATGTCACATCTTTATGACACTGGGTGCTCTGTGTGTAGCTACGTTGCTACACGCTAATAGCTAAAAAATGCTAACCATAACAGTCATAGTCATGGCGATGGCAGTGCAGAGGTGACACTACAGTAACTGTGAATGGCTCTGTACGAAACATGGTCGTTCGGCACTGCCATCGTCAGGAAGCCTTAGATTAAATCTAGAGCTAGGGGGGGTAGGGTATAGGTACAGTAATTGATGGTGGGGGGGATGGGGGTGTTGGGGGGGGGGGGGGGGGTGCTAAAATGGGCAGGCATCAATTAACACTGCACCTTGGCGGTGTGATTACGTGCCCCGAGTCAGACTTTAGGTGTAATGAGAGCGTGATTTATGGTGCAGTGAGATGACAGCGTCGGAAACAGAGAGCAAGACACGGATTTATGGCGGTGACACACTCTCTTTTCTTTTCCTTCTCTCTCTCGCTCTTCACTCTCTTTCTCTCCCTCTATCCCATCCCTATATTGCTTTCTTGCTCTTACTTTCTCTCTGTGCTTATCTTTCCCTCTGCTTATTCTCCATCCCTTCCTCACCACATTTTTTAACGTGACAGGCACACTCTTCTTCTTCTTCTTCTTCTTCTTCTTCTTCTTCTTCGTTGTCTTCTTTTTCTTTCTGTCATTTCTCTCTCTGCCTTCTCCCCTCTTCCCCACCTCCCCCTCTATCTCTCTCTCTCTTACTCCCTCTGTCCCTCCTGTCATTACTCACAGATATTGTTTTTGTCATTGCCAATTAACTGGTCAGGAGGCTTAATCACTGTGATTGGTATCTTTGGTGGTCTAATGAAGCTGTTGTCTAAGGCATCTGCAGCTTCTCCGTCTGCCTACAAAGAAGGGCTTCCCTCTCCCCCGCATCCCAGAGAACTAGGCTAAATGATCAAATACCCCTTTAATGCATTCAACGCTACAAGCGAGGCAACGCTCGCACATCTAATCAGTGGCGGAGGTTTATTTTGCTCCTTCCATTTCTTTTTTTTTGTTTTTTAAAAAAGAAATGAAAAAATGTTTCCACAGGGTTTCAAAGAGTGAGGGAATTTCATGAAATGATCAAAAAAAAAGCGAGCAGATGCCACTGCCTCCTCGTGGACTTGAGGAGCCGGCTGAATAATAGAGGATCTGTTAGACGTCAAGGCGAAGGAGCAGGAGCAGGAAGTCTCAGACAGTGTGTGGGGGAAAGCGTGAGGGTTTATATAACGGGTATTTTCTTATGAATGCTATTGTTATTCCAAGAATTGTCTTCCGTCTGTCTTTCTGTCTCTTTCTGTCTCTTTCCTTCTCTCTGTCTCTGTCTCTGTCTCTCTCTTACTCTCTCTCTCTCTCTTTCTCTTTCTGCTTCTCTCTCTCTCCCTCTTGTACTCTCTCTCTCTTTCTCTCTGTGTGTGAGTGTGTGAGGGGGCACACACCAGTAGACATGGCATGTG
>CM059287.1:18797077-18822077 GCA_030347295.1 Setipinna tenuifilis | reverse complement strand
ATTATGCAGTCTGGCTGTGCTAAACAGCCTAGCAGATTAGCATCGCAAAAGACAATCTGGCAGGGCAGATGAGGAGCTGCAGCTGGCTCAAAGTGGCTTCTGCACGGGCAGACACACTCATAGACATGCACACACACACACACACACACACACACACACACACACACACACACACACACACATGCACACATACACACACACACGCACACATACACACACACACACACACACACACACACGTGCACGTGCACGCATGTGCACATGCAAACACACAGGCATGCACACATAAATGTACGTGCACATGCACACATACATGCACAGGCACACACATCAACAATAACTTACACACATACACACACATACAGACATTAACAATAACTTACACACACACACACACACACACACACAAACAAACACACACACACACATTAACAATAACTTATACACCCAAACACACACACACACACACACACACACACACACACACACACACACACACACACACACACACACACACACACAGACACACACACACACACACACACTTGTCTGCGCCTGCTTTAAACATGGAAGGTGGCAGAGTGGGCCTGAGTCAGCAGCAGCTTGTGTTAGAGCTGCCCTGTGTGTCATTGCTCTCTTGCCCTCTTCGTCATCATCATCCTCATCACCATCATCTTTATGCTGCCCAAACCAGATGTCTCAGTAGGATCTGGGTTAATGCTATGCCATATTTCAGCTGACAAAGATGGAGTTGTCCAGTCTCCATTTGTCTCAATAAAGTGTCACACATTCTATCATCGTCTGCCAAAGTTGAGCTGAGGTGTGGGCTTTCTGTGACGGTAAATAAAGTCTGGCCTCTTTCCAAAATCTGTTGCCATTTTGGAAATGCAATATCTTTATTGTGGACAACAGTGTCCTGCAGGCAAATGTGAGATCATAGCTCAGGTGCTTGTTATTCAGATGGGAAGTTTCAATCACAATTTCAGACAGGGATTTGACTTATGATCACGACGAGGTTTCCAATACGAAGTGAGCATCTCAGGGTCTGTTTGGTTCCTCATGAGCCAGCCCATGCAGACCAATGATCGATGTTAATCGATGGCGGTAAAAAAAAAACTCCCATGCAGTTGTTCATCTTGAAAGGCAATCTGCTCTCTCAGTCCACAGCATAATGACTGACATACTGTATGTCCATTTGTCATTTGTCAATGACGGTGGAAACCCCCCATATGTGCTGATCTGGTAACCATGGTTTCTGGCTTACAGCAGACACAAAATAGTGGAACGGAAAATTCCATAAATGAGCAGTTAGAAAAGTTTTAAACTTTGAGCCGCTCTCAGTAGCCTCTTGTTTATTTGCTGAAATTGACTAAAGGGCATCTTATTTTAATTTCTTAACCGGTTTTGTTTGACCTTGATAAAGAACATCTGAAGGTCAGGGAAAGATTTTAGAAAGTATTAACCCTAACCCTAACCCTAACCCTAGCCCTAGCCCTAAGCCTAACCCTAATTCCCGACTGCACTTACACAAAGCTGTAAAAATGTGAAAAAAAAGTCTACTTATGCCAAGGCAGTGTTGTTGACTAGGGTCATGGTGATCAGCTGTTGTGGAGGCCGCAAGGAATCGTGAGCTGGCATTAAAATGTTTGCTCTTCTGAAGGATGATCCACTATAGCCTACACCAAAAAAAGATGTGAAAGAAAAGCATTTTATTTGCTATTTAGAGTACCATAGCCTTTTATTTTTCTATCCTCAAAGTGTTCTGTCCTCGTTTCCTCTTTTATCAAATGAAAGGAAGGAGGTAAGTTAGGAAAGAAAGTAGAAAGGCCAAAACCACATCCCCCCTCATGATCCTTGAAATTGAACAAAATTCCCAAATACCGTTCCCATTACATTATTATAGTGTTATTACACTGTATTGTTACCTCCGCCAAGGTGGTTATGTTTTCGCCGGCGTTGGTTTGTCCGTTTGTCCGTTTGTCTGTCTGTCTGTTTGTGAACAACATAACTCGAAAAGTCATGGATGGACTTTGATGAAATTTACAGGATAGGTCAGAAGTGGCCTAACTTAGAACTGATTTGATTTTGGTGGTGATCTGGATAACCATCTGGATCCAGGAATTTTTTATTCAGTCAAGTTACCAGTGTAGCATGGAATCTACACTGGGACTTTTATTTTGAAAGGAGGGAATATAGGTTGGTACGGAAGTGAGGCTCCTGTTGCGGGTCAAGGAGTTGTTGAGTGTTTGGTTAGAGGGTTCAGTGAAAGACAGAGGAGAGTTAGAGCTGTGTAGTGGTGAGCAGCCCAGTAGTTCATGTTGGCAGTGGAAATTAGATAAAGTACTTTCCTGCACCGAAGAGCCAACCAAGTTCGTGTGAGCATGAGTGAACGAACCGTCTTAAGGTGAGAATGACAATGAGGTGGAGTCGTAAGCTGCCTTGGCGGAGGTCTGCGCTCTCTGAGTGCTTTTCTAGTTACAATTGAATTTGTTTCATTGTGACTTACGGTTGATACCAGTGATTGTTTACACACTGTTCTGCAAATCTGAATCTAGAATTGGCCCTGAAGTTAATGCCATTTTAGCTTAAAATGCTTCATAAATGTGAGGGCACGGTCGTCAACAAGATATTCAAGTGAGACATAAAAATTCAGCTTTTGTTTGGGCCTCTGGGAGAGCTCTCAAGGCCCAGCTCAGTTACGACATAATCATCTCCACTCCATCCTCACCACCCTCCAACCCAACCTCAACTCTAACACCCCCTGCTCGCTCGCTCTCTCTCTCGCCCCCCCCCCTGCCTCTTTCTTTCTCTCTCCCACCGCCCTCCTCTCTCTCTCTCTCTCTCTCACATCCCCACCCCCTCTCCATGTCTGTCAACCCCCGCCCCCCTTGATTCTAACACCACCCACCCACCCCCACTCCATCCATCTATCCAGGAGGAGTAAATGATATTGATTTTCCCTCCACTCGAGGTGGCGCCCGTTGAGCCTCCCCGCCACTATTAGCTCCGTCTTAAATAATGACGACCACCCACCCCCCTCACCATCACCACCACCACCACACCCCCAACCCCCACCCCCCCCCGCTGGCCCACACACTCTTCCTCATGCCTTTTAAAGTGCTGTCTTCATTTTCACGCTGGGAGTCGTTTGTGTTTTCTCGATCGCAATGGCAACCGACCATTGCACTGCTGCACTGTGCTGTTCACTACCCATGTCCATTCTTCCCAGCACCAGCCCCATTTCCGATCAGTGGCAGGACACTGAGTATTGAGTATCGGGGGCAGCTCTGTGAACGATGCCTGCGAGGATTAAGGGGTACACCACAGAAGGGGGCCCCTCTGTTTGGGGTCTGCGCTGGGTGTTTTGACTGATTACATTAAGGCAGCTGTGGCCTTTAGGGTTAGGGAGTTGATCTTGAGGTTGGAGGGTCGCAGGTTAGAATCCCATACCAGTAGAAAGAGAATGTGGGTGGGGGAGTAAATAACTAATGCTCTCCTGCACCCTCATTTGTGACTGAAGTGCCATTGAACAAGGCATCTAACCCCACATTGATATTGCTCCAGGGACTGTACCCCGTAACCTAAATAACTGCAAGTCGCTCTGGATAAGAGCGTCATCTAAATATAATGTAATGTAATATTAATGACACACTCACAGCGTGACATAGAATGGATGACTGGATGACATAGAAGCCCTGGATGCTTTTTTTAAGAGCAAATTTTAACAGTCATAAAAAATAGGTGTTCAGTGGCAATCACTGCACTCTAAAAAATAATGGGGCCAGTACCGGTTCATCGATGCCATAGAAAAACCTTTACTCTCCATGGAACCATCCAGAGATGGATAAAGAACCATTTACGGCACCTTTTTTAGTGTGTATTTAAAAGGTACTTCACATTGGAAATGGTTCTTCAGAGCCTCAGGTCACAATGGGCTATGTTATGTCATATCGGCATCAAATGGTTCTTTAAAGAACTGTTGCCTTGACATTTCTTTGAAGCACTGAAACAGGTTCTTCTATGGCATCACTCTGCAGAACCATTTTTTTTTTAGAGTATACTGCCTGCTACCCGTGTCCACTCCTTCCAGCGGCAGGAGGAGCAGCAGCAGCTACATCAACGGCCTCCCATCAATGTCACAGGCCAGGAGTAGCGACATCAAAGCATGACATTAAACATATTAAAGAACTGTTGTCTCAACGCTTCTCAACACGTTCTCCCTCCTCCCTCCCCATGCACAGTTTTAGACAAGCAATCACTAATTTCACTGCATGTCCTACTCTACCCAGTGTGTCTATGCAAGTGACAATAAAACATCCTTGTATCCTTGTATCCTTGAAGCACCGAAAAAGGTTATTCTATGGCATCACTCTGAAGAACCATTTTTTTTTAGCTATACTGCCTGCTACCCTTGTCCCCTCTTTCCAGCAGCAGCAGCAGGATCAGCTTCATCAACGGCCTCACATCAATGTCACGGGCCGCGAGTAGCGATGACCTGCAGCGCTCCTGGGCTGATGAAAAAGGGGTCCGGGGGAGGTGCCGTGTGTCAGTGGCCACTCCCTGGTCTGAAGTGCCCGTGAGAAAGCAAGAGCCTATTTCCATCCATTGCATCAGTGAGAAGAGAACAGCATCGAGAGATGATTTTCTGTGAAAAATTCTCTCCTTCTCTCCTTCTCTCTTTCTCTTCTCCTTCCCCTCCCTGCCTCTTCTTCTTCTTTTTTTCTTCTTCGAGTCGACACACTACACTCAGCCAAAGGGCTCGGCTCGTGCACCCAAAGGGACTGATGATCTGGCTGGAGCATGGTGCTTAATGGTGCAGCCAGAAAATAGGGTTTTGAGGCCCTTTGAGACCATGCTTAGTCCATGAATTACATCATAAGTCATTGTTCATGTACATTTAGAAATCAAAGCATGGCATTAAACATATTAGCTATTAACTAGATTTGATCAGGTATTGTGAATTTGTAAATGTTTGTCTGCCTTCAGGAAAAGTAACTACAGTAAAAGAGCATATGGTCAGTTTTATATACAAGATTACTATTCTACTTTTATTTTTCTTTTAGTTTTAAAAACATTAACACAGCAGAGACTGATTTAAGCTGTAATAATTCCTCCCGAAATCCTTTAGTCACCTCTTTGACTTCTAAGGGAATTAAACAGGACCAAGCAAAGCACACATCATCAACGACTTGAAATCCCCTATTTTGCATACACTACTTTCTTTAAAAGGATTATTGAATTTACTTGGTTCCAACTGAGCTGCCATCTTGTCCTGACACATTGATCACTTTTTCGATCAGGCACTGCAGAAACTACTGGGGAAGGTGATGTGCTGTAAGGGTTTAATGGCTCACCTTAATCTAATCAGAGTGAAAAAGGTAACACTTTATTTTAACAGTCCTATCGTAGTGTATCTGTATGTAACAACATACCTTTATACCAAGGTACAATACACATCTAAGTACATACAGTAATGTGACATGTTACATACTTTGTAACATTGTACTTCATGTGTATCTCTGTCCTGTGTTTCCTTTGCCAAACTATTCAAGCTTTTTGAGCTACATCCTTTGTATAAAATGTGCTGTGCAAGTAAAAAATGTCATTATTCTTATTATGATGTAGATACATTGTAACAGGGACCAGAAAAATAAAGTGCAACCAAACAGTAATTAAGCAACAGACTTATCTGACAGAGACAAAGCAGTACCCAGCAGTGCACCCAGCCAGAACACACATTTCAAAAGTTTTAATAAGTAAGAAACATCTGTTACATTGTGCAATGAGACGATAAACTGAATAATACATATGGGAACCCTATCTTTGTGAAGCATGGTGAGGGATGTCACTGTAAAAAAAGGGAATATGTTCCCAAAGCCATGTGCCACGCGGTGTATGAAAACAGGCGGGCGACGGGAAGAAGGGGAGTGTGGGAATATGACAGGCTCAGCACATCCCGAGCCCCTTTCTTGTGAATCCCATCGGAATGTGCTGACGATTGGGAGAGGGGGGGGGTACGAAAAACACTCCCGGCATGACAGCAAGACAGCAAGGCATTGTTGTGTGTTTATGCATCGGAACCTCGACACACACTCTCTCACACTGACACTCACACCTCAAAACAGCAACAGAACCAGCAGCCAGGTATTTTACTCTGAGGTACTGTAAAAGGACGACAGAACAGGAGGGAACAACAGCATGCCACAGCAGCCTTTCAATTTTGGACATTAATTTGCCGAGACATCTCCTCTTGGGGGAGTGGAAGTGGAATTGATTCTGCGGTGTAAGAAATCATTTGAGAGTTGGTGTGAGCCCGCCATCCCCCCCCTCAACCCAAGGAACACCATAGCAACAGCCTTGGGAATGGAAGCATATTTTCTTGTAAGAAATTGGCAACAGCAAAAAAAAAAAAAATGAGAAAAGGTATCGATTTATGATCTACCACCCGGATCAGGGACACAAAATGTGCAGGCGGGAAAAAAAAAATGACAGGAAGATAAATAAATATACCACAGTTTTGCTGGCTTGGGGCAAATAGATTTTGTTAACCCTCCCCCCCCCTTCCCCGCCACCAGCTTGTAATAAATAAAGAAATGTTTCTAATGGGGCCTGACACCCCCCCTCTTTAAAGGCCCTCGAGGAGTTTTTGATCAAATTCCTGTTTTTTCTGTGAAGTCTGTGGGCCTGAAAGCTTCAGGCCAAACTGGAGAAGACAGATCTGGTTCAGTACATTTCTAGCCACACTCTGTCTGTCTGCACACCGTCCATCACAAAAAAAACGCAAAATGAGTCACTTTAGCCTTTAACCATAGCCCCAAAAGCACTGATGTATAACCTCTAATCAAATTTGAGGCTTGAGGGAGTTTTGAGGGAGTTTAAAAAACATACCCATCGATTCAGAGCACAGCACATAAACAACTGTCAAGAAACATGCATTTATTTATGAATGCATTTATTTATATTTCCCGGTATTTACCACACTGAGCTAAAGGCAACATTGTAGCAATGTCTCTAATGTGTAATAAAACATTAGAGCAACGAAAGATGGTACAGGTGTCTCTGCCTAATCAGCAATAAGGCATTTGTGATGAACTCAAGGACATGGAAGAAAAAAAAAGACCCTGCATAGGCTTAAAGTCAGTCATTGTGTTGCTTGAATTACACAAGTCTCTGCCACCGATATGGTGACCTTCGGTGAGGAGTCCAGTGGAGGGTCTGGAACAGGAGAGGTATATATAAGCATGCTCTGTTGCTTTTCATTCCTGTGATTGCTATCGTCATGTCCTTTTTTGTTTGCGAGGCCTTGGCGATGTGATGTGTCCTTCCTGCCGCTTGCTGTTTACCCGTCTCACCACAAGAGCCTATCAGCTGGGGGTTGATGAGGTCGTGGTTTGTGGCCGTGCATTATGGTTTTTGGCCCACCTTCAGCATCAGCACTATGCTCACAGCGCTTGCCCGCTCACATCCCAGAATGCTACTGTGGCTTTACGACACCCACAGAGCCTTCAAAAGAAAGAGAGAGGAGCCAACAGTGAAAAGACGTAGAGAAAGAGAAAGGGAGACAGAGAAGGAGATTAAAAGGGGAGGGAGGCACAGGCCACCAAGTCCACATGTAGTGCAGGGGTGTGCCATCCCAAACGCCCCCACAGAGTCTGAAAGAGGGAGCAATAGAGAGAGTGAGTCAGACAGGAAAGATAGAGGGAGAAAGAGAAAGAGAGAGAGAGAGAGAGACACACACACACACACACACAGAAATTGATTGATGGAGGAATAGGGAGGGCTCATTTAAGGCGCTGGAAGATGATTCCCTTTGTGTTAGGATTTCCATTCTTTTTCTTTTTCTTTTTTTTTGATGATTCCTTAAAGCTGGTGTATTTTTCTGAAAGCCTGCACGTGGCCTGAGGGCTTGGCTTTAAAGCGTTCCTCCATTCACGATTCCCAACAAAGAATCAAAAGTCTTCACAGCAGATCCTGTACATAGTTTAATAATTCAGGACCTCGCAACAAAAATAAAAATCCCGAATCCCGAATATTTTGTGAGAGATTGTGTCTAAAACACGTCTGCATCTTCCGTGTTCTCTATATTGATCTGAAATGCTCTTACATTTAGGTTTATTGTGTTTTATTTACACATGCCAGGAAAAAAGAAACAAAAATATATAGATACAGATTTGTGTATTTATGTGGACGTGTGAGAGTGTATGTGTGGTGTGTCTGTGTGTGTGTGTGTGTGTGCCCACGCACGTAAAGCACACAAACAATTAAAAAAAAGTACTAAAACACACACGCACATTTGACAGAAATGACAACAAACTCCCTCAAAAGCAAACAACAGCAGAATCCCCAGTGTCACTGTGCGTGGGCGAGAGAGAAACAGAGATAAAGAGAGAGAGACAGATAGAGAGAGAGAAAGAGAGAGAGAGAGAGAGATAGAGAGTGAGAAAAAGAGAGAGAGAGAACGTCAAAGAGAGAGAGAGAGACAGGGAGATTGTTAGAGCTAACAAATGAAGTCACACAAAAAAGAAACTTTGGCACGGGGGTGGCATGTGTCAACCTTGGCGAGCACTTCAAACACAATTGTAGCTCAGCTTCCGATTGACTTTTCAATGGGAGCAGACTAAATGGAAGGTGATGTTTTAATGAGGTGACAGCCCATAATAGCTGTCTGCCCACCACAGGCTCAAAGCGCGAGCTCACCTTTGTCTCATTTTTTTTTTATTTGCTTATTGATTTACCTACCTGCCTTGCCTCTCCAAGTCCTTGTTTTTTTTTTTGAAGGGTCCCCAATTGCAACTCCTTGTGTCAGAGAGGAGTAAACCTGAACTCCTCATGTTTGGTATGTCTGTGTCTGTGTGTGTTTGTTTGTATGTGTTTGGTTTTTTTTTTGGATAGGGGGATTGGGTGGGGGGGGGGGGGGGGGATTGTTGAGCCTGCCCAAGACCATAAGCCCTACCTGAGCCTCCGTATCTTCACTGGACAGGTGTGGGTAACAGGTTAAAAATCGTACAAGTGTTTGCCATGGGTTTGCTGAGTCACTCACTTACCATAGTCACTTCCACTGCACTGAGCTCCCCTAAAAGACACCCCCACCCCCCACCCCACATATCTTATCTCCACAGACACAGTGACAGGCGCTCCTGTTTTGCAAATGTTTGACGCGATCTATATAAGGCGAGGCGTTTGTCACTGTCAATACCTGTCTGATCCCATCTGAGAAAACAGACTATGCTCCATTTTTTTTTCTTTTTTTAAAAAAAGTGGCTGTCTACTACTAAATTATCTCAGACTTAGACAAGTGTCACTGAATTGTTTAAAGATGTGCCATACCGTTCTGGTGATGGCAGGGAGCCGCTATCATAAAGTAAACTATTCAAAGTAAGGTTGTCAATGCTGTGAGATATCAAACAGAATTGTTATTATTTTTCACCGTAAGACTTTCGCATTAAGCCGGTGAGTCATGTTCTGTAGCAGCCATTGGCCTCCACCACTACCACTGAACGGAAGCACAGTGAATTATTCAGGAGAAAAGGGGGCTTCCTTGGTGGTGATGTCATAATAGTGTTGTGTCTGTGTCTGTGTGCCGAAAACAAGATGTTCGTTTGCCATTTTGAATCAGTTAGAATTCTGCTGTAAAAGTCACCTGTCGCCATTGGCAGAGGTTCTGATGCAAATTAGGGTACCGGTTTCATGCTGACATCACACAACTACCTGAGGAGGTGTCTTTTACTGCCTTTCTGCTATAACAGCCTCTCTCTCTCCCCCTCTCTCACTCTCTCTGTCACACACACACACACACATACACACACACACACACAGACACATTTCAGCCCCCCCCCACCGCCACCTCCCACCCCCCGCCGTGGGTGACATTTAAAAGTTCATTGTAATTCAACAAAGGACGAGTCGGAGAGGCCGACTGCAGAGGTGCTTCAGGTCGGATTAAGGACTGAACAAAGCGGAGCGATGCTCTGGTGTGTAAGCCACTTCCTGTGATTTATTTATGCACTTGTCATTCAGAGTGTACAGCGTCTGCTGTCTGGACCGACTGCTGCATCTGAATGAGGGTGTTGGCGGAAGGCGAATGTGTGTGTCTGTGTGTGTGTGTGTGTGTGTGTGTGTGTGTGTGCATGTGTGTGTGTGTGTGTGTGTGTGCGTGTGTGTGTGTGTGTGTGTGTGTGTGTGTGTGTGTGTGTGTGATTGTGGGTGTGTGTGTGTATGATTGTGTGTGTGTGTGTGTGTGTGTGTGTGTGTGTGTGTGTGTGTGCATGTGTGTGTGTGTATGTGTGTGTGTGCGTGTGTGTGTGTGTGTGTGCATCAGTGCCTGTGTGTGTGCGTGTGTTTGGCTGTATATGGGTGCATTTGGGAACACATTGAATTTGCAATAGGCACTAAATAACTAAAGGTCTGTCCGGATGAACAACAACCCTGCAAAAAAAGCTGTATTTAATTAATGGTTTGCAATTAAGGCTTGTGGTAAAATCTATACCACATACAAGACATACAGTGCTTTCTCATGTTCCTAGACTACGGTGGCCGACAAGGGCCAAACACACTGCAAATGCCCAATACGTCTCAGTCAGAGAAAATAGCTTCAAGTGCAGAAGCGATGCAAATTCACAAACACAAACATAAGTTTAAACGAGATACAAACAAAGGACCTGGTGCAAATGATAAAATCGCGCTGCAAGTAACAAAAGCAAATTCATCATCATCAAATGCGCTGCAAATAGAGAAACGAAGCAAAGCACGAAACGACGAAAACAAAGAAAACACCTGCAAATGAAAAACGCTGCATAAAAAGTCACCACAACGGAAGTGCTCCAAACCTGCAGGGGGTGCTCTAAGTGTAACAGCTTAAAGGGTCACTTGCAAGTTAAAGCACTACTATCGACCATTGTTAATATCAATGATGAAATATCAAAATCGTAAAATTATACAGACATTCAACATCACGATAAAAAGTTTTTTCACTGAAAGTGTTAACAACCAACGACAACGCCCAAAACGGGGCATGGTCTGGTGTGACGTATGACGAGGGCGTTATAGCAAAGAGCTTACATTGCTCTATGCTCTTTGGTTATAGGTAAACGCTGTGGTCCCGTCAACGATATTTTTTTCCTAGTAAAGCGACGCCACAGATAGCCAGATATAATTTTACGAATGAGGTTTTAATCCTATTATGAAATCGTGCCTTTAATCTGTGGCATCGCTTTAGAACTAGGAAAAATAATACGTGGCGAATTGGCCAAAATAGGTGGTGAGTAGTAGCATGGTCGCTAATGCTATTTGTTTACCTCTGGGCTACTTGTCTTCATATGAATAAAATAAATACACTTTATTGGTCTGTACGTTCTTTGTCAATTTTGAGTAAATAGGCACCTGTTACCTTTTTAGGCCCAACATTTTGTCTCACTAAATGCAAAAGGCACAACTTATTTCTGTGACTGTCGTCATTGCAGCAGCGCTAGCTAAATTAACGCCCTTCCAGACGGCAAAATCTCATCACGTTTAATGTATAAAACATGCTTAATGTGGGCAGTTATAATCTTTCATACACGATGTGATAAACCAACCATCAAAACGTCACAGTAATAGTGGCTACTAAAATTATTTTTGACAGACTGACGACGTGACAGCATTAACAGATAGTTATGCAATAGATCAATTACTAATGGTAGTGTACATTGGCCAAACGTTTCGTTGTTCCTTTAAGCTGTTACACTTAGAGCACCCCCTGCAGGTTTGTAGCACTTCCGTTGTGGTGACTTTTTATGCCGCGTTTTTCATTTGCAGGTGTTTTCTTTGTTTTCGTCGTTTCGTGCTTTGCTTCGTTTCTCTATTTGCAGCGCATTTGATGATGATGAATTTGTTTTTGTTACTTGCAGCGCGTTTTTGTCATTTGCACCAGGTCCTTTGTTTGTATCTCGTTTAAACTTGTGTTTGTGTTTGTGAATTTGCATCGCTTCTGCACTTGTAGCTATTTTCTCCAACTGAGAGGTATTGGGCATTTGCAGCGTGTTTGGCCCTTGTCGGCCACCGTACTAGACTGCAAGGACATTACATGCAATAAATAAGTGTTATGAAAATCAGTGTTTTTGTCTACAAAAGTCCTTCAACAAGGACTATGTAACCAAGGTACCAATTACACTGTTGTTGCCATGGCAGCAGTGTTTTACAGTTGATCCTCAAGGAAACCTTTGCACGAGGCTGTGTCTTACTTGCAATACCTGTGTACAAGAGTATTTATTCTACTGTAGTTAATATTATTAAAGACCATAGTGGACCTTGTCAAAACACAGCAGGGAAGAGCAAGGCAAGGCAAGTTTATTTGTAGAGCGCATTTCATTCGAAGCAAAGAACAATATGCAAACACATAAAAGACAAAATAATGCATAAAAAGAAAAAATAAAGTAAGTATAAGGTGAATAAAAGACATGTTTCATTTAAAAAGAAAGAGAAAATGTATAGCAGTATAAGGTATAAAGGTAAACCATTAGCAGAAAGCATCTTACAGTCAGTGTAGATTTGAAGCTGCCAACAGCAGAACTTTTTTTATGTCTTCTGGAAGTTGGTTCCAAAGCTGAACTGCATAGCAGCTGAAATGCGGGGGTGCTGTGGTGCAGCAGTTACAGCATATTGAAAAGAAGGCACGCCAATAAAGACTTCTGAGGTGCTGGCTCCTGGCATAAACTTCAAAATCCAAATAAAGGTGCCACACACTCTGGCTCCATATACTGATTTTATTCAGGAGACAATGAATGACATTTCGGCCTATGGCCTTCTGCAAATTTCATACAAAAAAATTCTCTGAGTCCAGCCTATTCCCTGGTAGGTTTAATTAGTGTCAATTAGAAGGTATGGTACCAGTCAGAATCACTACATCTTTAAAATACAGATTAGAAATACAGCATCAATTCATATGGGCACAGTACAGTAAATAGACAAGGTAAATAGGTAGCGGTTACAGCACCCGTGACATAAATAACAAAGTGCCCATGGAGACCCAGGTTCAATTTGGGCCTATGGTTATTTTCACTTAAAAAATAGGCATAATAGGCCAAAAAATAAAAACTGATCCAACTATTACATAACTATGTGTGGCTTTATCTTTATATATTGCCAGTGGTTCTGAGAGAGGAGGCTTTGTGTTCCTGCCTCAAAGCTGTGTCTCTTGAAGCTCAGGGGCAGAGTGAAGATCTGTTTGTGTGGAGTTTTCAAAACAAGTTATAGGATATGCACATAACTAAGAAGAATGCGCAGGAAGACCCACCCCTCCCCCCAACCCAAATACACAAACGCATACACACACATTCACATTCACACACACACACACACACACACACACACACACACACACACACACACACACACACACACACACGCAAACCAATTTGGCTACTTTCCTCCTCAAAAATGCAGCGTTGCATAAGACAAAATCCCCTTACATTACTGAGTGGTGTGCATTTCTTTTGGAATTGGAACAATTCATCCCTGAATGGCAAGATCTTCCCCCAATAAAATATCTCAACCTAGAACAATCAATCAACTGTTTTTTTTTTTTTTTCATTTTCTTGTCAAGGAGGATTCAGGAGATAAAGAGGGTCAGGGAGGCAATTGTTTTAAAATGTGTCCATCTACACACACACACACACACACACACACACACACACACACACACACATACACACACACACACTGGTGGTGTCAGCATGTTTCAGGAGGCCTTAACACTCAGCAGTCTGCAATGCCTCTTCATCACTCAGTGGTAACACTGCCCAAGGTGTCAAGCAGCCCTTGACCAAACTGGCCTCTTTTTGGCCAAACCCTTCGAGAAAAAAAAAAAACAGTGTATCAGTTACACTTTGGTGTTTTAGCACATCACTTTGGTGGCTTTTTAATTACAGAAAATGAAACATGCACCATAAATATTCCAAATGTGGTAACACTTTATTTTACATTTGCTTTGTAGTGTACCTACATGAACAATATCATGTACTTACAACTTAAAACACCAACCCTAACCCTATTGTACAGTGTAAGTACATAAACTTACATATTGTTACACACTTTGTTACATAATATGTAATTGATGTAACCAGGACAATAAAATAAAGTAAAACCAAATGAAATAGAAATTACACAAATAAATATAATATAGTGCATGACATCCCATCCTTCTACTAATCATGTATTAACTGGTTATTAATGTTATTAAGTATTGTAACAAGTAGGGGACCACAGATTCATGGTCCCCTATTGTTTCGGTTACAATTACACCCACCCCCGGCCCCTTCTTTACACCTATTTTGAATGTAGAGGAGATGTACATGTATTATTTATACTCATGTCAGAAACAAATACCATACAACAACTTATCAAGCCTAATTAGTAATAAATAAGTAATAAAACAGTCATAGCAAAGTGAAATTATATCTGTGAATACAACTAATGTCTAAACACGACTAACACAGAGAAGCACAAGAGAGAAAAATCTGCATCGATACAGCATTCAAGTCTTTCAAGACACCCATCTGATATATTTCAGCCAAAAGCACTGGATGCATGCACCATTTACATCTGATTGAAAGAGACGGTAAAAATTTCCATACAAATCTGAGTGCAGCCTATTCTTCTGAAGTGAGAACTGTGGGTAATACCCCAAGTCAGCTTACGCCTCCAAAAACCTTTTCTCCTTCCTTATCCTCGGGCATATTTCACCTTTATAGTGCACTGGTGAACAGTCTCAAATGCCCACTTTGTGCATAATGCAAAAGTCTTTCTTTTTTCTTTTCCTAAGGCAGAATGCCACTGCTGTACACCTTACTGAAATGAGCTGCAAAAAGGCTTGAAGCATCTACACACACGCAGTGCGGTGTGTCAGTGGGATTCCTGGTAAATGCCTGTATTTATCACTTTATAAATGTTTCAGCTTCTCCACTCCAGTCTGTCACCAGTGTTAACAGAGCATCCAGGAAGAGGAGGAGGAGGGAGAGACATAGAGAGAGACAGATAAAGGGAGAGAAAGACAGAGAGAGACAGAGACAGAGAGAGAGGGGAAAAGTGAAAGAGAGGGGAGAAAGAGAGAGGGATAGAGAGAGATAAAGAAAAGAGGGAGGGAGAGCAAGGAGAGAGAGAATAAGTGAAAGAGAGAGAGCAAGGGAGAGAGGGGAAGAGAGAGAGAGAGAGAGATGGAGAGAAAGAGATACAGAAAGGGAGAAACATGTTGAAAAATTATGGTGACAATAACCACACACACAGCCACACTCTTGGGAAGCCTTTCCACAACGCTGACAGGCAATATCGCTGTATATTAATCTGCCAGGCAGATGCTGTGCGCTAGTTTATGTCCTCCCCGACGCCCCCGTGACATTTATTCTATCTATGGTAATCTTTCCCCCACCCTTTATCAATATTTCATAAAGGTAATATAATTCGGTTCATCCTCCCAGACACCCCAGAAATTGGACACAGGAAATTGGGGGGCTATTTTCATGTCTCCTGGACATGTAAAATGGGGCTACTGGTCTCGTCATGGAAGATGCGTTGTGAGCGATGCGTCTACTCTTGAATCTGTGTGGGTGTGTGAGTGTGTGTGCGTGTACGTATGTGTGTGTATGTGTGTGTACGTTCACGTGTGTACCACATGGGTCTCCACATGGAGTTTGAGGCGATATGCAGTCTGGTGCATGGAGGTTCGGACCCCATGCAGAGCGTGTGAATTATTGATGATCTTGAGGTAGGGGTTGGACTCAAGCTGAAGTTTCAGGGAAAAATAATTAAAGGCAAGATTGGAAATGCGTGTCACACCCTCGAAGGACCACCCCCTACCAAGCCCCAAATGCCATCCCCTTCTAAGGGCTGAGACAGATTGAGATGAAGATTAAGATGAAGATGATGGTAAAGTTCAGTTTGCCCCCTCAGTGCTGTGGGCAGTTAGCCTGGTAAACCAGCCCCTTGTACTTCACTTCACTTCATACAGAGTGTCTGGCTGTGCTTTCATTGATATGGTTGTGTCTTGCAGCATCTTGCCTAACTAATCATCAAACAATTTCTTTGAGTCACGACCAGACATTAGCGATTGGGTAAAGGCAGATCCAACGGATTTTAAACTTCAGCAGAGTCTACATCTCCAGGAAGAAAATGGGTTAGGCAAGATGCTGCCTGAGACAACCATGTCAATGAAACCACAGTCAGACCCTCTGTACGAAAAGAAGTAAAGTATTGTATTATGGGGGACTGGTTTACCAAGCTAGTGGGGCATCCTTGCATCCTTGTTATAACAGACCACCTTCACTATAACCATCACCTGGTTCAACATGCTGCCCTCTGGGAGAAGGATTAGATCCATCAGGGGCAAAACAAATAGACTAAAGAACAGCTTCTTTCTATGGGCAGTCAGAAATTTAAATGCACTGGAACAGTGATACTGCTTTTAGAACAATGAAGTTGTCACTTCACTGCTGCTGCTAACTACAGTATGTGCACTATTGTCAAATTTGGGTTTGTTACCTCCCTGCTGCTGTTGATTATGCTCAACATGGGTTTGCCCTGCTACCTCTCACTGTGCAATACCTACAGCATAGTGTGCCATATTTACCTTGCAGTGCAATATTGTTATTCACTGCCTCTGTACATAGCCCTTTACCTTCTACTGTGTATTATTTATTATGCCCTTGTATATATGCTCCCTTCTTCCTTGTTGCTTGTTTCTACAATGCTTCCTTGCTTGACACCTGACACTTTAACACTTTTTACCTTGTACCTTTGTGGCCTCACTGTCTAATTTCTTTGTACAGGCAACTGTTCAATGACATTTAAAGTCTTGAAGTCTTGAAAGGGGGGTATTATCATTATTTTTGGGGACCCCCTGTAATCACTCCGAAGACACCTTGTGGGTCATAGATCCCAGGTTGCAGATTTCTGGCTTGCTTGTGTGATGCGGCCACAGGTACTGTACCTCACCTGTGTAGGTCCTTTCACCTGTGTGGAGAGACGTATTTGACTCCGAGACAGGTACTTCTGTGTCGCCCTTTAACAGCTGTGTGTGGTGTTGGCAGTTATGCTGAGATCAGATAATTGTGGCTTAAGTGGATGATCACAACAAGATAATAAAAAAAGATTTAAAAAAAATAGGGGTCAAGCATTTTATGTAGATGAATTATTGCTTACAAAGTTAGCTTGTTGGGGTCACCATCACTGAATTGAGACAAGTACAACGTCAGCCGAACTTTAAGCTTCCATTAATCAACAGCAGTGCTGGTAACTTCATTCATTGCAGTAATTACAGCTGCCAAGAAGCCATTTAGTATTGTTAGCAACTTTATAGCAAAAGAGACCTGTCAAACATGACCTTGAGGTAAATAGCATGCAAAGCAGACATTTGCTTTAACTTCGAGTAGAATATGTATACAGTAGTTATGCTGCCACACTCAAGGCTGATATCAACATCAAGAAAAAATGACTAGTTTTTACTGAGTTCTTTATTGGTTCTGTGATTAAAAAATAAAAAAAAACACCAAACAGTGGTGTCAGATGAACAGAGCTGTCTAATGCAACATAGGCCATCCCCCAAAAATGTGAGCGTACTCAACTCAGCCAACACAAAATTACATCTGATCCTCTGATCCCAAAATAGATTAGTCGTCTTTTTTTGTTCGGTAAACAGAAAACACCATCAGGCATTCCATTAGATCTCCCTTCCACTGAAATATGGATATCACTACCCTGTAAAGCTCATTGGCAGTGGTGAGGGGGGGTGAGGGGGGGATTTGTGCATGTTGCTTTAAATGCAAACTGAGCCTCTTTCAATTAATCAATAGCTGCTTGAATTGATGGAGGTTGGTGGGGGGGGGGCGGTTAAGTCATGTGGGATTCACAGTAGCGGTTTTAGGCACGGGCGAACCGGGCAGCCGCCCGGGGCGCCATTTCGTGGGGGGCGCCACGAGCGCTTGGGGAAAAAAATAAAATAAAAAGCTCCGTTTGTCATATCGCTGCAATCGGCACATTGGCGCCCTCTGTAATGCTGCAACCGGCACAATGGCGAACTGCAGGCGCCCTTGCTTGCTGAGAAGGTGGCATGCACAGAAGCAGCGTGTCTCTCTGTCTCGGGGGCAGTGCCGTAGCTCCGCACACGCACATAACGCAGAGTGCGTAGGGCACCAAGTGCTTGTGGGGGCACCACCAAAAAAATTGGCTCGTGAAAAAATCATCACAATAGGCTAGGTACGTGCTAGTAAGGATATTTAAAAAATGTGCAAAGCATGTTAATATTTATTGTAAGCAATACAAAAGCAACATAGGTCAATTTGCTCCTCTCCTTCTCCATTCGCCTCCTGGTGCCCCCCTCCCCCACCTTTCAGTGGTCTGGTCGATTATTGCTCAGTCTTAGTTTAAGTTTGGCAGACAAATGTTTGGACAGGGCCTTGAAAAGATATCTAAAGTCGGGAGCGGAAAAAAGAATAGAAAGCGAGATGAATCTCACGCTTGCGGATAAGACAGTGTTTTAAATAAATAAATCATAATAATAAAAAGTTCATTTTGTAGCCCTTGCTCCTTACCGTCAACAAACTTTGTAACGTTAGCTCCCAGGCTACTAGCAATGTTCAGACTGTGTTAACAAGTGTTGCAAATGATTAAAGTTGTAAATGATTGATGCTGGCTAGCTAGTTTAGGTTGTGGATATAAATATGGATATGGATATTTGAAAGCAATTCATCATGGTCACTCGACTGTTTTCAGTTAACGTTCGGATACGACTAGCACTTTCTTCCTTAGGTTGCTAGCTAGTTATGCTGCGGTTGCCCTCAGTCACAAGTAGGCTACATAGTTCTCGTCGGTTTGCAGGTTCATAGGCCAAGGGCAACATCTGCTGGTGAAACTAATATGAAAATCTTACTGTTACGTAGATTTTCCCTCTTCGTATTTATTTCAAACTCTGTACACAATGTTTTTGTTCTTCCATATGAAACCTTTATAAATGTAAAATAGGGTGAATTTTAAATGTACCAGTGATTTACACGTAGGCCTACATAAACCTAATTTATATATGCAGTTTTTTGTACTAAGTTCAAAACTGTATTTCAGTAGAATTCTTATATATTTTGTCTTTTAATTCTGAATGTAGAGCCGTCTGCAGTCATTGCACAAGTCTTTGTTTAATAATGGTTGTGGTATTTATTTATTAACCATTTAAAATGTATTTTTTTAACGTTAATGTTTGGTGTATTTGTTTGGGGGGGGGGGTGCTGAGAGGTGGTCTCGCCCGGGGCGTAAAACACTATAGAACCGCCACTGGGGATTCATGTGGTGGGGGCCGCAATTTTATGCTTGAATATGCCGCATGATTACCGATTATGGGACTGGCCCCAGGTGCAGAAATGTGAGCGTTTTCAACTGACTATTACCTTATTTTTTCTCCCACTCGCTTCACAAAATGACTCAATTTTGGAAGGTTTGTGTCCTCAGTGCTCTTGGGTGTGACACTCAATGAGGCAGCTCCTCTTGAGTTGAGATGTTTCACTTTAGAGGAGTGACCGGAATGACAATGGGTCCTGACAAGTTAACATCTTTTTTTTTCCTCCCAAAAATTGAGAGTTCTTTTGTTTAAGATTTTCAGCTATGTTCAAAATACACAACGGCCTAATGCAGGCTACAGAAGCCCTGAACTGCACAGAGGTAAAAAAAATGCAGATATTACCTCGTTATTTCAAGATACTACAAGTCTGCTACGCAGGGGGGGAGATGGCAGTAGTGGCTTTTATGTACACTCTGAGCACATGCTCCAGTGGCTATGGGTGACAGTGGCTTTCCATACAGCCACTTATTTATGGAAACCAGAAAGGTGCAAAGAATGAAGCATTTCCCATTCTATAATCAGATGACAGTTTCCCCATGTTTCCTTGGTCCAGCTTGTATGAAGTGGGCTGTGTCTGCTCAATGTTTCACCTGCTTTCATTGTTGGAATATGTTAATAGACATATAGACAGATTCCTTTGTTAAAGAAAGATCTCACCGGTGAGAGGGATAGGTGGGTAGTTGAGTGCTAATGCACAAAAGGTATTTCATCTTATAACAAATATCTTCTGTTTTCAAAATAACACAATTAAAAATATTCCTTGTTTTACTTTAAAACCAACGTTTCATTAGTAGTGCATGCTACAACTGCATCACATACACTTTGAAATAACATAAAATTGTAAATAATATTAAATCACACAAACATGTATTTCCCTAATATAACCCAATGTTTTAGCGGGTTACACTTCATTGAGATTAAACGTGGCAAACTAATAAGGCTCTAACTAGCAAAGAAGTTTTGATTTCCTAGAGCATCCAGTTGTTGCCTGTTTGTACCCCTGCGCAATGATAAGTTTATGTCGGCAGGCCTATAAGGCCGCCTCCATTGACAACATAGGTGTTGTATCGGCCGTCGATGGTCATCATATGCCCTCCAGAAATGCATTAAGTTATCTTGTAATAACGAGATACTATCTCGAAAAATCGAGATAATATCTCGAAATAACGAGATAGTATCTCATAATAACGACATAGTATCTCGAAATAACGAGATACTATCTGCATTTTTTTTTTACCTCTGTGCGGTTCAGGGTTCCGTAGCAGGCTGCATGTAACTCTTGTTGAATTTCCAATAGGTTTCCTATTAGACTCCATGAGGATTTTACTGCATGTCCTACTCTACCCAGCATGTCTATGCATGTGACAATAAACCATCTTTGTGTCCTTGTAAACAAAGAACAAATTTGGTTGTTTTATTACATGAGATTATATCTGTTGTGTCCTTGACACATCTAACAGGTGCCTTGCCCAGGCTGCCACAGCCACAGACAGTTCTGTGATGCACAGGTTGGGAAAAAGCTTACTTACCCAAGGCTATATACATCCAATTTGATATTTTCCCTTTTTCAAAGGAAACCCAACTCATCCTAATACCGTTACATGCAGGCAAGTAAATCACTCCAGAAGATCACTCCCGTCCTGTTCTTGTGATGCCTGTAACTGCCAGCCGAGATGACAGCCTCTCTTAAGTCTCCTGCAGGTGGCCTGCTGTTTCAAGTCAGTTTCATAACCCTCCCCGCAAACTAATCCTAGGAAAACATCAGAAGAGAGGCCGCTTTTATTAGTTTCATTTTGCACTGCTTGCTGAGGCATACATATATCACACCATGTGTTCTTACCTTACTGCATTTATATGCCGCTTGGGTTGTTTCATGCATCGCACATTGAACATACGCTTCGTTGGCAGTCGTTTTTCATTGTTCAACGTTTTTTTTTTTTTTTTTTGACACTGAAGGGACTTGGTGCTTTTTCCCCAGTAGCGTTGCACACATTGCAACACCATTCTCTTGAAGCCATTCCATGGTATCCTATTATACATACAGTATTTTCACCCAACTACACTACACAGCACAGAGAAAGAACATCAAAACCCTTCACATGATCCCTCTGACTCACACACCAAAAAAAAAAGAAAGAAAAAAAGAGAGTCGTGTCTGTGGATGACAGTCCCAGAGATATCGCTGCCCTTCAGGCTCACACATATAAATGGCACCATATTGATCCCCCTGTTTCGTGGATGTCGACACGACTTAGTGGGCCACCGCCATTATCTACCAGTTAAATCATCCCCACGTCATGGGTGGGGGTGGGGGGGGGGGGGGGCGAGGAGGGCGCGACAACAGTGGGGTGTCCTTGGCCGGCAACAAAAGCAAAAAGCACAGGCTGACATTGGGAATGATGTCTATGCCATCTTGCACAGAATTGAGGAGTCCATGGGAAAAATGGAGCATAGTCACTAAATTATTTCCCCTATCAGTCGTTGCATTGAAACCCCAGCAACCCCAGCAAAAGTAATCCTGTGAATACACGAGCATAGTCTCAAACTAGAAGCATTTACTTATACAGTTAAATCAAATCAAAAGTTATAAATTGCATTCTAAATTGAATAGATTGCAGTTTCTGCATTTTGTGACCATGCCTGTTTTTTTTCCCCATGGACTCACACACACACACACCTCTTTCTCACATGCACACATCTTTACACACCTACACACAACCTTTGTGTTTGTCCTGTTTGATCCTTTATTTGATTATGTAAACCCCAAGACCTTGTTTTTCCTCCTGTGTCTTTAATACATTTAAAAAGTCAGCCTCCCTTTTATGTTGCGGTCTCACGAGCTGGGCCATAACAGTTAGTTTGGTGCAAGGCCAGGCAACAGTTTGGCCCATTCTTGCAGTTTTCATTTCAGGAGTATCTGTCTAGACATGAAGTGTGCATCGTGTGTCTGCTTCTTAGTAGATAAATAGTACTTCCATCAAACTTTAAACAACACGGCGTCAGAAATGCAGTCAATGTCAGTGATGCAATGAATCAAAGAAGGTGTACATGAAAGATCTAGAAGTATCTGAAATATTGTTGTTTTTTTACATTACATTACATTGCATTGCATTTGGCAGACGTTTTTAACCAAAACGAATTACAAAAAGGAGGACATAAGCTGACAGAGGTGTAAAGGAACACAGAGTAAGAGCAGACAACCCTTATACATACAGATACATGCAAATTTATTTTTTTAGCCAGTAGTGTTTTTTTCCCCCTCGCTCTGTAAAGAAGCATGCCCTCCTCAGGATGGCGACAGAAAAATGTGACCCGACCCGCGTCATTAGAACCTTCTAGGAAGTGCCAGTCAGTCGAGAGTTTGCGGTCGTGCGCGGACCCGGCGGTGCCAAGACTGTCGGCCATCTGAGAGGCCATCACACGGCTCATTGGGCCGGACTAGCCCGGCGGCTACACTCTGATCAAGGGGTCAGGACTAATGGCCAGCAGGATTGATTTCCTCCCATCACTGGACACTGCCTCATCATTTGCCCGAGAATATGTGTGGGTGAGTGTGTGATCGCCCGTGTGTGTGACTGTGTGAGTGTGTGTGTGTGTGTGTGTGTGTGTGTATGTGTGTGGTGTGGTGTGTGAGTGTGTGTGTGAGTATGGGTGTGGGTGTGCGTGTGTGTGGTGTGTTGGTGGTGTGTGTGTGTGTGTGTGTGTGTGTGTCTGTAAGTGTGTGTGTGTGTGTGTATGTAAGAGAGAGAGAGAGAGGTAAAGAGAGAATTCATATGTGTGTGGAGAGGGGGAAATGATTGGGGCAGGGAGGAAGGGAAGGAGGGAGGGAGGGAGGGAGAGGAGGGCATTGCCACCGAGGAGCTCCGAGCAACTGGTTCATGGGAAATCACCCCAGGGGTCTAATACGTGTGACCATCCATCTTGGCGTGGGCCAGAGGCGGGAACAGGAAGGGAAGGCACTGGGTTGGCACGTGGGGGACCTCTGGAAAGAGCCTGGGCCTTGAGTTCTAGCAAGTGCTTAGATTGTAATGACCAAATCATACGGTAATGGGCATTTTTTCAGGCACCTGACATTTTAAACTCCAGTCCATTAAAACAGATGTAAAATACCCATTTAAAAATACTCATTTTAACTAATTAACAATTCATGTTACAAAGAAACAAGAACATTAAAAAACAATGGAAAGTAAAATTTAAGAGTACAGCACTCAAAATTCCTATTACACAATCTCTCTTTCTCTCTCTTTCACACACACTAGTTGTAATATTACAACATTTAACATCACACATTTAGTCACATTTAATCCTATAAAATCAACCTTTACATTTTTTTTGTTTTTGGATTTGGATAGCATTTGGATTTGGGATATCAAAACCCACTGAAAACAAAAAAACACTGATTTCTGCATCAAATATCTCCTACATAATCATCAAACAGGTTAAAACATGTTTTCTCCTGTATTTGGGCTAGTGGGATATATATATATATATATACACACACACACACACACACACACACACACCGATTTCATAAAAGCAATTCCAGGCTTGTATCCACAGCAGCAACTGTGTGTTTTAAAACCGAGGATGAGCTGCCTTTAAAGCATAGGGGAGATGAAAGGGTCTTCACAGGTGAGGGGGGTGGGTGTCTGAGACGTGATGCTACACAGACAGGAGGGTTTAACTGGTAAAGGACAAATCAAACAGACAGACAGAGGTGGCGTGGTCTGCTCCTCCGGAGGCTTTGGTGCAGGGCATGCTGGGTCATGGCGCACCGCTGAAGCTGATTGGCTAGAGCAGGTGAGGTGTGACCAAAGCTTTTTTGCTCACTGACCAAATACAAACAAAAATAACCAGCTTTTTTTAACCAGTTTGTGATGGAGGAGTGACCCTCACTAGGGTTATGTGTATGCTCTGACTGCCATACCAACAAGCCTGGCTGTTTGGCGTTGCGCTCAAAGCTCGTGTTTGGTACCCTGGAGGCCTGGGTGTAAGGCAGGGTGGGGTGACTTCTCCTCCCCTTCGCTACACAGTTACAAGTGGACAAGCAGATTTGAGTAAAAAATACCTCTTTGCACAGACAGAAGTGTGACAGATTTCTTCTTCTTCCCTGATACCAGGACCAAGTGACTGTATTGACACTAGTAATTCTGCCCAAATGCTGCCCAACAATACTCTATGTGATGCTGAGCAGGTTAATGACACGTACTTGTTGTCCAAAAATTCGTTATCAACAAAGTAGAGACAAAGCCAAGCCAAGTAGTGGTAAATGACAAAATCCTCGAGGTTTATTGTAACGAATCCAGGAGCTTAATACGGTGTGCACCTAAGGCTGTCACCATACAAACTCGTTTATACAGAATGCATCGTCCTCCTTTTATACAGGTATGATGGCCTTTGTTCCGTGGTTGGCGGGAGATTCGCCAACCCCTATGGAGTTCCTTATGGAGCTCGTGCATGTGGCGCGCGAACGATTCCAGCCCCTATAGAGTCCCTTATGTAGTCTTTTATTGTGTCGGCGATTCCGTTGCGGAGTTGGGATACACGTTGCGATGGAAGCACGCCCCAACACACATGCATCTTTGATTTTTCTACTACATACTGTTAGGCTAGAGGCAAGCAGGCATTACTGGCTTCCTGGAACAG
>CM059287.1:18779577-18792077 GCA_030347295.1 Setipinna tenuifilis | reverse complement strand
ATACACATACACACACACACACACACACACTTAAGCAAGACCTGTTTAGTCGAAGAAGAAAATCTGACAATATGGTTACACACACACACACAGGCACACACACATACACACACATCTAATTGTGCTTGAACATTACTTTTGTATTCTTAAGCCACTTGAAAACTTTTAAACATTGACACAGTGACTCAATAAGATGCACGGCGCAGTCTTCTGTTGAGTTCTGTTCTGTTCTGTTCTGCTTCCGTTCATCTCGCCAACACTTGTATTTTATACAACCTTAATTTGCATACTAAAGAAATAAAGAAATAGTGCAAATGGAAAACAACACCCGCCTACCACAGAAACTCCTGCCTAGCCCCTTCAACCCTGAAAAGCCGAAATGAAAAGCTGTTTTAAGAGACTGCTTGGCTTTTAATGAGCCTCCAACTTGGGCGAAAAAACCATCGGCGTTGTTTACCACTTTCCGTTTTTAATTAACAGTGCGGGACATATTGCGGGGGGGAAAACGAAACGTGGGCAGCTCGGCGGAACGGATTCCTTCGGAATGATGAATGAGCTGTCATCTTCAATTGTTGCGCCGCCTCTCCTCCCTCCTTGACATCTCCGGCTCCGTGTCTGGAGTGCAGCGGCACATGGTTTGAGGGTCAAAGGTCCACCGAATGTATTAATCAGCTGGACTCGGAGAGACTCCTCTATTCAAAGCTAAAATGCTATGATAATGTAAACGCTAACACTTCTGTCAACTTATCCTTTTTTGTTGGGGGTGGTGGTGGTGGGGGGTGTTGTGTGTGTGTGTGTTTGGATATTTCTCAGAATTTCATCACACATTTTATTTCAATGTTCCCATCAGAGTGATAATCTGTTTACGGCCGAAGGGTCCCTGAATTAACACACTTAAACATTCACAGTAGGGACCAGTGTGTTAGGTCATCTTAACACCTGCATCAGCACTGGCGGATTCAACGTGCTTTTATGCAAATTACAAAGTATTTCTGGATAAATGTATGTATTAGCCAATGTGCCCTAGCCTGTGTCCGCCTTAGTGTGTAGAATTAAATTAGAGTGAAATCTTACAGGTCTCACAGAGTCAATTAGTCAGGGCTCAAAAACATTGACCAAAACAAGGTATCATCAAAGTACACAAACAGTGTCATTATGCCGCTTTACTAAATTGGTGATATTTGGTTGGAAGCTAATTACAACACAGTGATTAATTGCTTTGTGTTCAATAAGCTACATTGTAAATTTGGTGAGACAAACTGTATTTGCACCTTTAAATGAGGGCCATGCAATCTCCCTGTTTATATTTGCACAGCCACCTAATTCTATTATAAATAAATTTTAACCTGGTAAAAAGTGATGGTGCCTTTGGTTGGCGACATTCAACAAGTAAGCTGAATATGTTCCTTTTAAAGATAATCAACCTGGCTTCAAAGAAGTCAGGGATTAGGGTCCATAGGGTCCATTTACATTACGTTTAGCTGACACTGAATCAAATGCAGGGCCAGTTCCCCAGGAGCAATGTGAGGTTATATTCCTGGTTCAAGGGCACTGCAGCCATGGATGAGAGTGCAGGAAACTGAGTACTCAGTACTTACTTACTGCCTCAGCCACAGTTTTCCTACTTCAGGAACAGAACCGAGAACCAAAGATCATAGATTCTCCCTCAACACTCTGTGCCTTGATCCTCAAATCTAAAACCCAACTCCTTAATCATTATATAAATCCCTTTGCTTCTGGCAAGTTGAAAGTCACTGGATGAGCCCCTGACCCAAACGAACACATCTTACACGTGGTGAGCTTTTACCCTTGCATTGTCTTTGCTACTAATTGCCTGGACTAACAGAAAAACAAATTGTTTTTTTTTTTTGCTGGTAAATGATGGGGGTGCCTTTGGATGGTGAAATTCATTAAGACCGTATTTGGAAAACCTATCTTTGACTTGAGTTGGACCTATGACTTCGAAGTCACACTTTACAGGACGAGCCTCTGACGCAAACGAACATATCACAAAGACAGTGAGGGTTTTATCCTTGGACTGGCCAGGACCCCCAGAAGCACAAATTGCAGACTGACTATAACTCAAGGGATCTATTTTCTACCTTCAATTAGCCTACAATGGACTCGCGGACTAGCAGGGGTCACAGCGGAGAAATATAAAAACTCCCTCCAGCAAAAGCAGAGCGAATTAGCTGATCGTTCAAAAAAAAGTAGTCTACAAGCAGAATCTGACTGGGACCGGCCCAGCCCATCCATCCATCCGTAGGTCGTAATGTTAATTCTCAGGTCACGTTGAAACAAGATTATTAACACGCCGCTGATAAGTGCTGATATGAGATACATTTACTGCCCTGTCAGGACTCCTACTACTATGTCTTTCTGAGAGGAGTACCCAAGAAGACAGAGAAGAAAAGGGACAGTTCACTGAGTGGAGTACCCAAGGAGAAAGAAAAGGACAGTTCACTGCCAACATTTTTGCCACTGACAAGCATACAAGCGAACAAAAAAAAAAAAGAGAGAATGAATTTCAGTCAGTAGCTGATTTTGGCAAAGTGGGGATCCCATTGGATGATGACATCACTTCATTTCTGTCAGCAAGAGGGGCTCCCCAAAGTACCCCAGCCTCTGCCACTCTTTGTAGTAGAGGCTGCTGGAAGACGACACACAAGCACACACACACACACACACACACACACACACACACACACACACACACACACACACCACAGCAAGGGAATACTGTCCTGTGGTGCTGCACCTGAGGGCATCTTGCAGAACTCGTTACACCAGCTAGCATGTGTCCAGCAGTCAGCAAGCCCCCCCACCACCACCACAACACCACCACACACACACACACCACCACCACAACACCACCACCCCTCCTTCCTCTTCTGTGTTGCTTGCTCCTGCTTGTGCCGATCGTCGTAAATTTGTGTGAAAACTGCACTCAAAAAGGCTTACCCCTAGTATTTTGACTGCCAAAATACACGCTTTCCATCTTCACATCACTCACAGCTCACAGTTAATATACAACTCGAGTTGTTTATGAACTACGTCCGACAGTTGCATAACATTTACACCAGTCATTAGGGAGAGCAAAATAAAAAAAGACCTCTTCACCCAGACATTATAAAAGGGAAGGAAAGTACTCAGGCCCTGGACCTTCACAGGTGCTTTGGTGAGGTCCCCATGCAGCATTCCTCATTACACAGAGAGTCAGAGCCAGAGCACTCGTGAGGGGTATAGATAGGGTCAGGCATTCGGACAGTCTCAGCAGGGAGTCGTTTCTGGCCGGACCTTCATCTGGGTAGTCATGACTCATAAAATAGACCTGCATTGGGCCCCAGCAGAGAACAGGGATATGAGCTGATGGCACACAGGGGGCTTTATTTGGCCAGAAAAGGTGTTTTAAGAGAGTTACTGCAGGGTACCGTGGGACTAATGCTGAGGTCAGGGGAAGGGGAATGGCTTCCTGTAAACATGCTGATGCCTACAACCAAAATGTGTTTTTGTGTTGTTGTTGTTGTTTGTTTGTTTTTTGTTTTTTTTCATTTGTATTTAATAGGCCTAAGTCTTATGTTTGTAATTGCTTCTTATAACCAAATGCTAGAAAACACTTACAGAAGGCCTTCAAGCTGAAACACAGAACCAAAAAGACCTTGTGCCTCACTGTGGAACACCTGGTACCCTATTCTTCTGGGCTGGTGAGTTCGACTGGACAAGGTGGTCAATTAAGCTTTCACTACATTCCATTAGGTCTTCAGTGAAGCACAGATTCTAACCATATTGTCAGATTGTCTTCTTTGACTAAACAGGTCTTGTTTAAGTGTGCGTATGTGTGTGTGTGTGTGTGTGTCTGTGTGTGTGTGTGTGTGTGTGTGTGTGTATTTGTAATCCTGTTTCTTGTACATATTACCTCACTGCCTGTCTAGCCTAATGAATGAAAATCAAGCTGCCCAGGGGTGCATGGCGAGGTGCTTTTGCTTTGAGTTTGTTTTTGCGGCGTGCCCCACCCCGGGCATGGGGTGTTGTTTCTTTTACCAAACATTCTTCTGACCAGGAGCCTCCACTGCTAAGCACTGAGTCAGACAGCACCAGGAGATTTTAATCAAGGCTCTTACACTAATGACGGACCCCCTAATAAAGCAGGGCTAAAGTCATTTATCACTCAGCGTTCCTCATTTGCCTTCGGTGTGTTTGTTTGAGAGAGCCTCGCCCTGACATTTACATTTTGTCATTTTGGTGGAAATGCAGTGTGCGTTGTTATTATTATTATTATGCCAGAGTAATCAAAATGATTTATTAAGCAGCTTCACTGTGTGAGCCCCACGCATCTGTTTTTCCAGCGGAACAAAAAGAATACATCTCCATACATCTATGTGTGTGATCAAGGAGCCAAGGAGCCTCATTCATTAATAAACATGCATGATGATTGAAACCTGATTGCATGTATTATTCTCTGTGCAAGCCGGCCATTATTTTTGTCATATGCTTTAACATCCCAGCCTCGGGCTATACATTGCTCCACCAGGAAATCATTTATTCTACACAACTACAAGCAAGACCCTCTCTGTGGGTGGGGGGGTGGGGGGCGGCATGAAGGCTAGCACACATATACAGCACCAACATACATACATGAAGCTACATGGCTAACCGTCCTCATAGGGATTCCTCATTACAATTCATGACTAACGTCATGTGGGACACATACAGCATGCAGAGCATATCTGAGACACTCCGAGACCTTTGAGTCCACTGGAGCTAAATGTGTGAGAAGATTCCAGAAGAGAGCTCCGCAAAGGGAAGTGTCTCCTTGGTCGCCCCCTCAAACCCCCTCACCATGACAGCAGAGGCGATGGATTGGAGAGCTGCAGTCAATGAATATTTAGCAACACTCTAGTCTATAGTGACCAGCTTACTGAACAGACTGGGGATTGACTGAGGAAGATGACAGCATCGACAGATGTGACCACCGCAGGGAATGGAGTGGCGGGGGGACAGGCGAGGAGGCCGTCCTGAAGTGGGCTGAAAGCGGCGCTCATTTCACTGATAAAGAACATCAGTGTCACATGGCAACTCACACAGTGACAAGTGTCTAAGCGTGGGTCTCTCTGAGAATCTGTTTTGGATTTTTTGGTTTGTTTGTTTGTTTGTTATTCACTAAATACCTCGAGCTTTGGTTTTTTATTTGCATTCATGTGCGCCTGAAGATAAGGCCAGCAAATGTATCAGATCCTAAGACTTGCTACTCATCTTCACAATCCTCTACCCAGCATCCTTTGCAGCTTTTCATCTGAACCTTAAGTTTATTTTTTTTTCTAGCATTTATTCAAACAGTTTAGTCTAGTCCAACCCAAGCAATAATAATCACTTTCAAAGGGGGAATGGCGATTTGGCTCTTTGAAACTGGCATAAAATGACTACATGCAGCGGTGCTCGTCACATACTGTATTTCAACTTCATGAAGATAGTTGTTTGTGTCTTTGTGTGAGAAACTTAATTAGAATGCAAATTATGATTCCAAGGTTTTGTGAAGAAATGGATTTCTATAAGAATAAGTCAGATGGTTATATGACATACTATGCTCAAGGTGAATCGTTCCTTTTCTCACATTCTTGTGTTTGTCACCTTTTTTGTGCTAGCACATTGATTCAAGTCAAGATAGGGTAGACTTCAGCCAGTTGCTTTGTGTGTTTGTGTTTAATGTCTCACAAATTGACACGGTGTAAGGCTCCGATCACTCTGGTGATTCAATCAACCGAACAGAAGAATTACCATATCTCTGTGGTGTGTTGGTGATGAACCTTGGAGGAGTCTTCAAAAGGCCATTTGTTCTATTGTTTTACTCCTCGAGAATGGGAACCCACTGCACATCTTGAACTCTTTGTAGCGTTTGAATTAAATGTCACACACCTACTGCGTTCTTATCTGTGCCCTGCCAACATCTGGTGTGGGAATTTTTCACAGGTCAACCTTTTTTTTGACCATGGGACCATGGGCTGCCGCCTCCAGAGCCTGACACCCATTGGTCTACAGGTGATCCATCTCAAAGAGTCTTTATGTAAACTGGGTAAGGTAGGAAAGATAGGAGGAGCCTCCTGAGTATTCTGTACCCAGATAGCCCACAGCAATATGGCTGTAGTCATCTTCGCAACAACCAGGTATGATTCTCTGACTGTTCATGTTTGCTTTCATGTCTTTCCATAGTCTAGTTGTGGTTTTAGGTAATTCATTACTTTGACTGCGAATGTAACTGTGTAACACAGATTAGTAAACTCGTACCTGACAAATAAATTGATATAATTTTGATCCACGTTTGGCTCTGGTAAATGGATAATCTTGCTTAAGTAGATATTAGGTAACAGCATTTCCATAATGCCTGGCTAGGATTAGTCTCAAACTTAGGCAGATGTTAAATTCTTGGCCTGGGTCCCTGACTAGTCACTTAGGTTTGATAATTTCATATGGAACTGCCACTGACTAGCAGCAGGTGACTTCTCTCATGTTGAAGTCGATCTGCCATGTTTCCATTGAAGCAGCTGGTCCAGCAGCTCTGAGCGGGCTTGTGACAGAAGCAGCTAAATAAGTACCTGTGGCAGCAGCATGACCACTGTACCACTCTATTGACTAGTTCCAAATTATGTCTGTGGTGAAACCAGAATATAGAAATTAGCCGTTAGCAAGACCCGGGCGACACTATCCCCAGCTGAAGTAATGTTCAGTGAAAGAGGCACTCATGTTACTAAATGATTTTGGTTGACTAATCAGTAAACTAATAAAGTTATATGGTGAGATTAGGGTGGGACCTTTCGGCTGAGCTTCAATGAGTGGAATCAGAGATGATTATAGATATAGCTAAATTAGTTTCTTTACTGAAACATTCTGTTACAGCATCTGGAGAAACAAAGCAACAAACTCTCTCACTTCCCACTTCCTGTTCCATCTCTGGTTCAGGACGTGACGTCCTTACAACAGATAAGGTGCTCTTCAAGCACCCTTTACCTCAGGTTCCTGACACAATACACATTCATCTCACATCTCACACGCGAAGACCACTGCAGGTCTAGTCTGACCTATTTCTGGTCTGGAAAGCAAGGGAGCTGCTCCCAAAGACACGGTGAGCGTACATACACGAGCATGTCTAGCAGACTAATCTGCAGCTGCAAGCCTCTGGACGGATTTATAATCACATAACAGGCCGCTTCGCGTGCTGACAAAATTTCGTCGGCCTCGTGCAGAATGATAATGAAGAAGTGAGTGGATGGAAGTCATCCTGCTATGAGGACTGTCTGCAGGAGAAATTAAAATGTGATACTTGTTTTTCTTCCTTGTCCTATGTGTAGCAAGTAGAGTGGCAAGAAGGTCATATCGTTAGCTTGATAGCATAATTGCCTAAGTCATTTTTTTGTGTTTTTGGAAAACAAGAAAAAACACATTTTCTAAAAATCACATGCATATTTTTTATTGATATTTTCACAGAACATTCATGTAGATGTGAGAAAAAGTTTGGAAAAAGAACAAAACCGAACATCATTTTTTTTATCAAATAAAAGTGACTTAGGCAGTTTTGACGTATGCAAAATGGCTGAGAAGAGCAGAAAAACTGCCTAAGTCATAGGCATAATCTGCCTAAGTCAAATTGATTGTATAAAAACTGCCTAAGTCCAATGGTAAAACTGCCTAAGTCATAGGCATAATCTGCCTAAGTGAAATTGATTGTATAAAAACTGCCTAAGTCCAATGGTAAAACTGCCTAAGTCAAATGAATGACTTAGGCAGCTATGTTTTTTTTTACTTTTATGAGTGTTGTGATTGGCCAATGACATATGCATATGCTATATGCTATATGGAACTCTTGCAGAATCAAAAATACTGAACTTTTTGAAAATCAGCGCAAAGTATATTTTAGGAAGTATGCATGTAGCTCTAAGTTTTTTTTTAGCATGAATGTGTATTCAGCATATTCAGAGGGGGTGGGGGGGGTCATCCCCTCCAGAATATTTTTTGATAGAAGTTCTAACCCTTCTGCCTAACGTAAGGTCTGTACTTAATGAAGTCTGACAAACTTAAAATTTGATCTTTGATCTTTAATTAGCTTCTCGCTAATCCCCGTCTACATTTGACAGGCATACCATTTTCTAATACCCCAGGGTAAAAAAAGAGAGGAGGTTGGGAAGAATACTATAGAGGGAGCTTCTATACTGTTCAGCAGTACAAGATATATAGGGAGTGGTGCTATTATCAGGACCAGGCATGAGGCAGCTCCAGGGGTGAGAGCTGGCTGAAAAGATGCCGCCGGCGGTCGACGGCTCTCGCGACGGACTGGCCCCTTGAGCGATGCCCTGAGGTACGGCCGCCATCCCCAGTGCCAGGGAGCGGTAAATTAAAGGTCCCAGGCAATCACCTACCCTCCACACATGACCGCCGGCATGGGATTCCATTCCATTCTGGTGATTGAGAGCATGCACAGGCACAGGAGGGGGGTGGAGGTGGGAGTGGCCCCCTCCCGCCTGCCTCCCGCCTCCCGCCTCCGCTCGCCCACTAACCACTCACCCACCACACGATGGCCTAGCAGCAGAAAGGTGATGGACTCTGTTCTAGATGGCAGCCCGTTGGGATGGGGTTGTGGGGGTGGATATGGAGGGTGGGGTGTTGCCGCCCCCACCCCCTCCCCTCTGTCTCCAATACAGAGTTCAAGCAACTCTGTCCGAACCACTTGAGACTGTGGTGCAACGTGGCTAAGCATGGTGATGACTGACACTTGCTCTCCGCATCCTCTGATGTTGATGGCTTTCTTGTTCTTGCTTTTGCCTTGATCCGTCCGTCCCTGTTTGTCTTTCTTGCTCTTCTGGCCCCCATCATTGTTGTCTGATGTCCCTGACATTTTGACTCCCATTTTCGGCCAATGTCTCTGGACTTGGCTTTAGATCTTGACCCACATAATTCCCGGCCAGTAGACGACGCTGACCGGCTACTACTACCCTTTATATCTTCTTTCTTGCCAACTCATGCCAGACTTGGCTGCAGACGTGTCGTAATAGGACAAACCCGCAATCTCTCACATTTATAATCAAATGCCACTCTTACACAAGGGCAGCAATTTTAAAACCAGTGGTAGAGCCAGACGGAGTTTAACTGTAGGTCTGCCAGGGTAATTTCTGTCATTAATTAAAGAACGCCACAGCATTCATCCTCCCACTGAGTCAGGTACCCCAGGTGTCTCATGGAATATGTATTTGTCAATAAATGCAGACCCCCTAGACCCCCGATGGTTTACTTGCATGTGCCTAGCCTGTCTAATGTGCCAGACATAGCAAGTACACACCAGCGCTACAGCCACTGAAACCATGGAAACTAAATCTGTGCACTGTAGTTCCATTGTCATATCTTCCTTCCTATATGATATTGTGCATGCTAGACTACGTGTTTTTTTTCAATTATTATTAATAATTATTATATTATTGGGTAAATGAATACATTTGGGATGTGAAGTAAACAGTTTTCATAATACAGTTTTTCGTAGAGGAAAAACAGTAATTGTACCTATAATAATAGTAATATTTCCTGTGCATAGAGTAATGTATGCATAAAAAATAAAGCTAAATATGTCAATATTTCAGCTAAGGCATTTCCCACTGTCCTCAGTTTTATATTGGTATGCAGTCTACATAGTAAGTAAATGTCAAAAACTTCTGGGTGTCTCTGTGCGTTTTTTTTTTTTTTTTTTTTTTTGCCGTCATGCTGTCACCCTCTTTCTTTCTTACAAGTATCTTCTAAGCCCGCCACTGGCACGTTATCTCCCCCCCTTCACAATCGAATCTCGACTCATGCAGACAAAAAATCAAATCTGTATTACTATCAGACTCCCCAGACAGAAGAAACAAGACACAGAAGATTGGAAAGTTAGGGGGTTAGGGGTGTTGGGGGGGTTGGAGGTTGTGGGGTAAAAAAGAAAATCAATTACGCACCCCCCTGCTTAAAAATTCTGTGAAGGTAAAGAAGGGGGTGCAGAGATGAGTGGAGGGTATTAAACACGGTTGGCTTTTGATAGCCCACCCTGTTTAATCACACTCTCCTCTCCTCTCCTCAGTGCCACCTCCCCCCTCCCTCTTCTACTCTGTATGACCCATCCCCCCCAATCCCACACACACACACACACAAACACACATACACACACACACACATACACACACACACACACACACACACACACACACACACACAAACACACACACACACACACACACCACTACCACCACCACCATGCTTATCTCATCCTTGAGCAGTGTCAATCAATCTTCAGGTGCCTCCTGCTGCTGAGCCATAGTTATCTAGCTCCTCAACCCCCACCCACACACACACACATGGACACACACCCAGACACACACACACACACAGACACACACACACACACACACACACACACACACACACACACACAGGAACACACATACCAACCGGCAAAGCTCGATCCATTATTTATTCGCTTAGCCGTGCTGCTAATCCGAGGTGACTTGCACAGCATAGCTTACACACCGCCCCCGTCTGAGCCTGTGGCTCTCTCCTTCAGCCTGTGGCTCTCTCCTTCAGCTCCACATAACCAAAGTCAAGAGGAAATGAAGCTTTTTGGCCTGTGCTGGTTGTGTTTTTCGGCTGAAACAATGAGCTAACAGACGTTGCCTTGCGTTTCTGTGGCAAAACAAGATGCTGTTTAGGGGTTTTGAATAAATCTGCATTTGGCTGTAAATTTGTATTTGTTCAGTTCATCTCATGGATTTCAGTTCATCTTTAAAAGCAGTTGTGAATTATTTTATAAATTCCATTTTTTTTTCCTGTACCACAACTGTTTTGCCAGAACAGTCATTTGGTGGTCAGGTGAGTCCTCCTGAACACACTAGTCTGCTTTACCACAGTTTTACAGACCCACTACCTATTGATGTTGTACATCTGGCAACATGTGCCAGTAAGTAGGCCAAAATGATAGCTGTGCCCCAGGGCTTGATCGAAGGAAAGATACAGATGTAAGGGGAGTTTTTGGTTTGTTTTTTCTATCAAGTTCCACTTCCTGAATGCAAGAAAGATGTCATGTGTTCACAGACTAGCGTACTCCATTATTATTAGCACTATTTAAGAATAAAGTTTATACATGTATTGAGGTTAGGTTTGGCAACAAAAAAACCTTTAAGGGCAAATGAGTAAAAGAGTAAAACTTTTGGACTGTAAACAAACAAGTGAGTCTGAAAGTCTGAAAAACAAATGGCACACTGTTTCCATTAAAACCCGACTTATTAGTGCCATTTATATTGTAGCTGAGTTTATTTTACAGTTAAAATAACTCACTTTGACTTTGGTTCTCTGGGTCCATTTAATTTAAGTTGCATTTGTTTGTTATTAACTAGGTAAAAAAAGTCTTGCTGTGTAAAGACCCTCTCAAGCAAATACACTTTATTTGCAAATCCTGTTAACATAAAGCAGACATTATTTTGCCTAACTCCCAGCCCAGTGAAATAAAGCCAGACTTTTTGTTTAATTTCCTAAGTGAACACATTAAGATTAATATAGCTGAGCCCAGACTTGATGCATAACTGCATCGAGATCCCACTTGTGGTGGTCTGAAATTAACTGCTTATTTGACCTCCTGCTGTTCCATTACCATCAGGCAGTTTCTCACTTGCTGCATCAAGAAAACAAATATAGGTTTAGTCTGGTCCATGAACCACCCAAATCTTTGTAGCGTCTTGTTGCATAATGCACCTGTCATAAAGTGGTGTACACTTGGCTACGTACTAGTAAAAACAAGGGTGCAAGAAAGGATGGTTAAAGTGTTTATGCTTTATTTAAACAATACTGATCATAAAAGGCATGCAAATACTGTTTTGTAATTTAAACAGGACGCATAGAATTTTGTTGTGTTTATGTGCATTTATGGAGGGTAAACGCACATAAACACTGCATAATGTATGCGTCTTTTCTACACTCCTCCACACTCTGTTTACTGCTGCAGGATCTCATCGTTCAGCACTTTTAACCAATTGTTTTTTTTTTTTACTGCAGAAACCAGCCATGGAGGTCCTCTATCATGGCCGCCCAGTGCAAAAGTACCTACTGTACTCTGCTCTGAGGCCCCTTAACCTGCTGGGGTGTATCTGCAACTGGCGAGCACCAGCGAGTAAATTGATTTATTAGAGGTTATTAAAGAGTTAACTTTGGTGGGTATATAAGAAGTTAGTGAATGTTCACAAGCAAAGCATCTGCTGTGTTTTAATCATAGTGGAGCTGATTTGGGTATTTATTTAGCAATCACATGTGAAATTAAGCCACTCAATGAAGTGTTAGCGGCTTCACACCCAAAAAAACTGTTGTTGACTGTTGACTGTTGACTCTTCCTTCAAGTAATTCTAAAGCTAACTCGGAAAAAAATGTACAGTTTAAAGGTGAAATGTTGGTGCAATCAATAGAGGAGTGTACCGTAGGCAGTGTAATAGATTTGGTTTGTGCTT
>CM059287.1:18759577-18774577 GCA_030347295.1 Setipinna tenuifilis | reverse complement strand
CTTTCTCTCTCTGTCTCTTTCTCACACACATACATACACACACATATCCTTTCTCTCTCTCTCTCTCTTTCTCTCTCTCTCTCTCTCTCGCTTCCTCTCTCTTTCACATACACACACACTCTCTCTCTCTCTTTCTCCCTCTCACACTCACACACAGGCGCACAATCACATGAGCACACAGGAAAAACACACGAAAAGACAGGGCATGGAGCCTGGATAACCTTGTCACCAAGCAACAACATTTGCATATTCTTTCTGCTCTCCCCAGCACTAAGTTTTTCAGATCTTCATTGGAAGACATGGTCATGACTTAGGCCAAACAAACACATTTGCATCCGCCTCCTCTGTTTTACAATAAGTGCAAATGAATTGTGTAAATGAGAAATTTGAAATGGGAGGACAGAAAAAAAACACAACAGCTGATCTACTAATAAGCAAAGAGTTAGTGAGTGATGGAGAACAGATGGTTGATTTATGATGGTTGTGTTTTTAATTTATATGTTCTTTTACCATCTCTGCCGTGCACACACCATGTTTTATTTCCCCATGTATCAACAACAAGATGGGTTATTTTCCCCACTCTGCTGGGGTGGGTGTAAGGGGAAACCTTGCCGTGCCAGAATTGTCCAGAAGATGGATTGTGTGTGTTGATTATTAGTGGTCGTACATGTGCAGCGGTCCCATACACTTCCTGTCAAGCCAAACAACATGTAACTGTAAGCATCTTCCTGCCTGCCTTGCCCTGAACCGTGTCCTTGGACCGTGTTCCTCAAGGTTAGAGTGGATGAGTAATACCCCAACCTCAGCTCTTCCCACCCCGCCATGATATTGAGCATGCCAGTCAAGCTCTTCCGACCTTCCCAGCCAAACCTCCCCCTGGCCGGCAGGTACTTAAAGAGAAATGTCTCAAAAGGGGCACTTATTTCCAGAAGCTACTCATTATATTAGTTTGAGAACAGCTCTTGCCATACCACACAGACCAATATATTAGCTGCAAGGGCATGGGTGGGGGGTTGATCAATGGATGGCCCATACAGACAATATTGTAGTCTTCACAAACATTGATTTCCTTTTTTCAATTGCTTGTGTCAGAACTACTACACAGACACAGACAGAGACACAGAGCATACATGTTTCTGTTAAGGTGGCCCTACATGGCTTTGCACCTTTAAAAATCGTGACCCTGAATATCAAAGTTAGGCAGGCGCTGTCGTGCAATCATTAAAGACATTAACCATGCTTGCTGGCTAAGCTAGCGCGAGCGGCGTGGTTGCCATTAGTAACCCATCAATATTCTTGTAGGGCTTCATTTTCACCCTTGGGTGTTAGTGGTGGGAGGTCCAGGGAAGAGGGGCTTTGCTGAAGTAATGCTTACTTTGGCGCCAAGGGATTCCTGGTCAAGCCATGAGATAAGCGTTTGTCAGCCCTTTATCATCTTGATCTGGCCGACCTCACACACGATATAAATTAATAATTGACAGGGGAAGAGGACGGCGTGAGAGGTTAGCGACTGATTTGCCTCAGCAGTGAAGCTCGTTCGTGTTCTTTCCGGGACTGTAAAAGGAGGACCTTCAGCTGGGTCCTACATCTTTTATTGTTCCTATAATGATACACACGCACACACAGACACACACACACACACACACACACATAATGTAAGTTCTGAATGATCTAGTCCGCCTTCTGCCCGAGGAAAAGAAGGGTTTTACACTGACGTGCTCTCACGGGACGGACAAAATCAAAATTATTCATACTGTACTCTTTAATCATTTATCATTTACCAAGGATGTAATTAAAATGATCAGCCCTGGGAAGGCCCGTTGTAGAAAAATGTCACAGGGTTCAGGTTTTGCACCCTCTGGCTATGCACCCGCGAGATCATCCCTCAGCAAGAACCATGCATTTGACAGCATGATTTAAATTCAAATACTTCATAATATTATGCGGTATCTATCTAATTACTGTGGAATGAATTGCATTCATTCAATACATGAGCACTTGCATGATTGAAATCAATTCCCTTTTCTCTTACAGTGACGGCAACACATTTATCCCATTTTAAAAGTCCTTTCTCCATAGACAGCTCTGGATGATATATGCGCATTTGCGCGGGGGGCGGAGAGGTGAATAGGGGGTTGTGCGTGTGCCTGGCTGAATGACGGAGCTATCACCGGGAGTGAGTGCGGGCGCGGGGGTGAGGACAAAAATGAGAGTAGTTTATCCATGGAGGCAGGGAGGGAGCACATCTCCGCGCGCAGCGTGAAAACCAAGAAGCACCGTAACAAAAACGCAGAGAGGATTTTAATGATGAAACACCGGAGTATGTTGATTTGAAACGGGGTTGACAACACCACATTTTGGAATCTGATATTTTGTACTTATTGGCTTGGTAATATGGGGATGGACAGAAGGAGACGGGCTTCTCTCGCGCTCACCTTGAACTTCATTGCGCTTCTGTTTGCCTTTTCCGCGCTCACTACCAGTTACTGGTGCGAAGGAACCCGGAAAGTTGTTAAGCCGTTCTGCACGGGGCCAGTTACTGGTAAACAAACATATTGCATCAGGTTTAACAGCTCGAACCTAAATGACACCCGCCTGGTCCAGTACATTTGGGAAACGGGAGAGGATAAGTTTGTCCTTAGGAAATTTCATTCCGGAATTTGGTTTTCCTGCGAGCAAAATGTCAACATGATCGGTAAGAACTTAATGAACCTTAACCTAATTGTTGCCGAGAGTCAATACTTGACAACGAAAAGTAGCCTATAACATTTATGACTAAGAAATAACACTACATTGACCTTTTGTAAGTAGCCTAAATACATATCGCTTGTAGTAGCCTACGTTGCTTCTCTTTAACCTGAGTATCTAAACTCTCTAACTTTGCATATTGCCAACATATTGCTGTTCAGTCAGCACAGCTCTAAATAAGTCCTCTTAGATATAGCCCGGTGTGGCGTACATTAATATAGTCTAAAGTGACTCAAGGTATAGGCTACGGCTCATCTATAACATTAATTGACACTTTTGTTAGGTTGTCTTCATGCACACACAGTCAGCAACTCAAACATTTGCTTGTTCATGTTTTTTCCCCCTGACGGATAGAAATACTTTCTACCTACAAATTTACCACCTGGCATTTCAAAATTAGGTCGTTAAAATCATAATGTCATTGGAACAGGAAAAGTTAGGAACAGGAAAACCGTTATCCGTTATAAGCTGTTTTCATTGTCTGAACAAACGATAGAGTCTAGGACACTCTTGCACCTCACGTTGTATGGCTATAGCCTTAAAATGAATTACAAATTTCATCTTATTTCCAGGTGAAAAATGTCGAAGTTTTCTGAACATTGCTCCACCTCATGAAAGAGGTAAGTTTGCATTCTGTAAGTGTGGCAATACTGATGCTGTTAACATTTCCATCTGCTCCTCGTGTAAGAACGTATCACCTCACAAAATTATTACTGTAGGTTTTATTCGCAAGGAAGGTAGTCAACCTCAGGAAAACGATAGCAGACACGGCCCAATGCATAGAGAGCGTAGCTTACTAAATATGGGTCATGCGGTCAGATGCAGAAGAAGATCGTGATGCGTCACCTAGAAAGGATTTGGAACGAGGCACACAACCAAATATCTTAAATTCCTAACCTTAAGATCCTAACAATATACATACAGAATTGTACCTCAAATATGGCGTACTATGATTGTTTTATGGTTACTGTAGATCTTTTGAAATACATTTTGCCTGATGGAGTGAATGCTGTCAATATTAATCTTATTTGAGGCAAATCAGCCCTGTCTGTGTCTGTACTGCTTCTGTGAAATGAGCACTACTAGTCTCTTTGTCACAATGTGCCCTCACTGTGAGTAGTCGCTGAATGAAAAGTCGTTCTCTTGTCACAAAGCCAGAGATGACTGGAGCATCATCATTTTTAAATACGACACAACTGTATCTGCCTGAAATTGTCATTAACTTTGAGATGAACCTCACTGGCCCTTGAATGTGTGTGGGGGAGGTGAAACAGGCAAATGAAATCTGGCTTCAAGATGAGCTGTAGTGTTTTATTTTTCCTTTTTTTAAAGATTGGACCTATGTACTAACACTATGTGCTAATTAGACCTCCCCTGCAGCAAGCAGAAAGATGCCCTTGTGTAGCTCTGCACCTGACACCTGTGCAAATGGGCTTTGCCTGCCTGACAGACAGTGTTACTAATGGCTCTGCGTTTTGAATCCCCCATTTTAATCCACTTTAAATCCACTCCTGTTCCTCATGGTGGTGTGGTTGTCTCGCCTCCCTTGCTCGAGCTGTTCATTCATCACCCCCCCTTTCATACTCAGTACCATGCACTCACCCTCAGTAGATCAAGACTGGGAGAAAAAAACACGTCTGATTTACACTGAAGAACTGTTTGGTCATTAGATGTATGGACTAACAGCAGTAGATTATGTGCTGCTGTTTTGTTAGATCACCTACCTGTAATATTTGTGGTTGCCAAATTCATTAATGGGGTTGTGGATTAACTATATAGGTCACCACAGAATCAGAATCAGTTTTAGGAATTTGTCTAATCTGTGGTATATGTTAAGACAACTGATCAGGTAACTGATCTCGGTTACACTATATTTTTCAGTCCCTGTTACAGTGTAACTGCATCATTGAGTACAGTGTAATTGTAGTTTGTAACAACATGTAGCATTATGTACTTACACTGTACCTTATAGGGTTGAGTAAGAGTTACAATAGGAGTAGGGTAAGTGGTAGGTATGTACAGTGTAAGTATATGATATTACATGTTGTTACATTTAGATACATTTAAAAAGGAACTGTAAAATAAAGTGTTACCCTGATCTATTCTGTGCAAACGCAAAGATTAACTAAAGATTGCCATTATACATTATTTCCTGTTTGTGTGAGATGGAATGTAGTAATGTGTTGTTGTAGAGAATCCTCACGCATGCCTCCATTTTGGTGTAATCACCAACTTGTGTGGCGTATGTAGTTTTACTCTGAATGACAACAAGAGCAATAGAAGACTTTTGTTTGTACTTACACAGCCAGTGTAAGGAGTACTCTAAGAGAGTCAGTTTTAGCACTATGCCAGTGTTCATTTTGTCCCAATCTTTGTAGTGCTAATTTAACACTCCATTACATATTTGACTCCCTTACAGTTAAATCAACTTTTTTGCAGTGTAATTTAAAGTCTAATTTGAACACTTTTGCTGAACAGTGGAAAATGAACTCAAGAGAGGATTTTGCTGGGTATCCACATCTAAAATATTGGCTAGTCTGGCTCTGTCCCTGCCATGTTCCCCAAAGGGAGCAGAGAGGTACCAAAGGACCAATAAGGTATCAGAGCACTGAGCCCAGTCCTAATGGGTCTGGATAAGGTTATCAGAACCTTGATCAGATTGTCCATAACTTTTAAGCGTCTCTTGAAAAACCTCCAAGACTTGTTTTAAAACTAAAAACTAGGACACATTGATACCCCTCATCTTGTATCTTGATCTCTCCGTCTCTGTCTTTCTCTTTCTCTACAGGTGTGCTGTGGTTGTGTATCGTGGCCGAGTGCCTGTACATTCTTCTGCTGGCCACGGGAGGCATCCTGATGTCCATAGAGGTTTGCCATATTGGCAACGTCATCGATGGCCTTAAGCTGAATGCCTTTGCCGCCATATTCACCGTCCTCTCAGGTAACATCATCATCTCCTGAATCTCCTGCTTTTTCTGTGCTATTCATGAAATGGTTTTCAGACTTTAAGTGGACCTTGGGTATTCATTTATAATGGCTACACGTTTTAAAAAAAGGTAGAGATTGATTATACTGAAAACTGTTTTGGTAAAAGAGTAAAAATGCTAAACATTTTGCTGCATTGCCAAAGGACTGTAGTTCAAGGTGACATCATCAAGGTGACGTGCTGGAACAATATCCAAAGTTGCAATAAGGTATTTTTTTAGTCAAGCAAGAGAATTTGCTGCGATGGAATTTAGTCACTCCCTCTAGCGAATTCCTTTTGCTTTTGTAAGTAGATGTTTATAAGTTACTGTGTACACACACAAAACCTACGTAACACATTGAAGACATGGTTAAACCCAGAAACGCATCCAAGGTCCCCTTTAGATTCTCTAACACAACAACAGGTGTTCACCTTATTGTAAAAACAGGAGCATGGGTATGGTGCATGGTTATCTTTCAGTCAAACTCCTCAGTGTTAACCAATGAGAATCAAATCCCTGATCAAGTGATCACCACTGTGCTTCTTTACATAAACTTAATGTTTTGTGTCTCTGTACTCCAAAGCACATCAAGCATTTAGGTCATCTGCCGTTAAAATACGTTCCTTTTTTCTCACCAGAAGTGACCTCACTTGAGCTCTCTGTACTTGCACATTTATATTGCATTATGTTGGGAGAGAACAAAGGCCTGTGCTACAGCCTAAGGCACACACACATGTAGATCAGGTTCTGTTTGCAGAGATAGTTTGGTTTGGGGTATCAAGGGGTGGGGGGTGGCGGGGGATGGACTGTGAGCCGCCATCCCTGTATCTGCAGGCTTGACTGTGCCATCCTTTTTTTATTTTATCTTCTTGTTGTGGACTCAGAGGACGACGTCCCCAAAGAAACAAAAGACTATGATCTCTGGGCGTTTTACATATGTAGGTCAGTTTCACATGCGTCTGCCTGTGGGTTAGGGAAAAACAAGAGACAGCAACAAGGGAGGTTTGGTGGGAACAAACAGCAGTCCTCCAACACACACACGGTGCCTTTGCTGCCTGTTTACTCATAAATCATCCTGTATGTTTAAGGTCATATGGTGTGTACAAGTCAGTATGTAATGTTGTGGCTGGCATAACTGCAACCATAAGGTGTTTAGACATCCAACTGTAAACCTCATAACCAGTGCAAAAAGAAGATAGTACAGACACCAAATGGTTTCTCATGTTTATCCATAAAGAATGATCTGTGGGACACAGCGCAGCCAAGCTGTGTTTTAAATACAGAATGTTACTAGAAATAAATAAATGTATATTTGACAACTTTGATTTGAAATGTCATTTCTTATATACGGTATTCATTTTCTTGTTCTAAGTTGTGCAGACTTCAAAACACCAAACAATCAACTTCATCTTCAGCACAGAACTGCCCAGCAGCCCTTCAGCTTTTTTGAACCTTTGTTTTTTCAATGTTTATTTGACAGCATGGAATGGGATTATGTTTGGAGTATGCCATAGAGCTGGATATACCAGCTGGATTAGATTGATTTGAGGAGGTCTAATATGGGTTTAGTTTATACTTGACCGTGTCATAGGAACAGAAAACAATTGGTTGTTTTGCATTTTCAAGAAGTAATGCAACACCTGTAGTTAATTTGTTTTGTCTGGATGATTCTTGTGAAATCCAGGGATTATGACAAAATGGGATTATCATGGAGATTTATGTCTCTCGTATTCTCTCTGTCTCTCGCTCTCTCTTTCTGTCTCTCTGTCTCTCTCTTTCTCTCTTTCTTTTTCTCTCTCTTTCTGTCTCTCACCCACTCATTCACTTCTTCTCTGACTCATTCCTGCTCACATTAATGATTTATTCTGTGATGGGACACGCTAAAAACGAGATTCATTCACACGTGCACACACACACACATACACACACACACACACACACACACACACACACACACACACACACACACACACACACACACACACAAACAGTAGGCTCCAGCAGCCTCCGTGTCCTCCAGAGAGAGAGAGAGGTGAAGGTAACTTGTATTCCTGTATACTCAGCCTAACAGCATAAACAGCCCACCCCACCTCATCTCTATCCCATCTTCCCCTCAAGGCTGCCTTCCCCTCGGGCGTTTTGACGGGAGCGGTGGAGCACCCAATTACAAAATATGGGTCACATTTCCCCCCAGCTCCGCTAATACACCCCAGCAGATGAGGCTGTGCTCGTCTGGGTGCTTAATGAAGTGAGGCAGCACTTTGTCGCCGTTGTCAGACACAGTGACTCAGACACAGTCGAGGAACGTTTGACACATTGACTGGGACGAGCTGTAAATAATGGATCTTTAATCCGTCCCCCAATTTTTGACTGTGACTTTTTTTTTCCCCTCTTCTTCTTCTCCTTCTACTTCTTCTTCTTCTACTTGCTGGCATCATTGTCTTTTTTTTTTTTTACTTCACACCCCCCTCTCTCAAATCCACTGTGGTGTGACATTGGCCCTCCCCCCTCAAGGTCTGGCTGGTTGATGTTGTGTGATGAGAATAAGTTTGCCATCTGGACGGAAGGCATAGGCACTCACTCATTCACTTCATCTCTCTCTCTCTCTCTCTCTCTCTCTCTCTCTCTCTCTCTCTCTCTCTCAGTCTCTCTCTCTTCTCCTTCACTCTCTGTCTCTCTCCCTCTCTCTTCCTCACACACACACACACACACACACACACACACACTCACTCTCCAACTCACACCGACATGGCACAGTGACCCTGACACATATACTCCCACGGTGTGTTTAGACCCTGCGGTCCTGACGGATATTAATTACTTCCACTCCTGGGATGGGTGCGAGCACGAGTTAATGTAGTTCACCTTGGCTTCTTTTACCCTCCTTTACCGCTGTGAGTAGTCACTGGAGTGTTTCCTGCTGTTGGACCTGAGTGATATCATTGGACTCTGTTATCTCCTTGGCTTAGTAACTTGGAAAAGCTCCTGTCCGGATTTTTTGCCGTCTCATGCTCTGTGGCAGTACATGTAGCTGGTGTAGCCCTCCCCCTTGTGGTGACAATTGACAATCAGAGATTTGTGAATAGTGTTACATACAAAATCCCAAATTCACTTACAATATATATACAGGGTGGGCCCTAAGTAGGCTTACTCTTAGTACGTATGTACTTGACATTTTTAAAAAAAAACCATCATGACAGAAACAAACACAACAAAAACAAAAACAAAACATGAACAGAAATACTGAAACAACTATAAGCCAATGTTTCCCCCACCCCCATAGTAATAATGGAAATTCAACTACTTTATTTAATTTCTTTCCTCAGGATGTAATAAATCTTTTCACAAACATAATCACAAATCTGCCCCTTGTATTCTGCACATTATTCAGAAGTGTGTGTCCTTTCTATGTGTTTGACTATGATGTACTGTAGGCCTCCTTGGGATGGTAGCCCACATGATGTATACCACAGCCTTCCAGCTGACAGTGAGTCTTGGGCCAGAAGACTGGAAACCACAGAGCTGGGACTACAGCTGGTCATACATGTAAGATCTCCACTGGGCTTTCAATGTCATCTATATGGGGCATATAGCATATTCAATGTCATTTATATAGAGCATTACTTATTAACGTCATGCCTAAAGAATGTAGCCTATGCAATGTTATGCAACCGGACAAAAATGAAAGTAAGGTTAGTTAAAGGATGTTCTCACTCGTGGAATGTCTCTTGTGCGAATAGAAATCAATAATATTTAGTGAAACTAATTGTTGTATACTGTCCTTTATCTTTATAATTTTAGCTTACGTAAGATATCCTTTTAGTGACCTCATCTTGGTGCCAGCCTGGCTGCTGTCTGAGGAGAATTGTCCTTTAAATAAAGTTAATGTAACCCATATTTTAAAACAAGACATATAAATGACTGCTATAATTAAATTCTCTCTGTTGCCCGTGTCAATAGTCTTGTATTACAGCCTACATCTATCACTGATGTGGATTGCTAGAGGTATCTGTATAGTCATAAAGCAATCTCAAACCCTTTACTTCTGCATCTTCTCTTTTAACAACTTATTCTCTTTGCACTTACATTGTTATCTCTTTTATCTCATTTACTGTGCCGTGGTTTTTTTCCCTAAGACTTGTAAGGATAAAAAAGTGCCTACTAAGTGTAAAATGTAGTGTTAAAACTAGCCATGTGGGGTTAGTCTTCACACTCCAATTCAGTTCAACTTCAAAATGTATTTAGCATTCATTATTTTTATTATTATTATTTATTTTATTCTTTTATTTTTTTTAAAAAGGGACATTTGATGTGCAGCAGGTAATCCAAGAACCCCACAGATACATAGACAGCACCAAGAAGTTTATCAGTGCAGATGCATAACTCAACCCCCCCCCTCCTGCATGTTGCCTGTTTCAGATTGGCCTGGAGCTCCTTCACTGCCTGCATGGCCTCCTCCGTAACCACCATCAACCGCTACACAAAGACTATCCTGGAGTTCAAGCACAAGCGCAAGAACATCGAGAAGAACCTGAAGATCAAGCAGAAGCTGCTGGACCTGGAGTCACCTGAGCAGGTGTGGGACATGTACATCAGCTCCGTGCCCAGCACCACGGCCGAGGAGCTCCTGGACCTGTCCAGCTCGGGACGCAAGCTCTCCCACAACTCCGTCTTCTTGGACCTCAATGACCTCCCAGACCACCACCAGGTGGAGGAGTACTGCTGAGGCCTGCTCTCAGTACTGCTCTGTCTGGCCTCTCACTGGCTGGCTGTCCGACGTAGTCTGACCCCCAGTCTTCTACTCTGTTTTTTCTTTCTTTCCCCCAACAGGAGAGGTCTGTGGTGTGTAACTCATGCATACACACACACACACACAAACACACACCACAACACACAGTCATGCACACACATGCACACACCATACCATACCATACCACACCACACACACACACACACACAGTCACACACACACACACACACACACACACACACACACACACACACACACACACACACACACACCACCACCACCACCACACCACACACAGAGACAGACAGACAGGCACAGACACACACACACACACACATCGTCTCGCTAACAACCTTCACTCCCCCTTGTGCTGCCTGCTAGCAGTGTTTTGCTCCTCCACAGTAAACAAATGTGGTCTCTATGTTTCTTTTCTCCTAAAACTGGGCTATGTTGTGACCAAAAAGGACTAGCTATTTTGTCAGTATGGTGTCTGCCATCTGTGTCTGATCTTTTTGGTTTAAAACATGCACAAACACACAAAGTAAAAAGGTAGGCTATTGGTTTTCCTGGGCTTTTTTTTCTTCATATCACATCAGCTCAAATTCACAGACGTGCGAGAATTAAAAATAGGGGATGGTTTCAAGAGTATCTAATTGCCTTTTTTTCGCAAAAAAAGAACACCTTTCACATGCGGAGACATATCATCCTGTTTTTGAACCGTAGAAGGGGTTGGCAGACTGCGAAGTCATTGTCTAACTGCTGACGTGCATAGCACTCTAAAGTGGCCACACCAGCATGAATACCATTGTGTCCTCCTATTCAAAAGAACATGAAGGATGAATTTCCATTCAGATAATCTTACAGCGTCCTCAGCTTCAGTCGCGCAAGTGTCCTGCTGTGTACGAAAACGTATTTAGTTACAGACCACATGCTGAGTGCCTTTGCTTGTTGTATTGATCCCACTTTTTTTCCAGTCCTTTCAAAACTGCATGATACAGTACAGTATGTATTACCTATAGCTTTATAGTTTGAGCATGTTTTTGTAATATGTAAATATGACAAGTCATTGTAATTCCTCACGGATTTTGTCTCATTTGAATTCTGAGAACATATTTTTTTTCTCTCAAGTACAACTGCCAAATCACATGCTAATCATTTTTGATAGTCTGTGAATTTGTTTTGTTTTGTTTTTTAATGTATTATGTAGTTGTGTAATTTATGACGTGTTTGACTTGATGGCTTTTGGTTAGTATAGTTATTGTCTACTGCTTTTAAACTTCTTATCTTATAACACACATTCATACTCTTAAAGTCTTAAGGGCATATACATACTGGAATAATTAATTATAAGGTCTAATGGTTAGCCCCTGTTCATTATAATCAGCCTTAAGAGTGTATTTGAAATATTTTTTGTAAAGTCAAGCCTTTTGGCTCTTTGCATATGCGTTTTTTGTTATTTATTTGGGTGACAACAGACCCACGAAAGAAATACCTTTTTTGTATCACATACTGTTGCTTATTGTACAAACCTCTTCTTTCTGTCCATTTCATACTTTCTTATAAGGTTATAGATGTTGTCATGAAGCGGAGGGCTGCATGAGTCTTTGAGCCGTTTGAGCATGGTCATTTGATAGTTTTAATAAGAACTTAAACTTGCAGCTTCACCATGAGCTATAGCTTACAACTGTTCAAAAAGGGCACATTATTTGCCAATAATATCTAAGCTAACCATACGAAATACTGTGTGTCTGATTCAGTGTGGGCCCTGCTCGTCCATTATATTGTGCATAGCCTACACTGTACACAGATGTAAATCTGATATTTGGTCCCTGCTTTATAATCAGGTATGGTCAGGTTGAGGTAAGTTGTGAAGTTCTCTTGCTCCCCCTAGTGCCGGCTTTTAAAAAATACAACACGCAAAAATCAGGACATTTGGTGTCCAATGACCTTGACATACTTTTTTACAAAGGACTGGTTATTTATTTATTTATTTATTTATTTATTTATTTATTTATTTATGCTTGTATTAACTCCTGCTGTTACTACGCCTTTTTCTTTGTGACTGTGCAATATAGACTTTGGCTGAAAAGAGTTTTGGAGATGAAAAGCCATTGTACATGTGATGACATAATTATGACTGTTTTTGTTACCACTGTGTACTTTGCTTTGATTTATATCATGGGCCAAGGTGTATCTGTAGCCTTGCCTGATTCGAACAAATGTGCATTGTTAAAATCAAATGTGTGCAGTGTTATTGATTACCCAAACTAGTATAGTGTTGGGATTGTTTTTAGCCCCATTTTAACTTATCCACATGAGTAGTAGCCTACTGAGAGCTGTAGACCACATAGTGTTAGGTGATGAGAAATATTGATTTTTGTATCTAGGCCTACTGTGTGATTCTGTCAGAGAATCACGTCCATTTCTAGCTTCTGTCTACGACAACATTCCCAACTGCTGAAAGTGTTTATTTACTTATTATTTGTTTGTTTACTTTCAGGAAGATTTTTAAATCGAGCTACTAATTTCACGAAATGAAAATACCGATTTACAGTTTTGCCAAATGAAACGTTTACAGGGAGTTGTTCTCCATGCCAGATAAGGTCATATCCTAACATGTAGAAATGTGAAAAGTATGATAATATATAATGCTAATTTATTTGTATATTGTTCTGTAAAGCAGACAATAAACCTGCTGTTGCTTCAACTCAATTATGTGTTCGCTTCTTGATTACTGTATCCGTTCAACAGTATAGCCGTTGGCCTACTGACTGAAATAGCAAGCGCCGCAAGATGACCGCTAGATGTCTCTGAAGTGCCACATTTACCTGGCCAGTAGGCTACTTGCTGCCAGGACTAATGTAACAGTTTACGCCTTTCTCTTACTCCTGTTTGTCCTTGGTCTGTACCCTGCTTTCGAACAAATGTGCATTGTTATAATCAAATGTGTGGAGTAGCCTATTATTGATTACCCAAACTAGTAGTGTTGGGTTTGTTTTTAGCCCCATTTTAACATATCCACATGAGTAGTCATGGGCCCTGTACAATAATAATTGGAGACACAGACTGCAAATCAACGACTTGCAAACATACTGCATTGTCTTTTCCCCCTGTTGTCTTACATTTTCCCTCCTTGTTCTGTTTAGGTTAATTTATGTGCAGATTGTGGGGTGTTGTGAGTGGCCATTAAACCTTCTTGCACTGTAACTCACCATCCTACTCTTTACTGGTTCTTTTAGTAACGTAAATAGCAAGCGCCTACTGCAGTTTATCCTCTTATTCTCAAAACAGGGCCCACTGTAACCATTGTAATGACTAAGTAATTCCACAGGGTGGCGCACGTACACAAACCTACCGTTATTACAAACCAACGCATGTGGAAAGCGTCGCATTCACACGGACGACAGACGCACACGCTGGCACACAGATGTAGTAGCCTTCAGCAGCCTCCATGTCCTTCAGAGAGAAGCAGCTGAAAACACAACTGATTGTTTCAAAATAATTTAATTGCTTGCTTGGAGACTATGTTTCAAAGCTAGTGCAAACATCATGCAGGCAAATGGCTCTACAGCTTGTCAGAATCATTTGTGGATCTATAGACATTTGTGAAGAAACATTACAGACTGCACCATCCACATAGCAGGGTTGAGTTTTTTCACCCTCTTATCTTCACAGTATAGGCAGTCCCCATTCTCTTCCATTGTCATACTTTGATTGATTTACTTCCCATTGGTTCCATTGTTCTCATTCCCCAACAATAAATAGGGTTTAAAAAAAAAACGTCTAAATAGGACAAAACCAAAATTTGAACTGTGAACTGAGTGTACTGCACTGAGTGTATTTCTGGGTACTGAGAGAACTCTTTATACTGAGTGTATAAATACTGCCTAATGGACAAAGTTGCTGTTGATAAAGGCTAAAGTGGGTGATTTTGGGGTCAAAGGTTTGATTTAAAGACATAAACTGATGTATTTGTACATCACTTGTTTCTTGTATCCATAGCACATATTATGCTGATTGTTTTCTATTCTGTGTAATTATGCTGCTGTACATATGTAATCCTACAAGCACATCTCAATCTGAACCCACTATGCCTGACAAGAAAAAATCCTAACGATGGCGTTTTGGAGGAGACATTGGTCTAAGCGGTCAAGGTTTTGTGAATGTGAATGTGAATGTTTCACTTCTATTGCAGGACAAAAGGCTGCTGGCACACACTCTCCATGGCTGGCCACAACCAACAAAATTATGACACAGCAGTGCAGGTCTTGTTCATCCTTATCTCCTTTCGTTGCAATTCCTTTGTTTTTTGCCATCATTTACCTTGTGCCAAATGACAGGAAGTGGAGAGAAAGAGAGAGAGAGAGACAGAGAGAGAGAGAGAGGGAGAGAGAGGGAGGGAGGGAGAGGGAGGGAGGGAGAGAACTCCATCCATCAGCGAGCGAAAGCAGCGCTGATGAGTCTGTGTTAGTGACAGCTTTGGTGCCAGCACCGAGGTCTCTGGTGAAAAATAAAACGATAACCTCTCAGCCAAGG
>CM059287.1:18749577-18754577 GCA_030347295.1 Setipinna tenuifilis | reverse complement strand
TTGTAAATTGTTCATTATGTCATTTCAGAAGATGTTAAGCCTGTGATGAGCCCTTGATGGATATACCTTACACCTTCACATTTTTAAAATCCATCCTAAGATTTCAAAAGAGAAAACGAAGTCGAATTTATCTGGTTCCACTATGCTGGAAATAACCTTTTGTCTTTGTAACATACATTTCAGTACATGCAGTGAATGGAAATTTTAGAATGCTGAGAAATAGCAGAGTATTGAATTCAGGAAATAACACAAAAAGAAAAAAGAGAAAAAAAAATCTCGATACCCTCTACCCGATGTAAGTCAAGCCAGAAGGACAAAACTTAACGGTAATCATTTCTGAAATGATATACTGCCCGACCTGAGTCCAGTAAGCAGTCAGACAAAACGCACACATACACCGACACACACACACACGTACACACACACACACACACACACACACACACACACACACACACACACACACAGACACATACACACACACAGACAACACACAAACACACACACACACACGAACGCAGAGGTCAGGCACACAACACGGGGGGAGAGACACAGGAGAGGCTCCGGGTCACCCTTATCTGGCAAGGATCTCCATTTCCGACACCGCTCCTGTAAACCTCACGTCGATAGCACCGCAGAGAGGGGGGCTGCCGCGTCAATTCCCCGACCGCCGCTGCATTATCCATGACTTCATCTGAGAAAAAGTACTTAGGCTAAAGACTTCCCTGTTTACCTATGGCCATAATGGGGCCAGCCAGTCTATTAGAAAAAAAGCCTATCAATTATTCACATTCGGCCATTTCCAAAGCTTGTGACCTGTGTGTGCGTGTGTGTGTGTGTGTGGGTTGTATGTGTGTGTGTGTGAGTGTGTATGTGTGTGCGTTTGTGTGTGTGTGTGTGTGTGTGTGTGTGTGTGTGTGTGTGTGTGTACATTTGTGTAGATTTATGCATGCGTCTGTGTGTGCATTTACAGCATATACATGCATGTGTGTGTGTGTTTGTGTGTGTGCATGTACAGGCCTATTTAGACAGCCAATTCAAATGGCTCTTCCCCAATGACATCTGACCTAATGCTCTGCGCTGGCTGCACTAACTCCTCCAGTCACTCTCGATTTGGGTTAACCCTCCCAGCCTCCCATTCATGCAGTCCAAATAGGTGGAAAAGATAAAAGGGGCCGAAATCAAAGGAGACGAGGAGGACGCGAGGGCGAAAGAAGAAGGATGGTGATCAAAAGAAGTGCGAGTCCATTAACGACCCTCCCCTTAGACTAACTCTCCAGGCAGAGCAGTTTAGGCGGCATCCATCAGGCCCACTCATCTCATCTTCATCTTTATCTAGCCACGGACAGACAAATATGGCAGCAGCAACTAACAAAGCAGAAAGGAGAGGACTGCACACTTCAGCTCGCCTTAATAAAAAAACTTTTATTAACGTTACTGACCCATGTGACGTTTCAAGCCAAGTGCTGCTTATTAGACCACTGAAGAGCATTTGGCTCGAAACGTCACTTGGGTGAGGAAAGTTAATAAAGGTAACAAAAAGGCAGCTGAAGTGTGTCTGACGTCTGCTTTATGTCTTGGATTTCTTTGTTTTTTTTGGATCAGCACCTATTCAGATTCAGATTACAGGATGTGCACATCCTCTTCCTTTGTTTTAAGCAGCACTAACATCAACCACACCCCCCTCCCTCCAACCCCCCGAGGCCTCCGTCATGTTGGGCCGTTGTCAAGTCCTTTTTCATTATGAGCGGGGCATATCAGTTCTTTAAGGCAACTTATGCAACTCTGCAAAGATGGGCTACTCCTTTTGGTCAGTTTGCAAAATGTCAAAAATGTCCTAGCTTTGGAAAGCAAAGGTACGAAAACCTAAGTAAATAAATTAACCTTAAATGTTGTGAATGCTTAAGTATATAATAGGTGAAAAGGCTTACATCGATCACAAGACCACAATGCATTTAAATATTACTTAGAGTTCTACTTAGAGTCTACTTCAAGCAATTACACCAGGGGCCTCCTAAGACTATCCAAACCACTGTATTAGATGATGTCTGCATAATTTAATATGCAATTTGGCATTTTGTTGCTGTAGAGTGATTGTGCTTTCCACCACCACTATTTTTTGCACAAGTCCTTTTTTATGATGGGCAGGTATATCAGGTCTTCAAGCCAACCTAGGTCTGCAAAGATACTCAGTTGATAATCAGTTTGCAGAAACTCTAAAATGTCCCACATTTTAAAAAGCAAAAATGTCCAGCATTTCAAAGCAAAGCAACAAAAGCTACATTTCAAAGGCAAAGTAGGACTAAATAAATTAACTTTAAATGGTGTCAATGTTCCAGCACACAAAAGTCAAATAGGCTTAAGCACATCAGTAGGATCACAAAGTGTGCAAATTCAAACGAAAAGCTCATCTAAGTCTAAGATATTGTACTAGATGACGTCACCTCTGATTTGATGTGCAAATATCTTTGCAGCTAAAAAGCGATTGCGATTTACATCACCACCAACCACAGAGATTTCCCCCACCACTACCACCACCTAGCCAGATTGGTGGAAACACTTTCTATGAAGCTTGTATATTCATATTCATTCAAGACTCTATAATCACATTAATAAAGGGTTATGATGCCTTCATAAAGCTTAATAATAGTTGAGATTAATATTCATAACTATTTATACATACTGATGACTGCACTCGTAGGCAAGTAAAGCTTTACAACCTAGAATGCACTGTGTCACTTGAAGTTCAAATAGGGCTTATGACATAGCATTATAATGCTCTAGGATTACAGTCATGAGTATGTATAGATAGTTATGTATACTTTACATACCTTATGTATGCATATAAGCCTTTACGAATGTGTTAAAAAAAAACTTATGAATACAAGCTTAATAAAAAAAGTGATACTGAGAAATTTACACCACCAGTGAGAGATGCTTTCACTCACTCCTATGTGTCCCCACTCAACCTCCTTTGTTTCCCTTCCCCTGCTTCATGTTTCCTCCACTTATCTCGGCTTCTGAGGATAGACTCGCTCGCAAGTTAGCCCCTAATTGACACACACACACACACACACACACACACACACACACACACTCCTTCACACACACACACACACACCCCTTCACACCCCTTATTTTTGGCCAGGGCCCTGTGAGGTAGCGTAAGTAAGCAAACCAAATGGTGCCCAGGGTATTGATTATGAGGGGGGGGGTATGAAGGAGGGGGGGTGTGGGGTATGGTAATGCAGGGGGGGCCTCAGCTGGGCTGGTGGGGTGGCAGGTGGAGGCTCTAGATGGGCTGCAGCAGGGCCTCATCAGCGGCTTGCTGTGCACAAACAGATGTGAGGCAATTACCCCCGTCTTCTACCCGCGCCCACGGCCGGCCAGCTAGGCCCACAGACTGATGAGATTTTTACAGGAAAAAAGAGGGAGGGAGAGAGAGAGGGAGAGAGAGGGAGAGGGAGAGAGAGGGAGGGAGAGAGAGAGGGAGAGAGAGAGAGGGAGAGAGAGGGAGAGAGAAAGAGGGAGAGAGAGAGGGAAAGAGAGAAAGAGAGAGGGAGAGAGAGGGGAGATGTGTTTTTTTAAGTTATTTATTTATTTATTTTAAGTCTTTTTCTATGTATAAATGCATGACTCTGCATTGCTATGGGAAGCAAGTGCTGAATAAATTTTAATGTGCCAGACAGTTTTTTTCTTTTTTCTTTTTTTTTTTTGCTTTGATTTTTTTTCCTGCTGGAAAATCCACATCTTTTCTGATGAGTGTAGTTTGAAGGTAATAGCTCTTTTGACAAAGAATGAGAAACATAAAATCTAATTAATTTTACAACGCAAATTGGTTTAGCGATGGGTTTTTCTAATTGGTTTAGCCATTTAACAGAAGTTTTAAAATTATAGTGTCCTTATTATGGAGTCATACAATGAAATGTGTAATATCCATGATATATCCACTACTCTAAAATAACGCTCCATACTTTGGTGACACATCAACGCATCAACCTAGCAAAGTACCTTGTGTGGCAAATGGAAGTAATAATGTGCTGTCAAACAATGGGTGACAGACAATACTGTACTGCCCTGGTATACATCTCAGTATCCATGCACACACACACACACACACACACACACACACACACACACACACACACACACACACACACACACACACATCTGTGTGTCTCTGCATGTGTGTGCATGTGCATATGCGCATGTAGGGGGGATTTAACCCAGTCATCCATTTCTTGGCATGGCTGTCATTAATGGCCCAGTCAATTGTAACTGTGCCCTGTTCACTTCCAGGACACATCCATCACAGAGCAGCCCCAAAGACGCCACCTCCACACACCCCTACCCCCTCCCCCTACCCCCACCCCCCACCCCCATCCCTCCTGGCTACCCTCTACTCCCCCCTAGCCTCCCCAGGGCGTCCTAATGAGGACTGAATTACACACAAACCGTCTAGGCCTTATGGTGATTTCGTATATGAATACCACACCATACAGTGCAGATAGTAGTGCCAACAGCAGCAGCAGCAGCAGCTCCACCACAAAACCACATGACACACCTGCCCTGGCCGAAGCCATCATTGTAACAAACATATTGCAGGAAAACAGTGAATGCCCTGGACCGTGACCGCAAAATGAGAATCAAAGCTTTTGACATCATTGTGTTTGACATCATCATAGGTTACTGACATCATGTTTGAACTTCCAGTGATGTGAGCCATTTATGTTTTAATCTACGAGGTGCTTACTGTAGATTAAATTGCGTGTATCCTGATAAAGACATGTGAAGTGATTTGCTCATTTGCAAAAGTACATAAAGTATGTGTGTTTCTTTAGTATAGGACTAAGCCTAATATATATGTATGTGAAAGTGCATCACATTATTAAAGTAAAAAAAAAAGAAAGAAAAAAGAAAGTCTCACTGTTATAATCATCCATTAAAAAGGATTTTTTAGATCCATTCTAATAGATTTCTTGATTTAGTCTGAATCTAGA
>CM059287.1:18734577-18747077 GCA_030347295.1 Setipinna tenuifilis | reverse complement strand
AACTAAGTGTGAATTGACCAAACAATCAATCAACCTTAAAAGGTAAATAATTGGATTTTGCCTAGCCTCGGGATCGTTCTCTAGGCAATGCTGGTAAATGAGGCATAAAATCTATTGAAATGGCTTTGTTTGAACAGCTGACGGCTTTGTGATTTATCTTGCCAATGAAAATATCAGGAACCCTTAAGATATGAGAGACATTGGTACTGACAGCACATCTATCTGTGTGGATAGAGAGAATTAACTGAGGAGCCTTGATATCCATCAGTGATCAAAGTATGGAAACTATTTTGGACAGATACTGTTTAGTGATGATGATGCCAAATGCTTGGTCAGTAGTTTTGTCCAAAGATATGGTTTGTTGCCTTAAATCGATGCAAACCTGACTTCCAATTTGATGGTGATATGCGTCTCCATGGGATTTAAAGTCAGCAGTTGTTGTGTGCTGTGATAATGTAACTGAGATATATCATCCAGGAATGACAGTGAATGTGTCAATTAATGACAGAACAAGCGTTGGGAAACATAGCACTGGATGTCAACAGTGTGGGCGACTCCTTTAGTTGTCAAACATCTGGCAGCAGCTCCAAAGATGATTAACATTAAGAATCTACCCAAGCCTAGCACAGATTGTACGGGCCAGATGGCTATCTCGCCCACAATGAAACGCACTGTGCCACTGTGCTTAAGACTACATAGCTGCAGCATTTGAAATAATGATGTTTAGATTAACACACGGGTATATACTCTAAGCTCCCTTTCATAACCCAAATGACGCACAGTGTGCGGTATGTTTACATTATATCAATTTACATGTCAAATTTGTCAGTTAAAGTGAGTTCTGTGGTGATGTCGCGTGCCACACACACAACTGTCATTACCTGTACCAGTCTAATCCGCGCGCGTAATGTCTGTCGAAGAAATGTGGTTCTGATCCAAGAGCGCGAATGTCCGGATGAAGCCTCAGGAATTCCAAGAGAGCCCTGGTGCCTCCCTTCTTGACTCCGATGATGAGGGCATGTGGAAGTCTCCGGGTCGCTGTCCAGTCCTTTGATGAGCTGTTGTCCAGCCCCGTCAAACTCCGGGTGTCCTCCATCGTCCCATAGGAAGACGTTGTCACTTGAGGAAACGTTCCATTTCTCTCGTTGTACCATCCTGTCAGAAGCAGTTTGTCCACACTATTCAAATCTGAATTTTCTACCAGGTCCGAGTTACAGCAACCGTTTAAAAAGTAGAATAGATAGACGCACACTACAGCGAAAGAGAACATGACTACGAGTTTTTGTACAAGTCTCCGAATGTCTTGTTTGTGGTTATGAAAAGTTGCCATTCCTTCGATTGCTCGCCCGAGCTGCCCATAATATTCAGGACAAACATCGCGGTGTATAATGTAGTAGATGACCGACAAATTCTGAAAGAGGTCTGTGCAGCGGAGGTGCTGCCAACTCCGCAGAAGTCGCCAGTGAGTGGTTTTCCCTCTCCACGCGCATCATTATGAGTTTTCTGAGGTCCGCCAGGCGCTCAGCAGTCTCATTCCATGGTCAGAAAATCCGTTTCCATCTGCGCGTTACACTCCCACACACTCGCCCTCGCACATCCTACGCATAGCGGGTTTTTAATATCCCCTTGCATCCGTGAAGTGATGTTTCTCTCTGAGATTACCCGCTGTCGCCGCATGGGTCCCGGGAGAATTCCTGTCCTGGAGCTGCTCCCGCTCATTCATGAAAAAGCGCTCGACATCCATGCCTTCCAAACCGCCTATGATTGGAGGGTCATGGCCGAAGGCGGGTTTAATTTCACTGTACTTATTGGGATAGGAGATGGATTTGGTTTGGTACACTGTGCACACTGCACACTCAAGCACTTTTCTGCATTCAAGACAGACCAAGCCCCCTTCTTGAGTGTGTCTATATAGTGTAATTGTATCAGTTTGTTGGGTAACATCCAACATTTACCTGGGTTGTCCAAAAAATACATCAAGGTCTGTCAGAGGGCACATAATGCATTGTATTTAAAATGTATATCACTCATTTAATTGGCTAAAAAATTTTGAAACTTGATTGAGAATATTTGTGGTTGGCCCAGCATATCCAGTTACCAGCTGGGCACCATCAAACTAAAGCATCTTTGACTTCAGCCAGTGGGATTACAATGAAAGCCCCTTTATCACATAATTGGTTTACAGAAACAAATATCCTACATACACACACCCTACTTTTCTCTAGGAAACAGCCACCACCCCTTGAAACATGGTGAAGAATTTCTTCTATCCCTTTTCCAGCAAACACTGCTCCGGCACTGCTCGATGAAAAATTGGAGAAAGTAAATAAAAAAATAGAATGACAAGGTGTTTGAACCCAATGTCAAAGTGCTCATAAAAAGCAAATTGGGTTTGTAAGTATGTGTATGTGTGTGTGTGTGTGTACAGTGACATTGGGAGTCCATTTTGTTTATGGGCCACACTCTACTATGGTTTATGGATACAGCAGAGAGAATCAGTTGCAATGATCTGCGCTGGCATTATGTTCCAGTAGATTTATCCCCGCACTTCAGGGCTGGACCAGATGTGCCCGGTGTCAAAAGGTCAGCTATGCCTTCGCCTCCGTAATAAGAATGACATTAACAGTGAGCAGCGGCTCCCTCAAACATCTCGACAGCAGTTCATCAATACAAAAGGTTGAGGGTTGCGTATCTGGCATTTCGGTTTAAATTGAATTGAAGAAATCATATTGATATTCTGTGGGAACCCTGCTCTGCCAATAGTCTGTATCCCTTTTCATTTTAATTGTTTCCACTTTTTTGTGGCCCCCTTATTGTTGTTGAGACAGTTACCCAGAAGACCTTTTCCCAAGCCTTTAATTATACCGCCAGCAGAAGAGAGCAAAAAGCACATTTCATCCATTTCTACTTTATTTCATCCACTTACACTCCATTTATACATATTTATACTTTCCCCCCTGAGACTTCCAAGATTATTTAATGGATCTTTAATGGATCTTAAAGGCCTATGCGTTTTTTTTTTTTTTTTTTTTTAATTGACTAATGTGACCAGATTATTACCATTTTTATGTAACTGCACTCCAGCTCCGTTCCAGTAAATTATTATGCGTAATCAGATTGCACTTAATACCTGAACCACTATAGCTATCCATGCCATTTGGAAATGACGTATTCATCCTACTGCCGTTGCGCCGACGACTCTACAGTGGGATGCCTCCACTAATCTCAGGTAAAAAGCCAGGCTGGCCTGTGATTAACGACGCTGTGTTTTCGTTTCTGCTCGGGATCATCCCCTTAATGGCGGAGAGCAGAGAGGAGAGGAGGGGGACTAAAGAATGGTATTTATTCGTTGCTGGTGTTTATTTAATCAATTGCACTTGTTTCCAGGGATCAGGAAGCAAGGTCAGCCGAATCATGCGGAGTTACTGCTCGCGCCATTTTCTGCGAGTGGCCCCTAAGAACAGATTGTTTGATGATGAAGTAGCCATCTATAAAAATGTGACCCTGGGGTCAGGGACTGCGAGAGGCACACATGATTTATTATCCAACTGGGGCAAAAACAATGTTTTCATGAAACCGTAATGAGTGCTAAGGTAAAATTAAGTGCTCACAGACAATATTGCAGTGTCAGGCTGGGGAAATAGTTAAGAGCGCTGTTTGCTGTAAGAATAGCTTGATTTTAACAGCTTTTGCTTTGAACACGGATGGCCAATTTTATTAGTTTTTGTCCCTCTTGTTAATGTTAATATGGCTAAGTCAATAGTCATTAAGATCAGTAACCGCGTGGAAGCTAGCAGTATACTGAAGATATAACTGCACTCTGGCCCTCTTAGGAATCCTGGGACATAATATTTGTGGTCTGACTATAATTACAATGCCTTGAAGTTATGTCAATACATTGATTTAAACAAAAAAGGCACTTTGAGACCTGATAATAATTCAAAGTTTTGTGTCAACTTTGAAAGTATAATCATCGAACGCTTACAAATCAGTTACTTACAAGTCAGTTTTGCTTTACACATACATCAAACAACACAATGACAGAAACTTAGTATTGTTTAAAATCAAACCTTAAGAAATTCTCACAGGAGCCATACATCTAAGTCAGCAGATCACTCCTTGCAACCATAACCAGGTAAGTGTTATACTCTTTCCTTTTTTGAGTTACTCTCACACACACACACACACACACACACACACACACACACACACACACACACACAAAACTACACACACACAAAAACACACACACACATTCACAGCCGACCGCACGCACGCACGCACGCACGCACGCACACACGCACACAAACAAGCACACACACACACACACAAGCCTCTTTTGTGATACCATAATGAGGCAGCTGAATAATAGGGGTTGCGGTTGGATCTAAATCACAGCAATCAGTCTACCTGCCATCTAATCAGGAAGAATGCGAAATGAGCAGGTCCAGGTATGCTAATCCATATAAAAAACACTACAGCGCTACAGTACTGCAGCGTTAATAACAAGAACAAGGAGTCCAGCATTCATTTTCCCCTGACTGAAATGTACAGTACAAAGGCTTGATCATCATCAAGTATTATTGTGACTCTAAATGCCAGAGAGAGAGAAAGAGTAGCCTTGTGAAATATCCTTTTGGGGTATGCTGCGAAGTAGCAGATCAATAAAAGAGCACATTAGCGTATCCAATCTTTCCCTGAGCGGAGATCAAATCCACAATTTCAGCATTTGGAGTCAGACACCTGAACAATTAATCTAAATGGTCTGGAAGCTTACTTGACTGCCAATTTGATCTTTTAGGAGTGAATTTTACTGTGGAGCTGCTCCGAAGCACTGAAAACTCTTGCTTTAGTGTAAATGCTGCTGTTAGTTCTTATAAGATCTATAATGAGGTTGTAATGTCTGTGAAATGTTGAATAAAGTAATATACGAAATACTTTGAAGAACATTACATTGTCAATGTAGATAGATATGCAAACCCCTACTAATCATGAAGTTAAATAAATAAAATGTTTTTTTTTTCTGGTGGTACTGGACTACCCACTACACATCTTGTCTTATGTATTTCTGCTGTCTAGTGTTATCTGGCCAAACTGTCAAATATTATGACTATTATGATTATGATGATGATTATTATTATTATTATAAATACACATGGAACTAGAGCCTGTAAACGTTTAGCAAGTATTGCGGTGGGTTAGCTTACAGTAACAAGAACAACGAATCCTGACATCTGTGGTGTTTTTAACATGTTCTGAGCTTTTACTCTGTGTGCTCAGATGGTCTCTCATACACATACACACACGCACACACAGATACAAACACACACACACACGCACACAAACACGCACACACATACACACACACACACACACACACATGCAATCTGGGTTGTAACTGAGTCCCGGTGTGACCGAAGCTGGCCAGGGTCAGGTTGGGCAGACAGCTTGCCAGATGACCCCACTCATCACTTCACTTTGTCAGAGGTAAGGCTCTGATCAGAGCAGACACTGAGCTGGATAAGCCATGCTTGCTCTACATGTACCAGGTGTGAAGAAACTAAGTGACGATTCACCAAGACACATTTCACTATTTTTACCCATGAATTCCACCAAACTGTGCTTTTATGATGAGTTTTTCAGGAGTGTCAAATCATACCTAAGCACTGACATTCATCAACTCAAGAGAGGGAACTTACAGAATATGGTTTTATCTGTGATTTATGGAGCTAAGTCAACACACATTAGTGAAGTCTTTCTGAGAATATCAGCACAACTCATATTCTCTACATTAACCATCCTCGGATCCTGGCAAGGATCTGTTATGCAACTATTTTTCAAGGTCTCTCTTCTTCTGAAGTTCTTTGCCGCAAGAGGGAACACAAAAGGGAACATTTCAAAAAGTTAGGGTATTAAAAACAAACCCAGTCCTTGACCAAAGCCCCAAAAGTTCATCTGAGTTTCAGAACATTACCCCCCAACCCCCATCCCCCCCACCCCCTTTCAAGAAAGACTGTACTTCTTGAGTTCTCTCTCTCCTAAGCCTCTTTGGGCTGACACAAATCCTAGTCTCGGCTGTTGACTCCAGCCAGCCAGTCAGCCAGTAGGACGGCCGGCCAGCCCAAACGCTAATTGCTAACTCCGACTGTGATCAGCCCGCTAATGCCGGCGTGGCATTAAAGGTAGCCTGGCCCTGCTAGCGGGGAAGGGGAGCACATAATCAGCCCCACGCCGTCTGCGGTTCTGTGAAGTGCGATAACACCCCGGGTTAAAAAGGCCACGATTCAGTGAGGGGAGGTCACTGGCTAATTAAGCCTGCTGTACGTTAGCGGTCAGTTGCGAGGCGAAGCGCGAGGCGAACGCCTCCTCTCCTCCTCTCTCACACACACGAGTCGTGGCACCCTGTGAGGTCTGGTCAATCAGAGTCAAGGCCTCCTCCGGCACTGTGGCACTGCTGTGTGGATAGGTCAACTCTTATACCCTATTAAAAAGAATAGAAAGTCCAGCTTGCTTGAAAAAAATGGTGCAAACTTGTTGAGTAAAGTAAATGTATCTATTACATTTCAGGTTTTCTAACTCTTAGTAAACTTAGTAAATTAAATAGAATGGTTACATTTACGTAACTCATTTTGATGCAACGAGTTTCCACCAATTTTTCAAGCGAGCTGGACTTCTTGACTTCTTTTTTTTTAATGGTTTACCTGCCCTCTTCGCTGCAGTGCGTCAAGACGAATCTGATATCAGCACAAATTCCTCCATGCTGCACAGGGCTTCTTATGATTGTGTCAGATGGATGGACGGTGGGGCTCTATTGGGGGGCTGCCCCTTGGCTACAGTAAGTCTTCATTTGGACACAGCATCACAGTAATAATTGTAACGATAAAGATTAATGAACCCCCCCGCACCCCTCCGATGTATCTCAACCAAGAGAACTGGAAGGGAATCAGACCGTAGGGGTGTATCATCTCTCTCTCTTCTTTCTTCTTTCTCTTTCTTCATCTCTTCTTCATACGGTGCCACTAACTCGATGTGGCTGTTCCCTGCAGAGCAGCTGGTGGTGGCTTCTAGGAAAAAGGTATTATGAAGTCGGTAATCGGCAGCAGACGGTTGTTCCAACCTGATCCCGCATCTGAGCACGACCTGTGTATCATCAGCAGTGTATCCCACACTGGGCTGGTTTTGATTTCCTCTTTTTTGCCTCCAGACAAAGCTCTGTCCCCCATCACCAGCAACATCCAACATACTCCATGGAAACTTTTTTGTTTATTTGAGTGTTTGTTTTGTTGGGTTTTTTTTTCTTTTTTGGTCATAGTTGTGTTGTCTAGAAACTCAATTTGTGGCCTCAATTTGGGTTTCTTTTACAGCGCAAAAGCAATGTGGGTCTTTTTCTTTTTCAAAAAACATCAGTATGCCTGGATTGCATTTTGCTTCACTTGACGGGCAAGTCTGGCAGCCCCTATGCCTGCTGCTGCTGCTGGTGGTGGTGCTGCTGCCTCAAATTAACTGGCCAGCAAATATGAATACTCTGCAGCTAAGAGAGAGGCTGCTGAGGAATGTCAACTCATACAAGTTTTACACAGCACTGACTAATGAGGTAAAAGTCCTAGCTAGGGCTGAGACAGATGGCCGTACTTGTCAATTATTTCGTAGCGCTAAGTTTAGATGCGGCTACCGCCGTGGCGGACCTCGTGGATGGCAACTGCAGATTAGTTCCCTAATTTATTGCGTGAAGGTTGACTAAGAGCTGTTTCTCTTGATCGGTAACCTGTAAATTGCAACGGGCCATGATGCAGGCATCTTCCTCCTCCTTCTCCTCCTCCTCATCCTCCTCCTCCCCCTCATCTTCCTCCTCCTCCTCTTCCTCCTCTCTGTCAATCTCAATAGGCCGTGGCAAACCCCCAGTAACAGAGAGCCACAAAGACAGGTTCAGGCATTGCGTTCGGGCTGTCTCTCAGGGAGGGATTACTACCTGCTGAAATGAATGACCTGATTTCCTCTGAGCCACAACACATCTGGTAGCGCGGTTTAATAAGACCATTGTAAATAGCGGAGGATTACAGATCCTCACTTTAGGAGGGGCGGGTGGTGTTTGATAGGGCTGGGGATGGAGTAGGATGGAGTAGGGTGGGATGGAGTAGGGTGGAGTAGGGCAATAATGACAACACGGCTGTTATCCCAGTTAAATCCCATAGTTATTTGTTGGTGGGAAATAAATAAATAAGTGAATAAATAAATAAATAGATAAATAAATAAGCTCTCCCTGCGTGGTAGGATTAATGATTGAGATACGGGTGCTCGGTGTGCTCGGTGTGCTGAACAGCGTGCCGCGCTCACAGATTCACCTCCCTGGTGTCTTAGCATTATGTGACCCCTCTCTCACTCGTAAGCACGCAACACACACACACACACACACACACACACACACACACAACACAGACATACACAGACACACACACACACACACACACACGGACAAACACACATACGCACGCAGACACACACATACGCACACACACTCATACACGCGCACACACACACACACACACACACACACATACTCATGCACACACCCCCCCACACACACACACACACACACACTCTTTTCCCTCACCCTCTCCCACTGGCTAAGCGAGCTCTGCATGGTGTTGCACTTAGAGCAGTAAGTGCAGCCATGTTAGGACTCCCATCTGCAACATGTATGATGCTTTACTTATTCATCCCCACCCCTAGTGCCATTACTTCTATGGCGTTCTCCTTTTTGCTTTCTCTCTACAGTAAAAAAAGTCATTGTGTAGCTTTGCGTTCAGTTAGCCTTAGTTTGGTTTACCTGTGGACAGGGGATATTTTGGGGATGTGTTCCCTCCTTATGAATGGATTGGTTGAAAAGGTGGAGTACACAGAGAGAAAGAGACAGAGAGGAACATGACAGCGGAGAAAACAAGGTTATAAATTTATCACAAGGGCAGCTCTCTTGAAACATCAGTCAGTGTGAAATGCTCCAAAACAGTCAGTTAAAAGGAGACTAAAATGCCAGTCAGTTGTAAGTTTGTGGCAGGCTTGCGAGGATGTGATGGCAGGATAGATAGTTGTTGGACCACAATAAAGTGTCAGTAAGGTAGTTTAACCTAACTGTGCCAATATTTTTGTTTCATTAAAAAAAATTACCTTATAGCCTGTTAAGGTAAGCAAAATCCCCACCACTGCAATTATATTTTAGATCTTATTTTTTTATTCGTGTCACTTGGATATGATGTTTTTGATTCTGTTTTGTTAATTCAGAAGATCCAAAATTAAAGCAGACAGTAAATTATTTAGCCGTGGCTTCTTAGTCTCAGCCAGCAAACCTTGCATAAATCATTAGGAAATGACAAAATGCATTACACCGTTTGAGTTTTAAGCCTTGGAGGTCCTGAATCGTAGGGGGTCATTAATCTGTCGAGGCATTGTATGAGGGAAAATGGGGATTACTGTAAAACTCTGCATACCTCTGGATTAGCACGCCCTTTGACCTCTGCTGTGGCTTTGAAAAGAGTGTGTGATTCTGATTAATATCTTTTGATGTGTCATCTGTTGCTTGGGGCCTTTTTATTGAGGGAGGAGGCAGGCCTCCTGGAATTGTGACCAGTGTTGGGAAGGTTACTTTAGAAATGTAATTCGTTACAGTTACAAGTTACCCTGTTTAAAATGTAATAATGGTGTAACTTTTTTAATTACTTTATCTGAGGAACGTAACTTATTACTTCTTGATTACTTTTCAAATGTTTTCATGATTTTGTCCCCGTAAACATTTTAACAGAAAGCCCTGCATCCAACTGTGGAGGGAAATGGCAACAGGGATGTTTTGTAGGCTACGGTAGCTTATAAGAAAAACACACGAAACAGTTTTTTTTTAATATAGGCTGTTTTAGCAAGGTTTTGCTGACAATATTAAGATGTAATTCAAATTGTAATTTTGAAAAAATTCAAAAGTACCTGTAATTGAATTACACATTTTTCTCCAGTAACTGTAATGTATTACTGTTACATTTATTTTGTAATTAAATTACGTAACGGAATTACATGTATCGCGTTACTCCCCAACACTGATTGTTACTCCAGTTTAGAACCTTCAGTGCTGCAGTTAGAACCTCCAATGCAGTAGTTACTATACTATACAATAGAATAGAAATATAATAGCAATATAGGAAGCCCCCAAAAATGACTTAAAGGTGCTGCCACATACTGCATTTCTTTATGTTTGTGTTTATGTTGTATTAGTACTTCTTTAGCAGACACTTTGGTCCAGTGAAATTGGTTTTATTTTTGGAATAAAAGACCGAAGTAAGACATGCAGGGGAGGTAGTGCACTTTCAGTGCTCTTCACAAAGTTACCACTCAGGTAAGGGGGGCAGACAGCTCCAACATTGTTGGTTTCTAGTTCACAGAGTCTGCACTGTGTATGAAGTTTTCTTTTTTCTAGACTCTATTAAGGAAACGGAAAGCTATCAGATCCTGCAGGGATATTAACTGAATGCTATATAACGTGCATTTACATTTGTTAATAGTATCTTTAGTAATTAAAGCTGTTTTTTTTAGGGATAAAAGTTATGCCGTTTATATGAAAATGTTGCATCTACATATGTTGTCTTTATGCATTTTAAGTATGCACAGTATTCCTGAATGCATCGACTGTATCGATCCAGAAAGCTGACACATCACCACTATTTTGTTGGATTATTGTTCTTACCAAGTGTGAGAGATTGAGTGTCTCTCAGGAAAATGGCTCAAGAGGTTGATTAATGACCTTCTCAAGCAAACCAATCCATGATGGATATTCAGCCTTTTCATTAACACATATTTTAAAAACACAACAATTCACACTTTAAAAATCAAACCTTGTCACTAATAAATCATTAGGTTCCTCGTGTCTTTTTGGGTTTTACATTTCATTCATTCATATTGAGTTTGTTTTATGATGACAGGTAAAGCTCTTGGTCACCTATTGGGCAGTGTGTGCTGCAGTGGACCCTCCTGTGTGACAGCTCAGTAGTCTATTTTCGTAGCGGGAGACTGAATAGGCCTAGTACATTATGTTTGAAAAAAAAAAGAAAAACACAAAGCCTAGATTAAGAGGCAAGTTTTAGTGAATCCCAGGCTGGTGCACAAGTAGGTCATCCATAATCATGACAAAGTTTTAATTGCGCCCCCCAAACGCATGCACACACACATACGCACACAACACACACACGGACGCACACACACACACACACACACACACACACACACACACACACACACAGAGCAGATACAGACATCCAACCACACACATACACCCCCACAGTGGGATACTGACACACACACACACACACATACACACACACACACACACACACACACACACTCTCTCTCTCTCTCTCTCTGTCTCTCTCTCTCTCTCTCACTCTCACACACATACACACACATGCACACACACGCACACACACACACACACCACATGCACACACACTCTCTCACGCACACACTCACTCACACACTCACACACACACACACACACACACCACAGTGGGACACTGACAAGAGTAAGTAGCTGAAGACGGATGACCCTGTTCATCGGTGCTATCCCTGGGGCATCCGGCTCATTGTTCTAAAGAGGATCTGATCAAAACGGGGTCACTCAGCCACAGACACCCACACCACACCACACCTCACTCGCCAGGCTTTTTCCACTAAACAATGACGGCCAGAAACAAAAGCACCTGCCTCAAACCACCAACGAATATGTTCTTTAAATCACTATCTGCTGCCAGGACTGTGAGACAGTGTTGTTTTTAAATACACATGGAGGATACCTTTACACCCAAGAGACTGAGTATTATTCAAAATATATGACATTGCAGTTATTCAGTTAGCATGTTTTGTATGAGGTAAGGGTATACATTTCAGAATGCAATGTGTGCGACATTGGAAAATATGGCCCTTGACTGAGCTGTTATTGCCACCTTGTTCCACCAGATGAACTACAAGTGATGAGTGTCTGTATGAGTTCTATGAAGATACTTTTATACTTTATTCATTATACATACCTAACACTAACCCTAACCTTAACCCTAATCCTATGGTACAGTGTAAGTATATAATGTTACATATTGTTACGCACTTTGTTACACTGTACCTAATTGATTGTAACTTGGATAGTAAAATAAAGTGTAAGCCTAATGTGCATGAGACGTTCTAAAGCTTCCAACATTTTGTATATATATTATTCATAGATAATGTTATACCAGCCTGTAACATACAGCACACTTTTCAAATGAATATGGATGTAATCATCTTTTTGCGAACATCATGTGATGATGTGATCATCAACTTTTAAGGGTTACACTTTATTTGAAGGTGTCTACATAAGGGTGACATAAGCCCTTTATAAACATGATATGACACATGTCATGAACGTGAATAGTACTTCATTCATGATTATGACTGTTGTCATTAAGTGTCATTCAGTTTTTTGCAATGTCTGT
>CM059287.1:18709577-18729577 GCA_030347295.1 Setipinna tenuifilis | reverse complement strand
TTTCTTTTAAGGAAAGGACTACCCATCCTATATTTGTCCTGTATTTTAATGGCATAGAAAATAATTATATATCCCTGTGTGTTTGTTTGTGTGTGTGTGTGTGTGTGTGTGTGTGTGTGTGTGTGTGTGTGTGTGTGTGTGTGTGTGTGTGTCTTGTGCTCTCAACCAAAGAGGAAGTTGGAAGCGCTACATTTTTTGAAGACCTAGCCAGGTCATTACAAGAAGCCAGTGTTGTGCCATCAATCAATTAGCAACAAGGTAGAGGAGACAAGGAAAGGAAGAAGTGACAGATTATTTTTAGAAAAGAGATTTTAACTTGGATCAGAGGGAAAATAAAAGAGAAATTTTCAGACAAAGGTAGAGATATTTTTAGAAAACTATACTGAAAGGAGCTTTTAGAAAGTTAGTAATAGAAAAGATGTAATAATAATAATAATAATAATAATAGTAATAATAATAATATTTGGTATTATAGCACATTTCATACAAATGATGTAGCTTAAAGTGCTTCAACAGTTAAGTAAATGAACACAAGACAGAAATACACATGACAAGCTTTGTTATTGTCCAGTAGCACCAAAAGAAATCCATCAGGGCACTGTGGACATCTCCACTTAAGTCCCCATAGAAGCAAGCACCAGGGCGATGGGGTGAGTAAAAACACCCCAGGGAAGCGCATCTGCTGTGCAGGAATCCCTCTGTTGGGCTTGGTAGGGTGAAGGTCTCTGAGTACCTGAAAGTCTTTGACCAGGGCAGTAGGCGAGGTTGAACAGGTAGGTCCTCTCTTCAGCTGTTTAAAGGTGGGAACGGATTCTGCCTCTATGATGTGTTGTGGTAGGGCATTCCGTGTCTTTGGGGTGTAGTATGAGAAAGCTGCTTCTCCGATCCTTTTGGGTAGTGGCTCTGGAATCCTTAGGAGGACGGCCTCAGCTGATTTAAAGGCTCGTGCAGGAATATGGGCGGCATGGTGAAGCCTCCATGGCATCCTTCACAGTGTGTGCAAATGTGTGTGTGTGTGTGTGTGTGTGGTGTGTAAGACAGATATCAAGTAAATACTTGGCCAATTTGATCTCACCCAACTGTGCACTGCTTAGTCAACAGTCCTTGGCGGGTGTAGGTGTGCAGTGGGTAGAGCACCTGTACCATGAGTGGATAAGGGCCCATTGGGCCCCAGGTTTGAGACCGGCCTCAGTTATTTCCCAAACCCTACCCCATCTCCATTCCTGTCCTATTCTTCACTGCCTTATCAATAAAAGACAACACAAACCCAAAAACATACTTTAAAAAATCCTCTTTCAAATGTCAATTCACTCCAAGACGGAGCTCAGCCAGTCTCGATCTTCTAGAGGTGCGAATCCTCACCGAGCTGAGAAAATATGTTTGTCCATCGCTGATCATGAGAGGAGATAACAGGGTCAACAGGAGGTCACCGAAATAATCATTGCTTGCAGAGTCAATAGCCCCCTCTCCAGCCAGACACTGCACATATTTCAGTCATCTATTGGGGAGAGGCCACTCTGGAGGGGAGAGAGGCAAAAAAGTGGCCTTTTGCTGATGAAATTCAAATCTTTGGCCAAACACTGTGATCAAATCAGAGGCTCCCCCATCCTCTCGTTCTCTCTGTCTCTCATTTTCTCGTTTTCTCATTCGTGTTCTCGCTCTCTTCTTTTTTTTTCTCTCACACACCATTACACACACACACACACACACACACACACACACACACACAGACATGGACATTTAAACAAATCTTAGATTTCTGCAGAGGCTGTGTGTGAAATATGGTGTGTACGAAATGGTGTGTGTGGGTTTGTGTGTGCATGTGTGTGCTGCATGTGATGTGAGTGTGTGTGTGTATGTGAGTGTGAATGTGTGTGTGTCTGTGTGAGTGTGTGTGTGTGTGTATGTGTGTGAGGGTGTGTATGTGTGTGCATGTGTGTGCATGTGTGTGTGTGTGTGTGTGGGGGGGGGGGGTTGTAGTAGCTGTCGTGGCATCAGCCGAGAATAATTGCCGCCCAGGACCTCTGCGTCCCGGCAGCGGCAATCGCTCGATCCCCCCCGCCTGTACCCTGCCCCTTCTGTTTCATTAGTGCAGCCCATTCCACATCACCATTCCCAGTTTAATTTGAGCACCGCACACAACGATCTGCCAGCCAGGCAACATTCCAGGAATGAAACTCACAGTCCGCGCCCCCCCCTCTCCGCTCCCCCCCCCCCTTTTTTTACGACCTTAAATAGCCGCAGACCTAATAACCGCCCGACCGCTCCCCCCCCGCCCTACCCCACCTTTTCCTGGTAATTACAGCGAGTCAATATTGTTGCATTCTAATCCTTCGGCAATCACAAGATACACTCAGCCATTCCTCTCAAGGACTTGACACACGTGCGAAGCCAGAATAGCATGTGGCCTTTGATGCATTACTGTTAGGAACTGTACAGCTGCTTTGTAGGGACTGTAATAAGGGTTTCCCCATAAACATCCATTTTTTTTAAAAACCCCACAGCTTTCCATAAAATAAGCTTTGCAAAAAAAATGACTGTTGCTTTTTTTTTTTAGTGTTTGTTTTTGATCTGTTTTTCTGGCGTAGCTGTCGGCTGATGCGGGCTGCTGCTGCTGCTTTGCTGCCACCACAAGCAGCGCTTACAGACACTTTATACAAATAGTGTGGTTATGGGGGCCCTCCATTTAATATTTTATCAGCCCCCGCTACCAGAGTGCTCGTGTTTCAGTTGGCACCCAGTCCCCCCTCGTTTTCATAACCAATAAAAAAAAAGAAAGCTTGAAAATCATTTGAAAATCCAAACAAATAGTTCACTCAGCGATGCAAATCAATATTTCAAAGAATTTTTTTGGGATGGAGTTGGAAAGCTGTAGGGGGAATGGGGACAGGGATGGGAGGCCAAGGGAACTTGTAGAATTACAATTTGGGTGACAAAACTCACTGTGGACTTCCAGCCTGGCACAGGAGTCGGTCCTTGGCCATTCTACCCCAAATCTGTATGACCTTCTTGCCTGATACTGAGAAGTATCACACACACACACACACACACACACACACACACACACACACCGGATGACACTGAGTGCTACGCTGCCATCCAATACATTGATTGATAATGAGCAGGTCAATCAATGAGCAGAGACACAAACTTTATTACCATCTCCAATTAGACAGAGGAGATCGATGTTCCCTGTGACACTCTCGACAGACGGGATCATCCCCTTCAATGTCAAGCTGTCAAACACTGATGCGCTGTTAGCCAAAGTCTTTTAACACACCTAGACACACTTAGACATGAAATATGGCAAAAGGGGGAAAAACACATAAACATGCACATCCTTTGGGGTATTGTATTTACATGCAGTGTGTGGAAATAGATGGATGCTTTGGACAGCTTGCAGTCCTGTCCAGCTTAAAAAAAGAATAAACATACCCATCCGTTCGAAATTTGTACATTTTGAGGTATCATGTTTACACGTTTTGTTTGGAAATAGATGGCCACTTAGTTTGGACAGCTTGCAGTGCTGTCCTGTTTAAAATGACAAGACCAGGAAAAGGGCGGCCATGTTTTGTGTTGACATGTACTGCCCACATCTGCCCACCTCGTTTCATCTGTGGATGGGAGGGTTTTCCAGCAAATCTGTTCACGTGCATCAAAACATCTCTCATGACTCTCCCCGGAGTCACGAGTGGAAAAAAATATTTAACCTGATCCTCGTGTTATCTTAGCGAGAGGTCGGATGGTCGGTCGGTCAACAGGGGCCAGGTTTTTGATCCGCAGTGGTGCTCGTGCCAGGCAAAGATAAACATCTAAAACATGTATCCCTCCAATTTCTGCTCTCCTCCCCTGACCTGTCATAATATAACAATCGGATATTGCGCTCCTCTGGATTACTGGCCTGCAACACGGACACTAAGCTCCTTTGCAGAGCTCTCAGCGGATTTGCAAAGGATCCACGGACGTTGGTGGGGTGGGGGGGGGGGGATTGGTTAGAGACACTCAAATGTAGAAAGCACCATGGCAACCACCTGTTCATGCAGGTTATTTTGTGGTTGTGTGGCTAACTATAGTCCACTGAGAAGATGACACAAAGAGCTTTGCTTTAGTGGACCATAGGCCTGTACTGTCAGAGTCATGGGGGGGTCAAGTCATGAATGTTGTTTATTGTCCTTCTGTGAGTTCCTGCTTTGTGACCGGGCGGGGTTGACATAAATAAGTCTTAAAAGTCCCCTTGATTACTCATGCAACAGAGTTGAACCCAACCTTGGTCTTCATGTGCCTACAATAAGAGGAAAACTAAATCACTGCATGGCTTCATTTCATCACAAGGCTTTATAAAGCGTACAAAGAAGATCACCTCTGACTTCTCCCATTCTGATCATGACTTCTTCCAGCTTCTTCCATCAGGGATGCTGGCTGCCAGAACTAAATGCCTTTTTACTCTGTTTTTACCCCAGTGCCATAAGGACTCAAAGGTCTCCTCAACAGTTCTATATCTGTATTCTGTCACCTTATTAAGCCCCATCTGTAGCCTTATGAAATGTTTGTTTAAATGTTACATCTGTGTTTTATATTTGTCATTCAAATATCAGATTAGCTTGCAATGGAACTAAAATCTGCCAACAATGGTTGTGTAGCTATTACTGTAAATAATCTGTCTGTCTTTCTGTTTGTCTGTCTGTCTGTCTATCTATCTGTCTGTCTGTCTATTTGTCACAAAACACATGCAGCACAGTATCACATTGCCTCTGATGACTGAACAAGAATAAGGCAATCAGCGTGGCAAACAGAAGTGTTACATAAAGTAGTTGTCTGTGGTACATGATGGTTATTACCAGGAAATAAAACATTATCTCATTCATAAGCACTTCTGTGAAAGCCATTTACAAGCATTAATCTAAACAATCGTACATTACATTACAGCCTCTCGTCCGGCCCTTCATACTCTGCCCTCGCTGGTTTTCGATTGGCTCTGATGGAATGTGAGCAGATGGCCGATTGGCCGCTGTGCTGTGTTGTACAGTAGGCCAAGCGTGGCATGGAGGTGAGGCGATATGGCTGGTGGCTTTACAAACCAGGAGGGTGGCTGCTCCTCTCTTTTCAAAAGCATGGACACAGCAAAAAAGAGAACCGCATCGCCTTTTAGTTCATTTCTCCTTTTTCACTTCTTCTCCTTTCTCTTCTTCTCCTTTTCTCTTCTTCTTCTTCTTTTTCTTCTTCTTCTCTCAGTTTCCTGCAGGAATTGTAATACTTGTAATGTGCTGCGATACCAGGATCATGCTAGGTTTTGTTTTGACTGTTGTGGCCAGCATCACTGATTGTGCATTGGAATTCCTTTAAATAATGCGGTTAAAATGTTTTGATTTGGAGTTAAATAAAATCATCAATATAATCATCATAAATAATTCATAAAAACCACAACCTTGCATTTTTTGTGCAAAATATTGAGGTAATAGGGGAAAATTGCAACCGCAACTACAATTGCTGGAAAGCCTTCAATTTATGTGATTTGGCAAAAATACTAAGTCAGAGAATCCCATAGGGACTGACTTCACGCAGCAGAGAGCCTCTACATTTCTGTGCTTTCAGGCAGAACATGGGGTACTGTACTGCTTTCTTCTCTCTCCAGTACCCAGTGGCTGTGCGGTCTTCCTAGACATCCATCCCATGCTTCCTATAGCCCCCAGGGATTGGGTGCTGTGGATGGCGTTGGTGGTGGTTGTCAGTGCCACAAAATTAGACCCAAAGGAACAAACAACATTTTTTTGTAAGGTCCTGCATGAACAGCCGTCATGTTAGAAACAAACTCTAGGTGGTTTAAGACAGATGGCTGGTACTGTAGGTCTAGTTGTTGCTGAAATGAAAATACATCCCACAGTGTGTTGAGTGCTCTTTGATATAGTAGATCAGTCCATCAGAAGCAAAAAGGTTAATCCAGACACTCTAAACAGTGACAATAAAGAAGTATTTAAAACTTTTATGAACTGGCTACTTCCTATTAAAAAGCCAACATGTTTCGACCCAACTAGGTCTTCATCAGGAAATCTTTCTAAAATCTAAAGTCTAATCTAAAATATAGTAGTCAGGATACGTTAGCTATAAGGAGGATTTAGACATGAAGACTGGACAGTGGATGCTAGGTTATAGTGCACGATTCTGACTGTAGGCTTTGATGTGCATGTTAAAATAGATCGGAAGAAAATGTTATTGTAACACATCCACTACCTACACTATGGGGTGTCTATTGTGTGTTGGGTATTCATTGCAAATCCACCGCATATAACATAAAGTGACATACATTTCAGAAAAGTGGTCTGAGTGTTACATGAAATATCATTGTGTGATGTGTTTCTGTGTGATGTGTTTCTTCTAATAATTTTATATCTTGTAGTTAACTTTAGTTTGTAATTTGCTTACTGTCTTTTACCTACTTTTATCATCTATTTTTACTTATTTCTGTAAAGCACATTGGGCTGCCTTTGGTATGAAATGCGCTCTATAAATAAAATTTGCCTTGCCTTGCCTTGCCTCTGTCCTAAAGTCTATGGGCAAGATGGATTTCACATCCATCTGCCAGAAGTTGAAGCAGTCACACTTGAGGTCTGATGACTCATGGTGCTCTGAAACCCTGGTAGCTGCATCCATATCAATAGCAGCAAATACATATCCAACCCTAATTATCAGATTCTAAAGCCCCAGGCAACATGATTTTAATGTAAATCCTCTGAAAGTAATCGCCTTGTGTGGTTGTACCTGTGAATCCCTGGAGTCCGTAAAATATCACTGTCAGCCCAAAAATATCCCCTTAATAAAAGAATCCCCTCGCTGTGCAGTAAGCCAAAACAAAGATTAATGGGTACAGGCTATTTTATCCTGGATGTGTAAGCTGTGTTGGGTATGCCTTATGGAAATTTGTAGAAAGGGGAATAGAAAGAGAGTGTAGAAGTAACAGTATTTTATGTGCTGATGACTGAGCAGCCTGAGTTTTGCAAGCAAAGGGCTTTGACCAAGTCTCTCATCACCATTTTGTTCTGGGGGCTGTGAGCAGCTTGATGGGTTTTTTTTTGTTTTGTTTTTTTTTGTCCAGAAATTCCCAACACATTAACATTCAGACCAGAAAACTGCATAACCGTGTTAATCATTTAGTGTCTGTGTGGTGGTGACTAAAACATGAGAATTTAATTGACCACATTAGATGCCAAAAATAGCAGCTTTTGATGTATGCACCACTGATTTTTACTAACCCATTTTTGTTTTTGCTTATGGAGACTTCAAAGGTAATTTCATACTTGAAAAATTGAACAGACAGCAGGTTTCCTCACCATTTACAAAGCTATACCTTGGCTTTGCTTTGGCATGTTAACGAAAAACAGTGAAGTTAACATCATAGCTTGACTTTAAGCTGACTAAATTCAAAGACAAAAGGTGCTGAAAATGAAGAAATCTGGCACTAACCATGCATAAAACACGTTGTCTAATGCACCTTTTAATTGTGTCCATTTCTTTCCCATACGCTGTTGTCATTTATGATAATTAATTCCCCTAATTAAAGGGATTATCATTAAAGTTGGTCACTAATGAGTGTGACAATGTAACATCTGTTCCGCAGATCTTGAGTCACACGCAGCCCTGTTCGGTGAGCTGTGACCATATGACAAATAATAATGCATGCGCTCTCATCACGTGAATGACAGCTCACATGTAAGGGGGGGGGGGGGGGGCATGGCAAACACACACACACACACACAAAAAAATCCTGGCTCCACATTCTGTGTGTGTACAGGGGGGGTATTAACTAGACAGTAGCATGGGGATTAGGGAGAACAGAGAAGAACAGTATCCGTTCGCTCTTTGGCTCCCTGCAAGCACTTAACTCCTGCTTTGGAGAGGAAATGAAAAACCTTGAAAGCCCTTGTCATGCCACTCTAAGGCTCCTTGTAAGAGGAAAAGGGTCGCTCGCAAGCAAGTAGTGAGGCTTTAATCAAAAGATTGCACTCTCCGATCTCCAGATTAAAATCTAATCTGGAAGAAGAAAAGCAATCCTTAAAAAAAAAGTAGGGCTTTAGCAATGTTTTCATATCTTGCATCACTTGCATCATGTCATGGCGGGCATTGTTCATGAAGAATTCAGGGCAACGGTTAAATAATTCTGTATTTTCCCCTTTTTATTGTTGTTGTTTGAACACACCAAGATGATAAATTTCATCTGACCACATTTTATCAACTTTGTTTTTAAAAAATGCATCTAAGAAAAGTATGACTGCTCCAGGACTTTAATGGACAATGGATTTTTAAAATGAAACAGAAGCTGAGAAGATACGCTGAATGACAATTTTACAGCAAAACAACTCCAACAAAGCCCCAGTTCAGTTGAGAAGCTGGTGGAAATAAAACATATCCTTTGGGCGGACAGCCCGAACAAGGGCGTGTAACCCTTCCCATGAAACATGGATAAAGTGAGGCAGGTGACAGAGCAGCAACTGTAGATGATGGAGAGCCTTTTGCAGGCTGTGCTCTAAGGACTGTGTGTGTGTGTGTGTGTGTGTGTGTGGGGGGCAATCATTACTGTGCACCCAGCATAACCCCCGTAAATCACGGCTCCATCAATAAGACTGCCTTTTAAATATTAATAAGAGTCGCGCACCCCCCTCACTTCCAGGTCCATTTGTGGCTGAAAATATCCCACACATGTACTCCTCACATTTGTCATCTCATCACTTAGATTTCAGACACCCATCTAGTCTTGGAGAGGGGGTGGGGGGTGAACAAAGCCAGGACAAAGCTAAACTTTGTCAGCTTACTAAAACCTTCTGGACCATGGTGATGAGTCCAATGTCTCTGCAAAAAAACTTATCCATCCCCTCAGAATCATTATTATTGTATGGTGGTGCTTGATTCATGCCTATATGTTCACTGACATGGTCTTGCTTGTATGGACCTTAAGACACTTCAACAGTACTTTGAGTAGTCAAATAGAAAAAAACCCTTGGATGGACACATTTCTTGAACCATTCTGGGAAATCAACGGGGTGTGAAAAAAATTCTATTCATACCGAGTGTGGGGTTTTCGTTTGATTGATATTCAACAAAAAATTCATTGAATGTTTGCGTATGGTCAAAGGAGGACCCTGAATCTACTATCAAACTGAAACAGGGCACGAAAGATGGAAGGCGAGGAACACTCCCTCTTCAAATATAGTTGAGTCGAATGTAAATTTCTGTTCCCAGGTCAAATGTAAATTTCTGTTCCCAGATATCGGCAAATTGGCTTTATTTATGCGGCTGTCAGAATCCGAGCACATTTTCGTACAAAGGAGGAAAAAAAGAGAAAAGGGTCAAATCCCAGAGGGGTAAATGACCTGCCAGATAAAGACCCACGAAGGCCAGCTGGACTTCAACTTGGAGCTGCCGATCCATCTCGGTGCGGAATTTACATAAGAACGCAGCAGCCTGGGTTCATTAGGATCACACTGCGCGGTGAGTGACGGCCTTCAAGATGTTTCACCACAAGAAACGACATGAGCGGTGAGAATAAGCCACCGCTCACCACAGTTGGGCCATATTACAAACACATGCGGTGGGTTCTGATACCCTCGGAATGTCAATGAAGTTAGCTAAATTCAGGATAAGGTTTAGGAAACGGCCGATTCTCTGTGTTTCTGCCTGCGTGTTCTTGTTTTGAATGTCATTTGATCAGTGCAATTATTTTTAAATAATTCAATGGCACCATAATCACATTTCAACTTATTGTGCAACAAATAAACGCATCTTAGGCTATAAGGTTACTGCTTAGGGATTTCATGGCTCTCCGGTTTGCGAGAGTAGGCCTCTCCTATTAAGACATCTAAATAATTAAGAACAATCGATTTTTGTCCCAATTCCATGCCCCTTTCATGCAGAGTGTAGTGTAGTGTAGTGTGTGTGTGTGTAGGTGTGTGTGTGTGTGTGTGTGTGTGTGTGTGTGTGTGTGTGTGTCAAATGCGAATAGACACAATCATAGGCCAGAGCATTTGCATCAGATTCATTTTAGAACAACAAAATAACATAACATAACTTAGCGCATCCTTTCAGTTTTATTTAGAAATCCACAACACATTACACATAATAATGATTACCACAGAAAGGTTGTAAGGCGAACCACATACCTACTGTTTCGTTACGTATTAAATGAACACCGAGGATAACATTTTGGTACAAATAGATAATGTGTTTTCGGCTATTATACTATTCGCATCTCTCTGTGAACTGCGAACAGTGATTCAGCATGTTTGTCGTCACACATAACAAAGAAACTGGCGCCATCTAGAGGACACATATACAATTAAAGTAGCCTACACACCAAGACGGACAATTGCACCATCCCATTTAAGCTTAGTACATACAGACATTATAAGGACTTTTTCTTGTAGAACTACATAAATCAACTTTCAGTCTTTTAGTTTGGTGTTAGGTATCAGTGATTCTCCAGCTCTGTGCCTGCTAAAAATGTAATGTGTCATGGGTTGTATATAATAACTTGTACATTTTTCCAAAGCAAGTAAACCAACAAGATGTTACCAACACATGATGCTCTCTAACTCCACTTGTTTCTTCAAAATATATACCAAGACACCTGTTTTTACATTCAACAAACTGCAGCGTGTCTTCTGTCCATTCATTTCTTGCACCGTTAACAATCAGAGATGTCAATCCCGGCTTCAGAATTAAAAACCCTGCCACATATTTTGATCCAGCCATTTTTTGAACCAGCTGTTCCCAACGAGCAAACAAATCATCAGGTAGTATCAGTTTTTTTTTACTGAAGCTCTTTTTTAATTGACTTTCTGATTTTTCTTTTTTTTTCTGAAGCCAGGATTAATTAATTGACAGCTCTGCTAACCAATCGTATCCCTTCATTTACTTCATGAGCTGGTCTGCCATGTCTCCGTCCTTCACCCCGGCGGCCACCACGGAGAAGAAGGCGCTGGGCAGCAGGCAACGGATGTAGAGGGCCAGCTGGGGGATGGGGTGGGCCATCAGCACCTCTCTCCGCTTCCAGTTCACCGTACGGACGATCTCCTCGGCCAGCTCCTCGGGGGTCACGCCGTGGCTCAGCTTGCTGATGATGTCTGGGCATACACGCAGGCAGGGGACAGGAGGAGGAGGAATAATCAATTTAGTGGTTTAAATGATGTGATGATCAATCAATTAAGTGATATGGGTGCAGTGTTTTATGGTCATTAAAAACTGGAAAATGAGTTGATTTCAGCCTTGTTATTTTTTGTCTACAAGTATTATCCTGTGATGTTTTACTATGACATCAGTGGTTTCAAGGTGAGATGTGACACACTGCTTTGCTTCACGTGAGGTGCTTTGGTTTCATTTTCATTTAAAGCATAACTTTAACACGTATTTTGTCTCACATTGTATCCTATGAAGTTATTTATGACATCAATGGTTTTAGTGTTAGATACAGCATGCTGATTCTCTTCAAGTGAGGTTTTTTGGTTTCAGTTTTATTTCTAGTATACTTTCAGCACTGCAGAGAGGGAGAGAACAAGGTGAGACTTGAATCAATAAGTAGCCTTTTACTAAGCGGTATGCATAGCCCTGCCGAAACAGATACTGGCACCACTCCTTGTGAACAACAACCTCATAATCATTTTTTCTCTCACTGAACCACAAAGCTTGCCAATTAATTACTCCATTGACAGCAAAACCCCAAGAAAGCAAAATGCTTTGACACAACATCTCTGAGGACGATCACATCTCCTGTTTCCTGCCGGTCCCCAACCTATTTCGCTCTGTGATTGATCCAAATTTTTAAAATGGTAGCTTATGACCCAATAATACCCAGTCAGCATGAATTATCAGACCAATAATAAGGGGTCTTGTGATCCCTTTCAAAACATCCCCAGACCCAAATTTGGGTCATGACCCCAAAGATTAAGAAAATTCTGTTGTAAAAGCTGACCATGCAGCCTCCACTTTTCTGCCATTATATGCTGTGCCTGCAGATTACAGATGCTAACCGTACATGTCTAAGTATTGTTTTCAGCAGAGCTGCAACATGGGAGGGTGACCTCTCACAAGCAGGGCTGCATAAATACAAAAAGGGGTGGGGTAGGGTTGGAGGTGGGGTGGTGTGGGGTGGGGGGGCTGAACTGATGATTTGCCCAACAGAGAGCTACGGGCAGGCAGGCAGGCAGGCAGGCGGGCAAGCAGGCTCCGAAGGGAAGGGCTATTACTCACAGGCCTGGAGGGAATTGAGAATCTTGAAAGTAGTGATGCCGGCGGGAGAGGAGGCGAAGGAGGCGAAGGAGGAGGAGGAGATAAAGGGAATGGGGGAAGCTGGAGCTGGAGCTGGAGGAGCAGGGGGAGGGGTAGGGGGAGCGGCCTCAGCGGCAGGAGCATCAGCAGGAGCTTCAGCAGGAGCGTCGGCGGCAGGGGTGGCTGGAGGGGATGTGGGCGAGGAAGAGGAGGGTGCGGCGGCCTCCTCCTCCTGGTGGGTGGCGTTGATGAAGGTGTGACTGATGGTGCTGACAGATATGCCGTACTCCTCCACCTCCGCCCGCAGGCAGTCGAAGAAGGCCTGGACAGCGTGCTTGGAGGCGGCATCTTGAATGCAAAATGTGTCAGAGTGGCACTCAATAGCACATGTGTGACTCAGCTGTTCGTATATCAAAACTTGACAGCTAGGGCATGGGGATTAGCAACAGCGTAGAGGGTAGACATATTTACAAGAATATGACAAATGTTGATATAAATATAGAGTTAGGCGAGCATATGTGAAAAAAAATATATATATAACATTTTTTCTCTTTTTTACTGACTAATATATGGTGCTGTCATTTCTATAAGTGAGATATCACTGAATGTATTGCCTGGATTACATTTGACCTAGCAGAGTTCACTATTGTGAAATCTGTATAAGCATTAAGAATGAGGGCATGGAATTATTTTGTTTATTTATGTAGTCCATGACAAATTCAAGGTTCAAGGTTACTCAGGGTAACACACAGCTCAAGTAAAAAGGTGTCATCACTACTTTCTGGTATTAACTTTCAAGGGTGTGCCTGCACACTGATGTGAAGGGAATGTTGGGAGGATAAAGGGTTCTGAAGAATGTTGGGCTCTGTAGAATATAATGTGGAATTTTAGAATCTTTGTGTTTTAAAAAACGCACACCCTTAAAAGCCTACTCAGGCCAAGCCTGCCCTGAATTATACTTTTTGTACAGTTAAAAGAAAAAAAAAAACTTACAGGACGTGCGGAAGGGGACAGACAGTCTGCCTTGAATGCTGTTGACCAGGAGGAAGTGGCCCGTCCTCCTCGAAATCATCGATGGCAGCACACCTGTAATGAGTGAGGCCACACAGCATTTCAAAGGCGGTAGCCACATTCTTTAGCCGTCTCAAACACCTACTTACACATACCTGAGTGTTACTCAAGAGTGCAACTGAGCAATGCAAATGTTATGTGCATGTTTTTTTTTTGTTTGTTTTTTTCTTTTTGGTTTTCGTGGTTGGAGTATACAGGAAAATCAGATCCATATGTCTGCTGTTTCGAAACTTTGTGATGATTTATGATTGCTGAGTGGGTGTTGTGTGGCTGTGCCAAGTGTTTAGTTGATGTGTGAAAATTCTTACTTCTTTTCCTGTGTCTCTTTAACAAATTCTGAAAACCAACTGCATTTCACATTTCAGTCACAACAATGCTGATGTTTTTTTTTAAATCATAATTGTAAGTCACAATCATGTACACGCAATGAGGAGGGAAGGGCTCGTGTGTGTGTGTGTGTGTATTGGTTGCAAAGTCCTGTGTATACATGGTATGTTTTTTGGGGGCAAAGATGAGTTTGCACATGTGGACAATAAAGTTACGAATCTAATCGAATTTGCTCATATGCTCGGTTTACCTTTCACCACACAGCCACATACTTCTCAAGCGCTCTAATTCCCCTGATGTTATTATTACTAATATTGTTTTTAAATCATAATCAGCTCCTATATATACATATTCAGTTCACCTTTCACCAGGGTGATGGGCCCAAAGTAGTTCATGTCCATGACGTTCCTGTCCATCTCCAGAGAGAGGTTCTGGACGGGGGCTTTGACCTTCATGCTGCTGTTGCAGATCATGATGTCCACACACCCGTAGCACTCCACCACGTCAGCCGCGGAGTCCTGCATGGTGGCCGTATCGCAGAAGTCCACCAGCACCAGTTTGGGCGTGAAGGTCTGCAGGCAGGAAACACCAGATAGCGCACGTCACACGGATGGAAACCAGATGCTGTTATCACAGATGGACACAGAACCTGCCTGCCTGTGCGCAAGGCTCTGCAAGACCAATCAGTGTGTATGTAAGAATGTGTGAGCACATAGCGTGTGTCATGGCAAATTTTTGTAAAGCAAAAATCTTTTCTACACACAAGGATTCATACACCTGCCTCAGAAATGTACTGTTGCTCCTATTGCTGTGTTACTGCAACACTCTGTTGCCATTCACAAAAAGGTTCACAAAATGGTAAGGATTTAGAAACATAACTATTCTAAAATCTGAATAGCTATTACATTCATATTATAATATATTTGCAGTTATAGGCATTGAGTTCATCACTGTGCATAACACGCTGGTGTATTAGTTGATATTTTGGAGCCGGAACCACATTGTATACTAAACTAAATTATAGGCCTGCATAAATGAGGGAAATTGTACAGTATTGTTTAGTATCTATCTTCTCCCTGCAAGCTCTTAACAGGAACATTCCTTCAACCTTGCAAAGAATTATCTCCGAACTGAGATCACTGGTGGATCCATCCCTGTGTATCGAAACGGTACCGTAGCACAGAGAGTTGTCAGGGAGGATATCCTGCCATTGTTGACCGGGGGGAGGAGGAAGCAGTAAGGATGACACAGCGATGACAGAGAGAGGAGCGCTGAGATTTCAGACACGAGAAATGAAATGAATGCAGGAGGGGGATTGTCGTCGGGGCCTGGGATGAAACCTCAGATGGACCAGACATAGCTGCGGCTGTGTGCCTCGCATGCACAGGATATCCTGTCTGATAAAACAGACATTCTGTCTGTTTCAGGTGAGGCCCTTTGAAGCTAACCAAACCACTCTGTTAAAATACACTGGTGGTTGTACTTTAAGCAAGCTGGATTCCACTGGATTCCACAGTTGCTATGGAGTCAATGCTGGTAGTAATTATTTTTATTTTTCCCCAAAATATCATCATTATTGTTTATTTTTCATGTATTTGCAACTCTGTTGCATTAAATGTGCTTTGTAAATAAATTGACTAGTCTTTCAAATTAGGAAGAGCTCTTTCCAAAATATACAATCCCACCACATTCTCCTGTTTTTTTTTTCCCCCATCACTCCCACTATTCCCAGTTAAGTTCTCTTACCTCACTAGGGTCTGAACCAGCACACAGGGAGTCGTGCAGAGACTCCAGCTTATCCCAGCTTGGGCCACACAGCACCAATCTTGCCCCTCCCTTATGGAGGAGTCTGGCACACTCTAAAACAAGGGTGGAAAAAAGTGGAATTAAAAAAATATATAATGATGTTGTTATTCACAGTGCTAATAACTGTCTTAATGTTTATTTATATGTGCTCTATGGTGTTGCAGCATGTGTTAAGGCATGTGAGGCAGTCTTGTGAACTAAGTGTATCCATTCTGTCAGTCACACCAATATATGACAAAGTAAAAAAACAAAAAAAAACAAAGAAAAATCATTGTCATTGCTCAATGTCAAGTGTTAACCTACGACCCGGCGCAATGTGTGGAAACATTTTCTCTCTCTGTCACTTTTCACATGTATACTGTTGCAACTAATAACAAATCTTTTTGAAAAAATTAAAAAAAAAAACAATAAAGAGAACACTGACAGGAATGCCGCTCTGCAGCACTGGGCCCTGAGGGCATCTCCATATGCAGCAACATTAGCATTGTTTTCATGTTTGCACTGCCGTCTAGAAGGAAATGGTTTTAACTGGTGAAGGTGCTAACACAATTGAATCTTTGTGCACTAAGCTAGGCTCAGCATTGTAAATTCACAGCGCAGTGTGAGTCTGAGTCTGAGTTGACTTTGCTCTTCAGAAGCAATCAGCACTAGTTGTGGGTGCAATAAAACTGCATGACAGCCTCTATCAGTCAAACACAATTTATAATGGCGTGATCCATATGCATTTAAAATGGAAAATATTGATATATCAATAAAGTGGTGTATAACCAGTCAGAAATAAAAAATCTGTGAGAGTATTACCACTTCCCATTCCTGAAACAGCATCTGTTATCACGACCACTTTGTTCCGCACCACGGATTTGGACATGAACCGGATGACCTCATTGTACACATAATAGATCCCGGCGGCCACTACCACCAACATTGGTAGCACCATCACCGACGGAAGACTCATTCTCTGAAAGACAAGTTTTAACAAGAGGGAGGGGATTTACCTCTATGCACACAAACAAAGACAAAAGGGAAACAAACTCTGGCCTTTGTGGGTGATATGCTGTGTATGGCTGAGGGAAATGAAAACCAACCCCCGTGTATAAGGTTGAACGTGTTTGTCATTAGTGAACTGACCAAATGACAAAAAAAAAAACAAAAAAAAAAAACAGAAGAACTTCTCTAAATCTCACTTCGAAAGGATGATGACAGAAATAGACAGAAGTGGGTCATGTTTCATTCTTTGTGTAAACAGCTTTTAGGGATTTTAAGGGGTCCTGGTGAAACAAGTGACTGTGTATACAAACAGATCTCGCATTGAGATGCATTGAGGAGATCTGATCTACTTTTCAGTCACAGTGATGCTCATTAGTCTAATTAAGAATCTTTCATATTGATTTAATGTAGAATCCTCATCTTTTTTTAGATAATATTTTTTATTTTAATGCAATAAAAGCCATACAAATATAACATACATCTAATACTCTGCAAACAAACAACAGGCCTTTTTGAGGAATTTCTTTGCAGAACCACTGTCTTTGGTAAGTTTCACAAATAAAATGTTGAGCTTGTCATACATTTGGTGAAATAAACTTTACTGCAAAACATTCTGTGGGCCCCACAAATGTGCACATTTCCCCTTCTCCATGTAGAGCAACACCAGCAAGTCTGGTGACAGCAACTGTTCTGCTGTCACCATGTACAGTGTCTGAGCACACAGTCTAAATATATGTTGGCCTAGACTAAGCCCTAACTCAGATACTGTGCTCTGTGTCACCACCAGAATACTGTCATTGGATATTAAAAAAAAAGAGCAAACAAGGACAGAAACAAGTTCCCCTCTACCTACCTACATGTTAATAAAAGGAAGCAAAACCAACCATAGGTGCTACGTTTTTTAAAGAGTTACAAAAGGTGAGCTCTCTTAAAAACGCAGGGTTGTTTAGAGCATTCCAGTGAGACCAGTGGGAGTGACCAAGAAGGTTAAAGCATGATTAATGACCACAGTCACAGCATATTAACGTGTTAACTGGATTGTGCTCTGTTCACTTACAGTGTATGTAAAGAGTAATCCCTCACTGGAAAAAGGTTCTCCTGCTTCCGATTAGGTAACCAGCTTGACGGCCGCTTCCCCGTCCAGTCCATTCACACACCCCTCTCTGTGTGGGACGACCGCACCAGTTCATAGCAGCTCTGCTTCTTTTAATAGACCCTAGCTGACTCAGTTATTTTCATCTATGTTGTGTGAGTGCGAATAGAACCTCGGGCATGGCAGTAGAGCCATGCCAGTGGAATCCTTAGGGATGCCTGACCTTTAACACTTTGCAAAAAAAAAAAGAAAAAGAAAAGATAAAACCAAAAATTGTACAAGACTGAAAAAAGGAACAATGTATTGAGACCATTCTGAAACCAAAATTAAATTGTGTATATCAAAACAGAAGCAAAGATTATTTTGTGTTTTTATCTAAAGTCAGCATATTCATGATGCTCCTGGGATAGTCAGTTAAATTGACTTATTGGTCAACTGCAAAAGCAACTGCAATATTACAGGACCAAAACAGACATGAGATAAGAATTAAAGAACACTGTGTGCAATATAGCCTAGTTAGGCCCAACACAATGACAATAGGCCTGACAGATTTTCTATGGCCATCTTTGTTATTTGAAATTAACAATATGCCTGGGCTCACGTTGTATAGGCTAAGAATTACACGACCAAACTCCACAAATTTAAAAAGTGTCGTGTGCCGCAGTCCTAACACATTTGTCTAGAATAAAAGGAGGTTAAAAGGAAAAAACAACAACAGAAAAACAATATTGAAGTAGCCTACTGTGTTCTCTGTATGACTGTCTAAAAGCGATATAACTTAGTAATAAAGGTTATTCACATATTATGTGTAAATAATAACATAAAAACGGTTAATTTAACTGCAAAGTCATGGTCAGAATGAAATATAGCTTGTACTGTGATTTAGCGCAGGCTTTGAAATAATTCCAAGTGATTCTCCCCTCCCATGACCCATGACATTCCTTTCAAGATGGCTTTCGGGAGCAGTCTCGCGAGATACAATGAAATTTCAGCCGCAAATCTGCGAGCTCTCGACCTCCCTCCATTGGGAAAGAGCTAGCCCGAAAAAAGGGGAGAAAATACGGGCTACCATGGAACGTAGCTAGTTAGCTGAGGGGGGAAAGCATGATAAATAAGCATTTGATGGACTCGTTCTGTTGGACTACCTGGTGTGTGTTCTGTTTTTGCGACGGAAAATAAAATGAAACGAGGACCGGGATTTGGGAGCCACACAAGCTTGCGAAACAACCAGCAAAATTTTCTTTAGCGGGCTAAGTTGCTAGCTCATGAAGAAGCGGTGGTAAACTTCGTAATGAGCAATTGCTACCATTGGAATTGTCGGAACCCCACCTCAATTGTTATGTGTTTTTAGGAATGGGATTCTTTTATTTTCCCCGTGGACACTGAAATTTCAGCGCTTGGTAGAACACGTAAAGGGATTCTGAAATTGCTTTGTTTACCGCTTGCTTGGTAACAGTATTGATTACAAACTAGCTATTTAATCGCTCCCTGTGGCTTTGTGGGTGCAGGCCATGGACTAAGCATATAACAGACAAGGTAGCTAGCTTGCTGGCTAGCTATCGATTACTGGGAAATATAGTTAACGCACTAATAAATTTCGAAGCGAGCTCTTGCAACAATTTCGTTTTGAAGAAGCAGGAGATCACACTAACCCCGTGGTTTGGATCATGCATGGGATCAGAAAGCGCTTCCTTCGAATGGGATAAATAGCCTAGTTACAAGATATTAACGGAGTGATTCAATCAAGGCTATTTGAACAGTCAAATATCGAGTCATCGGACGAAAAGGAAAACTACGATGTCCGCCGCAAAAGAGAACCCCTGTCGGAAATTCCAAGCGAACATTTTTAATAAAAGCAAATGTCAAAACTGCTTCAAGCCTCGGGAGCTACATCTGTTGACCGACCAAGATCTTAACCAGGTAAATCATTTGCAAACGAGGTCCATGTTAAAAGAAAAACCTTCTCTTTGATTCAATGCATTCTAGTGAATGGTGACATTGTAACAGCATGTGTTTTTTTTTGCTGCGCGTCCAATGTTGTAATATCTTGTGTCAGCTCGGCTGACAATTTAGTTATTAAGTTATGGTTAGTTTAATAAACTTCGTCAAAATTAGTCGTATACTTATACCCAAAGTCACTTTATTTCACTCTGGACCAGCCCATGTGTTGGTATTTCAACCTCAACACCCGGATAAACTGTGGTGAACAAGTTCGAGGATGCCCCAAGTTTTGACAGACTACTTCTGATTGATCTTGATGTTAACCTCTAGTATGCTTGGATGTCTTGGAGTATGGGTGTAGGCTGTAACAGATGGCGGAGTGAAAAAATGTTTCCCTTCTGTTACCCATTGATGGTGTCCGTCAGTTATTATGTAATGATATACTGTCGTCTTTTCAGTCAGAGTCATTAACACAACCATAAGAGTAATGACAGAGTTGCATAAAGTTCTGATGGATCTGTGC
>CM059287.1:18697514-18707514 GCA_030347295.1 Setipinna tenuifilis | reverse complement strand
CATGAGCGCAGTGTGCACCCACGTTTCCACAGCGGAACGCGTTGTCAAGCTGTGACTCGGGCAATATGGTGTCTCTATTACTAATGGGGGGGGGGGGCAGGGGTGGGGAGTGCTCAATTAATCCACTGGCACTGACTATTAGCTTTTTGTTTTGCCATTGACCTTTTGCAGCCCAGCACGCTGCCCCAAGGCACGGTCAACATGAACCTCTGCACGGACGTGATCGATGCCGAGCCCAAGACCGGCCAGAAGAACTCGCTGTGCATCATCACGCCCGAGCAGGAGTACTTCATCCGCGGAGACAACAAGGAGATCATCAACGGGTACGAACCAACAAACATGGGACTCGAGTCTTAAGATCATTACATTACATTACATTTGGCAGACGCTTTTATCCAAAATCCAAAACTTACAAAAAGGAGGACATAAGCTGACAGAGGTGTAAAGGAACACAGAGTAAGCAGGCAACCTTTATACGTACAGGGAGATGCATGTGCCTGAATAAGTTTCCCTGAGTAGGGACACTACAGACATGCATACTCCCACATGGGGACAAAGATCAGACAGAGATCACTGAGACCAGTGCACTATACAGGGATAGTTTCTCTGATAGAAACATAGAAACGAGTGAAGAATTTGAATCAGGTTTCAAAACATGAATAGACACTTTATGACTTCTAAGTTCTATGTAACTCATTTCATTCAACAAGAATTGGCAATCCCCAATGACTCCCTGTTACTGCACATCTCCTAATATCTCAAACCAGCATACTGTACAAGGATAGTTTCTGAAGTATATGTGTCTGGGAGATTTTAGATGTCATAAAGCGTGCCGTTAATCATGTTTTTAAACCTGATTCAAATTCTCTACTCGTTTCTATGTTCTAAGTTCTATGTAACTAACTTCTTTCAGTAGGAATAGGCAATCCCCAATGTCTCCCTGTTATGTTACTGCACATCTGTAAAGTAGTAGTGATTACATAAGCCATTTACAAGTCAATGTGAAGCTGAAATACCATCCATTATGACTGGCTCTAATCTGTTTTGGAGGGCTTAGTTGTATGTTTGTACTGCAAAGGTAGATTAGGAGTGCAACTCTTTGGCATGTTAATCACCCTAATAGACTCCCAAGACATTTTGCTTAGCTTACTGTTTTAAAAGAAACATTTCTTCAAACAGTCAAGCAATCATAGTTAATGTTGAAAATACAATATCACCATGATATTCCATGGTCAGTGAACACTTTTTTACCAAGACATTGTGATTGCAAAATAACAATTCAGAAACATTTAGTAACATTCAGAGCCATGCCAAAATCACCATATATTGGGAGTCCCATCCCAGTCTCACTGGAGGTGAGCGGTTAGGCCTTTGGTTGTAGCTGATCTCTTCTCTCTGCATTCCTGTTGGCCCTGTTTGGACAGGTGGAGTGAGCAGCTGGTGGTGTACCCAAGAACCAACAAGCAGAACCAGAAGAAGAAGCGCAAGGTGGAGCCTGCCACGTCCCAGGTTCGTGCTAGCCTGCAGCCACAGCCACACACACACACACACACACACACACACACAAACAGATGCGTGCACACACAAACACACACACACACACACACACACACACACACACACACACACACACACACACACACACACACACACACACACACACACACACAGATGCGCGCACACACACACAGGCACAGACAGACAGAAACAGACACACACACATATTTCAGATACACATACTTCTCTTTTGGTGTTGCCGTCAAACATGACCTGTGCCAACTGAGAGCTGATTGTTTGCTGTTGAGAATACCTCAAATAATTTGCGCCAGAGCTGATCGTTTGATGTCCAAGCTACTACACAAAACCACATCTGGTACAATAACTGCTTGTTCTGATGTATTTGTTATCATGAACGTGTGTTAGGTTGAATAGCTGTGTTGATATTATGCAATGTTTAAACAGTCTCACAACATTTGATAGTGTCAATAAGGATACTCTGTCTCATTTTAAATTTTAAAGAGTTCGCGTAGAGTTTTTGACATCATAGTGAATGAAACCAGTGCTTGTTCGGATACAGTTTACAGCCACTTCTTAACTCCTTAGTTTAAAATAAAAAACATTCAATGGCTTTGGGCTGGAGGTTAAAAGTTGTTTTTGGGAGGTATTCACATCTTCATTTGTTGTTCTTTTAGGAGCCCGGCCCGGCCAAAGTAGCAGTGACCGGCTCAGGCATCCCTGAGGCGGAGAAGGTTCCGGACTCCAGCTCCATCATCTGGCAGGAGGAGCTGCAGAGTCGCGAGGCGGATGTGGGCCAGGTGTGGGCCTCCTCCGCCGACATGGCGCCCCTCGGCTCGCCACCCGCAGGTAAGGACTCTACGGCAGGGGGTGGAAATTAAAGCAACACTAAAGCACCTTTCCTCTTAATTTGATTAGTGTTTTATTTGTTGTCTGCTGTATGATTACTATTGCCTATATTAGGTGCCTATATGTATATTAGTCAGTCTATATATTTCTACTTGTCGTATTGTATATTGTATTATATGTAAACTACTACATGTCTATATGTTCATGGAGAGCCAACATCTACTGGAGTCAAATTCCTTTTATATGTAAGCATACTTGGCCAATAAAACAGGTTCTGATTCTAAATGGTGATGTCTCGTCCTACAGGTGAGGGCTCGCTGGTTGGCCGTAACTCCGACCAGGGCTCCGTAAACGGCGACGAAGTGGACCGCAGCCCGTTCCCCTCCGCCGCCACGGCCGCCCCCTCCCACGAGCTGCTGTCTCCGACGGGCAGCTCGTCCAGCCGCCACAGTTTCGGCGGCGGGGAGGCGTTTGGCGGCATTGGCGGCGGAGGAGGGGGAGGGGGAGGGGGTGGCGGTGGCGTGCCGCGCTGCCTGTCCCCGGCGCCCAGTGACCCCTTCCCCTCGGGCAGCAGCCTGCTGTCCAACGGCTCGCACATCAGCGGCTCCATGAGCTCCCTGGACTCGGACGCCAGCGGCAGCACGGTGGCCAGCAGCGACAGCCACCCCAACGCGGGGGACCCCATCGCCGGACGCCACGCCCACCACGCTCACCCCCACCACCCCGGCCGCTCGCTCCACGACACGCCGCGCTCACGCCGCTACGAGGCCGAGGCCCGCAAGGCGGAGAAGAGGAGCAGGGCGCACAGCCCCGATGGCCAGGAGACGCTGCTCAGCCCAGAGAGGAGGTGAGGGAGGGAGGGAGGGAGGGAGGGAGGGAGAGGGAGAGAGGGAGAGAGGGAGAGAGAGAGAGAGAGAGGGAGAGAGAGAGGGAGAGAGAGGGAGAGAGAGGGAGAGAGGGGGAGAGGGAGAGGGAGAGGGAGAGGGAGAGGGAGAGAGAGGGGTGGTCATCAAAATACAAACACAGATCCATATAGCACATCATACAATATAAATTGCCCAGAAAGGACGTGAGAAAGAGAGAGGACAGTTGGTCACCAAAATGCCTATATAGACATATAACATTTTATTACAGACACAGTTCTATATAATACATCATACAATATAAATATTTTTCTGTATTTTTGTATTAAAAAAGATACAAAAATACAGAAATGTGCCTATTATAAGATATAAAAGCTATTGCACCACTGCCACCTTAGCCTAGAAGTAAATCTATAGCAGCTTTTCAGCGGGCTGACTAGGGCTTCAGATATGTGGTTCTCTGATGTGGTACTCGTTCATCACTGGCAATGACTGCAAATGCAGTGTGGATGTGTTTCGGCAATGTGTGGCGGCAACAAGCGAAGGAATAACTAGCGATGCGATTTGGGCGGGAAATCAAGATGAAATTGTTTTAAAAAGTGGGAAACCGTAAAAACCACCGCCTAACGAGGCCCACAAGCAAAAGAAGTTCAGCTACAGAGTGATGGGCCATTAGAATATGTGGATGCCGTTTCTATCTCTCTCCCTCTCTATCCCTCTTTTTTCCTTCCCACTCTCCCTCCCTCTCTTTATTTTCCTCTCTGTCTCTATCTCTTTGTTCATGTGTTCCTCTGCTCAGGACACGGGGACATTTTTCCAAATTATTGGTATCCTGTATCTCTCTCTGTTTAACCTCCCCCCTGTAATCTCTCCCTCACTCTCTCCATCGCTTTTTCTCTTTTGTTTTACTCTGCCTATCTTTCTCTCTCTTTCCATTTCCTCCCTGTATCTCTATCATCACTCACTCTGTCCACTTCTATCTCCATCTTCTTTCTTTCTTTCTTTCTTTCCATCCCTCTCTTCATCATCCCACTGCCTCTCTCTCTCTTTCTCTCCATTTTCCTCCCTGTCTCTCGATCATCACTCTATCTCTTTCTTTCTTTTTTATCTCTTTCTTTGTCTCTCTCTCTCTCTTCCTCTCCATCCCTCTCTTCATCATCCCACTGCCTGGCCACATATTGGTCCCTGTGTTGCGGTGCCCAGAGAGGTCAGGAGGTCTATCCTGCTTGTGCTGTTAGTCTCTGCACGGCTTTGTGTTTCTCTTTCCATCCCCGTGCCCTCCACCCACATCCCTCTGTGTCGTGTGTGTGTGTGTGTGTGTGTGTGTGTGTTTGTCCCCCTCTTCTCTGCTCTCGCTGCATTATAGCTTTTCTTCCTCTTCCCATCATCCTCACACATCTCTTTGTCAGTCAATCTCTTCAGCAGTCTTTCACACTTTGTATCTGTCAGTCTTCACTGACACACACACACACACACACACACACACACACACACACACACACACACACACACAAACTCTCTCTTTCTCTTTCTCTCTTCCTCTCGTTCTCTCTCTCTGTCTCTCTCTGCCCCCCCCCCTCCCATCTATGTCCATCTGTCTCTCTCTCTCTCTCTCTCCTCTCTTTCCCTTCTCATCCTCTTACCCCATCCTTACTTGTCAGTCTTCTTGCCTCATCCTCTCGTTCTCCTTCTTTCACCCCCCCACCCCCTTCTCCCCACTTCTCCTTTTAAAGGCATGCGGTGAGGCGAGTGGTGCTCAAGCAGGAATGATCTGACGGCACCAGTGAGGCTCACAGAGAGGATAGTAGTACCCACTGGAAGAGGCTTACACAGACCGCTGCTCCTACCTTATTAGGCCAACGTCAGGAGTGTGAAAATATGTCTCTTGCACTTCAGAAAGAAAGATCTTGCTCTTTTTTTTTTTTTTTTTACTGCACTTCACTAATGCGCCAACAGACCCCGTCGCTTGGTCATGGCTTTGCTCTGTCTTTTCTTTCGTTTTTTTTTCTTGTCCTCCTCTCCCCCCCGCCCCCCCCCCCCCATCTTTCTTTCGTTCCGTCCTGGGCCCATGTTTAAGATAAACACGCGTCTCTGTAAACACTCTTTGTAGTCGGCTCTTGGCCCCGGCTCCCAGGGTTTCCTCCTCTCCACAGAGGTCAAAGGTCAAATGCCCCCAGAGAAGGGCATTTTAAACAAAAAAAAGGGTGATGTCGTGCCTCTGTCTCACACACTCCTTTTTTTTTTTAAACAGATACTTTAAGAAAGTGCACACTCTCCTCCTCCTCTTTCCTCCTCCTCCTCCTCTTTCCTCCTCCTCCTCCTCTTCTTCCCCCCTTCCTTATCCCTGAGGCCCTTCCAGTGTCGTCACCCCCTCTTACTCCTTCTCCTCATCCCCGACTCCTGGCCACTTTTCAGACGGCCTGAGAGGCTACCCATCACACCAAGAGAAAGAAAAAAAAGAGAGAGATCGAGCAAGAGAGAGGGAGAGAGAGAGAGTGAAAAAAAAACCTAGAGTTTGGCTTTATTTGGGTTCATGGGAGCTGTGCCACTCAAGGGCCAGCAGCCAATGAGACGACGAGAGGTCACATGATCCAAATACCTCACCAGCTCGCTCGCTCTTTGCCTTTTAAGGAGGACCGGCATTTACCCCCCCCCACCCCCACCCAAATAAGGCGAACATTTAAAAGAAGTGTGTGTGGGTTAGGGGGGGTTTAATTTAATATTTCCAACAACCAGTTCTCGGTAAACCAAATTCTGTGCGCTTTTCTTGACTGAGGGGGAAAAAGAAAAGGGAGCATTGTCTAAAAAATGCGAGCAGCTGGCACTGTTCTTTAACACCCTCTTTGCTTTTATAGGATAGCTGGAATGCCTCCGCCATTACAACCTTACAGCTCGACACCACACAGGCCCACGCACTCCAGCAGGCGTTTGCATGTTTGGTGTAAAAACAGCGTTCAGGACCTAATCACTCTGAAGCAATTACACTCTGCCTCCAAAATCTCTCTTACATAATCCAATGTTGCCTCACCAAAAGAAGCATACAAGGAATAATGTAATCCGTTTGCGGTTTGCGACCGGAGGGTGAATCGGGTTCACACACACACACACACAGGAAGCTTATGGAGCACATGATCGTTAGCTGCTTGGGGAAGAACGGTGTTGGGTGCTTGTTGGAGCCTGCCTGTTATAGGGATTGGCCTGGGGAATGTATCTGAATTAAATGTTAAATGCTGTTTGTCACTGGGGGTCTGCTCATGGAATCAGGCAGCACAGCAGGTGAATGTTGAGACCCCGAGTATGGGGTCAGGAGCTCCGTTGAGTCAGCAGCCAATCACAGCACAGAGCTCATCTCTTGAACCCCCCTCTCCCCCCCCAAGACAGACCCCCCCCCCCCCCCCCCCCCTTTAATGATAAACGATCGTCCTTCCAGGCTTTGGTCTTAAGTCATGCGTCCATTTGTTGTGTTACTTTTTCCAGTGCAGCAAATTCCTAAATGGCTTCTGTCATATTAATTTTCCTGTCTGCTGTATATTTATGCGTGTGTGCGCTACCATACTGTATGAATACATCACCAGATGTACAGAGGCAGTGAGATAGATGTAGATGTTTCTTCCATGTTAACGCTCATTCCTTTTGACAAGAAGAAGCTTTAGAAAAGTACAATGTTATCCAAAAGTCAAAAATGTTACAGAATGAAAAAGAGATAATGAACTAAATACGTACATTTTGAGCAGTTGAAACTACATTTTACATTTTTGCTTTTTGAAGGCAGTGTGACAGCACTGTGTCTGTCCTCTGTAGCAGTTATACACCCATGCAGCAAGGCACTATGGGAACTGAACTGAACTTTGACCTCACATTGCTAACTCTCTCCCCTCCCCTCTCTTCTTCCTTTCTCCTCTTTCTCTTTCACTATGCTCTGTAGTGGTCGCTCCAACGTGATTGAGAAGCTGGAGGCTCTGGAGCTGGAGAACACGGAGCGCATGGAGGTGGACGAGTCGGACCGCAGCGCCGTCCGGCAGGGCCGCAGTGAGATGAGGCGCTTCAACCGAGAGGTACGAGGCCCCGCCTACTAGGGAGCCAAAGCCAGAGGCCCCGCCTACTAGGGAGCCAAAGCCAGAGGCCCCGCCTACTAGGCCTAGTGTGGCAACAGTGGCTCGGTTAGGTGGAGTAGTACAAAGGGTTCATTGGTGGTTTGACCTTATAATCAGGGGGAGGTGGAATCAAAGTGTCCTTGAGCAAGGCACTCCAAAAACCCCATACAGCTTCTGTACCTTGCATGACAGTCTGCCTTCACAATGCTTCGGTGTGTGAATGTGTATCTGAGAGTGGGTGAATGTAAGGTGTTCAGTGTTAACCGTTTTGGGTACTCTGACCTAAGTATATGAATGCGGTATATGAATCCAGTGCATTTACCTATTTACCAGTGTGGCCTGCATACACCTGCTCGTGAGCTGAGCATACTTGTTCGCGTCAGCACTTACCTGCCCCTACCTGCACACACCTGACTGTATCTGTAAACAGCTTTATATACTTTCACACGCCTGTCTTTACCTGCCTACATCCATGCAGTCTTGTCTGTGCCCACTTAATAGATACACAGATATTTTAATGACATTTGTATTCGTACTGGCTGGCTTATGTGGTACAGCTGGTAAAGTAGAGAGGTGGCCTCTGTGCCTTCTGTGTGTGCATATAGAAGTGCACAGATGTGCACATTGTATAGAATACAACAGATTAATAGCAGCAAGAACATGAGAAAAGGGAGTCAGCACTCGAAACGCTGATGCTTGTGTAATGTTGTTTTAAAACAGATACATAGTTTTACATGACAAAAAGAAACTGTAGTATATTTTAGGCTCAGCACATCCTAAATATACAAAGCTTTTTTTTAAAACAAAAGTGACATATTTCAACTTAATAATCAAGCATAGCTTGTATTTACCAGAACCCCCCCTTTTCAGAAGTATAGTAGTGGCACACTGCACATTGCCTAGTTCTGCACTATAGAGCACAGCTTTGTGTGCTTTTGTTGCGGCTCCTCCCGTCTCCCCAACATGCCAAGAAATATTGTTTATGTATTCCCAATCACCTGAACCTAACTCAGTTAGGCCCGGGCTGGAGTCTTCGCTCGGCTCTGCCAACACTAATACTGGATCTCGTGGGTAATCCACACCACACACACACCAACACACACATGTACATGCATACTGACGCACGCACACACACACACACACACACACACACACACACACACACACACACACACACACACACACTCGCACGTACGTACACATGCATACTGACACGCACACACACGCACACGCACATGCACACGCGCACGCACACACACACACACACACACACACACACACACACAGCATTTATCATCCCATCTGTCCCACACTAGACCACTTGTGCTTCCTGTCTTGTGTGCAGGTCTGCATGCTGTAGTCTCATAAGCTCCATTAGACGTTAGATGTTAGACATTAGCCATTCCAATGTGGCCTCCATATTTATACATTCACGCATGTGCACACACATACTCTCACTCACGTTCTCTCTCTCTCTCTCTCTCTCGCTCTCGCTCTCGCTCTCGCTCTCTCGCTCTCTCGCTCTCTCACTCACTCACACACACACGCACACTAACTCTCTTTTTCTCTCGCTCTCTTTTTTCCCCTCTCTCTTTATCTTTCTCTTTCTCTCTTTCACCCTCTCACTCACTTTCTCACACACACACACACACTCTCTCTCTTTCTCTCTATCTCTCTCTCTCTCTCTCTCTCTCTCTCTCTCTCTCTCTCTCTCTCTAAACATTGTCTCTTTTTGAAAGTGGATGAAAAGTCAGGAGGGCTGACATTCACCTAATTGTGTGTTCAATTGTGTTTTCCGCATAATTGTTTTTGTCATGTAGTTTTCTTTTGTGTGTGTGTGGTAAACAGTCACATACACACAAAAGTGCTGATTTTTTAGTTTTCAACGCAGCCTTTCCTTCCCTTTGTCTGTTGTGACCTATTTACTCAAGGTCATGTTTCTGACGGGGTCAGCGTGACTTCAATATAATTGAAGCCGAGTAACAATATATGTGATAAATTAAGCTCTGGCCCATTTTAAGGCTGTTGTTTTAGGCTGCATGTTAAATGTGGAGATAGCTATGGGGCGGGGTGTATTCTCTCCGCTGTCTCTCTCTTTTTTTTTTTTTTTTTTTGGTCTTTTCCTAGTTTGGTTTTAAAACATACGTAGGTCAGTGGCCTGCATGGAATTCATTTCCATTTTAGATTTTCTTTTTTTTCTTTTTTTTTATAACCTCATCTTCCCTCTTACATCTGCTTATCTCTGTTTCGCTCATCTGACACACACACTTGCTGTACACACACACACACACACACACACTTACACACAGACTTACACACGTGCGCGCGCACACACACACCTTTTTGGAGCCGAGTCCCCTTCGCGTCACCACAACTATTTTTCACCCTCTGAACGGCTGCGTCTCTGTTTGGGGCTAAATTCGTCCCTGGAAATGATGTGTGAAGCATTCTTGTCAGTCCGGCTTAACTTGTTTAGGTGTTTGGTTATAAACTTTGATACCTGGACTAGCTCGTCCTCTACCGTCTCTACACACACACACACACACACACACACACACACACACACACACACGTACATGCGCACACACACGCACACACACATGTACACACACACACTAACACGCACACACTAACACACATGCACAAGAACTCATAAATGCGCACACACACAAGCACTCG
>CM059287.1:18620014-18695014 GCA_030347295.1 Setipinna tenuifilis | reverse complement strand
TTTAGCTGTGTTGTGTGTGTTCCTACATACTCAACCGCACCTCGCTGTGTGTGCCCAACAGTGTGTGAATGCGTGGCTGTGCCATGGTTTTTGGTGTTTAAATGCCCATGAATGAGTGTGTGTATAAGCTAGTGTGTTTGGTTTGAGAGTGTGTGTGTGTGAATGTAACTGATTGTGCAGCTCATGATTCAGTACTTTGAATGAGACGCGTGTGTGCGTGTGTGTGCGTGCGTGCGTGTGTGTGTGTGTGTGTGTGAGTGTGAGAATGTAGCTGATTGCAGCTCATGATTTAGTGCTCCGAATGAGACTGTGATGTGTGTGTGTGTGTGTGTGTGTGTGTGTGTGTTGCTTTCACACTCAACCGCTTTCCTCGAGCACCGTGCACACACATGCCTGTCGTGAGTGTGTTATCTCCACGGCGTGAAGCACAGCAGAGAAGCTCCCCACCAGCATTTCCTCTGCAGGCAGTCAGATTAGCCTGACAGCCAGCACGTGAAATGCTGAAATGTGTGTGTGTGTGTGTGTGTGTGTATATGTGTGTGTTTCTGCTCTTTTTTTTTACGTGTTAATTAGTCATCTATCGTGTGTGTGTATAGGCATTGACTTGTCCACTCTCATTCCACCCAAATTTTCCCTACTAAAACAAAAAAATATATATTTTGTGGAATTCAAGTGCAAGATGTTTGGAGCTGTTGGATGGGTGGTGAATTACTGACACACAGAAAAGAGAAAGAGACAAAGTGCAGAAAAAAAATGTTTGTTTTGCACTGAAAATTGTTTGAAATCAATGTGTGATGCACAACTGGTGATGCCTCTATGGTGACCACACCTGCCAGTTACCACCTCTTGGATATTTGCAAGTTTGTATGTTTGCTTATTTGTTAGTTCTGTACACGTAAACAAAGTCAAGTCAAATCTGCAGATAGTGTGGTTCATAGACATGGACTTTATGGCCAGAGCTACACATGGGTCACCAGCAGTCAGCTTGAACAGTAAGCTGTGTGTGCATGATTTGCCTGTGTGGTTTCACTAAACTGCATCGACCTTCTCCCCCCCCCAATGATTGCATCAGTGTGGACATGGTAAAATGAAGTTTGTGAAGGGGGGTGCTGATTCTGGGAAGATGTTGCTTTGTAAGATGTGACAACCCCAGGTCGGCACTTCATCCCCACAGGCCTTGAGAATAGCACCGCTCCAGATGTTCTTGGGGGTTTGTATAACTTTTGGATTGTTGCTTTCTCTTCAACAGCCTGACCTGCTGAACTTCAAGAAGGGTTGGATGGTTAAGCTGGACGAACAGGGACAGGTGGGTACTGGTTTTATTTTGGTTAAGATGATTTTTTGTTTATGGGGACGGCGGTGGAGGCGGTGCAGGCGGGAGCATCCCAACAATTTACGGGTCCACGTGACGTGTCATTGGGGACCCAGATTTAAGGTTCGGTCTGGTTCACTTCCCAGTCCCCACCCCAGCCTTTTTTTTCTACTTGGTTTCCTGCCATCTCTCCAGTGTCCTAGCTTAACTAAAAGACAAAAGGCACCAAAAAACATAGTTTCCTGTTTACATCTGTGTATGGCATAGAGTTAAAAGCCAATGGTACAATTCAGAAAAACTCTGAAAGGAAGATGGCTTTTTGAACCTCCAGTTTCCACCCGTAAGCGACAAATATAGCAGGGGGTTAGTTTTTCACGATCAATAACCTTCCAGTGTAGTCTCTGCTCTCGGCTCCGTGTCTGGAAGAAGCTATTGATCAAGGTCACTGTGATAAGGATGCCTCTCCTCCTTGCAAGTTTTTTTTTTTTTTTTATCCCTTCTTTCCCTCTCTTTTTCTGCAGCCGTTGGTTCTCCTTGCGTTTGTTGCCCTTCTAGCCCCTGAAACGTATCTTCTAGCCATGATAAATTCATCAAAGCCAAGTGATCTGGCCACACAGTTGGCCTTACTGCCCTCCCACACCAACCAAGCACCCCCGAGTCATGGGGCCAGTCAGAGGCCTTTAAAGGGCACACAAACACTTTGATAGCAAGGCTTCAATGGGTGGAACTTAAAAAAGATGAGGACACTTTTTTTTCTCCATTTTTTTATATTTATTTATTTTCTTTCAAATCCTTCTGTCATTTTGAAGGGGTACATAAATGTCCCGCACATCAGAACTGTAGTTCTGAACAGCTAGGAACACTCCTCTCTGCAGACACAAATCATACAGCCCCCACTTGATGCAGCAGTGTGGTTTCATCGTGATGTGATTTTGTTCTTATGATTTCTCTTTACAGTGGAAGAAGTATTGGTTTGTGCTGACCGACCATAGTCTACGATACTACAAGGATTCAATCGCAGAGGAGGTGAGTTCTTTGCAATGCATGATATTTTTTCTTTTCTTCAAGACCACTTTAAAAATCTTTTTTTTCCCCCAAAAGGTTGTCAAGACTAATTCTGCTGACAGGACATGTGTGTCTTCAATCCATTTTTTCCTCATTTTCCCTACAGGCCTCGGACTTGGACGGAGAAATAGACCTCAGTACTTGTTATAATGTTACAGAATACCAAGCCCAACGGAACTATGGCTTCCAAATCCATGTAAGTCATCCTTAATGCTTACACAAACTACCCTTGGCCCCACTGGGATCTATTGCAGTGACTTCCTCTGTGAGGAAGCAAAAGGAAAAAAAAAAGAAATCCCTGCCATTTTTGGTATCATAGTCATGTTTCAGTATGATGCAATTTCTTTCTGTATTTATACCCGACCTATTTACGAATACATGTGAAGACAGTCTGACAGTGCTTTTTACATTTAGCTGGTTGACAAATGAAAAATGAAAGGATAAATCATTGTTAAATGTATAGGTCATTTGCAGCAATTATATAGTCTCCTATTATATTTCCTGTGTGATGTATTGGGTTGGAAATTAAACGTGACCGACCGGTGGTGGTGGTTGTCTTTTAGACGCAGGAGGGCGTCCACACCCTGTCGGCCATGACGGCAGGCATCCGACGCAACTGGATCCAGGCGGTGATGAGGAACGTGCGTCCATCCACCGCACCTGACGTGGCCAGGTCAGAGTCCCCCCACACCCACCCCCCATCGTCTTGATTTTCCACCGCAGCTTGCCTTATTCTCAGTTTACTGATGCGCCCAACGTCCGCCCACATATTGAGCGCGTGTTGTCTAATTAGCAAGAATGTCATCACTACTCTGAGAAGTTTCCTGTAGCAGCTGTTAGACGTTTGACATTTAGTTGATCAGACAAGAATGTTATTTAACGCTGTGTGAATGCTCACTATAAGCTGGCAGCACTTGTTGGTAATGTTGAATAAAAGTGTAAACACAGGCAATGGCTTGCTTAAAATCACATACCCCAGATGAGGAATTACGAAGAAAAACATTAAAAAAATACCAAGGCTTAATATATCATATAATATATCTCTAACTTACTTTACTTACAGTATATATCTATGTATGTATGTCAGGGATGACGTTGACAATGTGTGTGTTCATGACTGCTTATGCAGCCTCACCGACGAGCACAACTCCTGCGCCCCCCTGGAGAGCCTCCCCAGGCCCGACGTCACGCAGGACTCTCCGTCGTCCGAGGCCTCGTCGGTGGAGCGCGAGCCGGGCCCCAAGAAGAGCCGGGCGCGGGAGCGGCGGCGCGAGGGCCGCTCCAAGACCTTCGACTGGGCGGAGTTCCGGCCCATCGCCCAGGCGCTGGCGCAGCAGCGCACCCACGAGGCCGAGGCGCTCCAGGCCGAGCTCAGCGACTCGGAGCGCAGCCGCCGCCGGGAGGAGCGCCGCCGGCGCTACGGCTCGGTGGCGGGCGGCTCTCCGCTGGACTCCTCCTCGCCCAGCGGGATGGACTTTGAGAGCGCGGCGGCGGCGGGGGCACGGCCGGGGTCTGGGGAGGGGGGGTCTCCTCCGCCGCGGCAGCCCCAGCCGGCCTCTCTGGAGAGGCAGCGGAAGGTGGAGGACGAGATCGAGCAACACTGGCAGCAGGTGGAGAAGACGCCCATCCGCGAGGAGAGGAGGGTGCCTCTGGCCTCGGCGCTGCAGACGCGAGAGACTGCAGAGCTAGAGAAACTGCTGGAGAGCTACAAGAAAGGGGTGGGTGCTTATTAATCATATTCAACCCAGAGTGAGGTACAAGAGGTGCATTTGTGAGTAGAGGAGGGCAGTTCAGTGTTACTAAATTTCCTCATGTTGCTTCCCATCTGTATCATTCAAATATATTGTACAGTTTTTTTGGAAGTTTTACGGAAAAAAACAGTGAATGCTCAAATTTCATGTGATCATTAATACCATAAACATTAATGTTACTGTTAATTGCATCATTTCATCATGATCACATCAGCTATGCATAATAGAAAGGGGCGTATGCTGAATTATTTACCCCTGAGGATAGAGCACTTAAATGAAATGCATGTAATGATGCGTTATGGTGAAACAGTAATTCATCATGTTAATATGATTGTATGATTTTATGACAAATAACAGCACGTCAATTCTCAGGTTGCAGGAACTCTAACTACATTAAAATAATGGCTTCACGTAGGGATAATGTTTTTGTAAATTTACAGCATTGGGGGCTGTCATGGAATTTGGCAACAGGCTTTAATTCTTGGTGGTATTTAAAGAATGGTGCTCTACAGCATTAAAGACTTTGAGATAAAGACTTTAAGATAAAGTGTTACTCGATTTGGTTTAATCAATTTACACATCTGAGGCATGGTTGTGTGTTTTAATTCCTTCTATATTTATTCAGGGAGATTAACTGAACACATGACTCTTTTGCAGCAATGCCCTGAGATTAAAAACAAGTTCTAAAAGAGTAGCAAGAGTAGCAAGTGTCAGAGACTAATACATGAATAAAAAAATAATGAATAAATAAAAGGATAAAAAATAAAAACAGATGTTGCACCTCTTTACTGTTCCCCTTTGCAGGTAGAGGACCTGAAGCAGCAGCTGGAGACGTGTCACCAGCAGCTGGCCGAGTCCAACCAGAACAAGCACGAGCTGGAGGACCAGCTGCGCACTGCGCTGGTGCGAGAGCAGAACGTCCGCACCGGATACATCTCGCCGGTGAGCATGACTGCTACATCACTAGCTACAGCTAGCGTTAGCACTAGGTCATCTACAGCATTAGGTCATCAACGTAGTCCCCATGTCTTACATAGGTTGTGGTGTTTTTTTAGTGTATATGCTAGTGTCAGGATAGGATTCTTGTCTAATAGTCTTTGCATGTATTTTTTTTTTTAAATAAGGTAACATGAAACAGAAAACCATTTCAAACAACAACAAAGCTGACATCTCCTCATCTAAGCCGTGAAACAGCTCGAAATGCACCTTGCATGAGTGCGTTTGCATGTCGAAAGAAAAGATCTCATTTTTTGTTCTCTCCTTTTTTTTCGCTTCTTCTTGTTTCCTCAACTCTTGCCATGTTTTAGAAATGGAAATGCCCTGACTTCATTGCAAGCTTAAATGCATATGATTACATTCATTTAACACTGGAATGATGTGTTTAATAGTTGGATATAGTTCAGCAGAAACGGTATGGTACATATGTAGCGTATATTAACCTTCAGGTGTGCTCATACCCTTGATAAATGTTTTGCAGTGACAGACATTGGAGTCCTGTCAAATTGTGTTACTAATGTTTTAGTCAAACAGCCATAGAGAGCATTTCTAGGTCATTATCAGGTGAAGGTTCCAGCTTCGATGATTTGTGTGCTCATTAGGATGAGCTGGTCCAGTAAATGGTTGGATCAAATGTGTGGCAGGGTTTTTACTTCCTGAAGATGGCATCTCTACCTTGTTATCAGTGGTTATGGTCATATTTTCACAATTGTAGGATTGAAATACAGTCATGAAATTAAATGCAGCCTAGTTATTAATAACCGGGCACATTTGGCTACCCACTGCATGCTGACAAAAATGTACAAATGCAGTGGCCTACTTAAGTATAGTCACATCTTGACTTGCATGTGTGTGCACATGGCTTTGTGGATTCCAGGACGCAGTTAGGGTTGTTTATCAGAACAGTCACGGTGCTTGGTATTTGCACAAGCTTGGCCTCACCCACTGGCTGTTACGTGCACTGTATATGTTTGAACTTCAGGAAACTATAGCATGGGCTATTTTGTAAACAAAGAGCAGAATTGGGTTTAAACCCCAAAACACCCATTTTGTGTTGAAGTTGTCTATGATTTGCTCCATATGAGTGTTTTTTTTTAAATGTCTTTTTTTAATGCGGGACAGAACAAGTATTAGTGTTCTGTCAAAGTAGTAAGTTGTGGTTAGTGACTTGCAGATAACATCAAGTTATATAACATCGACAGAGCTGACGATATGATTTTCATTTTCATTTTCTCAGTTACATTTGTAAGTGGTTTCTCACCCTTAGGTAACACAGTAGAGATAATAACATCAAGAGTATTGTGTACATCTAAGGGGAAGCTATGTGGTGTGCCCAAAATAGTTTTAAATCAAAATATTCAAATGATATGGGTGTGCTGTAAAGTTATTTTCATGCATGTCATTTTATTCATGTTTAACCTCTACATCCATTCTCCTTTTAACCTGGTGATGCATACCATGCAGAACATGTAATGTAGATGACGTCCAGTTTTGTCAATGGTGTATGTTGATTTGTGTATCTTTGTGTGTGAGAGAGAGCACTTTGTGTTGAGTCTGTGTGTGCGCGAGACTGGTTTGTGTTTTATATGGTCCTCCTCATTTTTGGATGCCATATCACCTTTTGGCTTTAATGTTTCTCTGCTTTGAATGTCCTTTGGGCTAGTTGGATTGCATCACAGATTAAAACTGAGGACTTTTAGCATTTTCAAATAAGAGGGTAAAAAAGGCAGTTCAGTTTTACATGTCCGGTCTATACTTTGAATTCTGCGAAATTGTGCTAGGGCATCTGGTAATGATTCTGAAATTGACAGTGTTGAGTCGTTACTGTAGTGTAACACCAGCACATTTCACAATGGTTATATCGAATCATATCATATACAAATGCAATGTAGCATTTTGGGTAGGTCATTTATTGCATACTTAAGAGTGAATATACTTTTATGCAAACTGTTTGCTCTCTTGAACTGTCAAGGAGGAAATGATTTTTTGGGAAATATTGTCGTGTGACAAACTGTAAATACAGGATATATAAAATTGCTTGTTTGTTTTTCAAAACCCGTGGGGAGATCAGACCACCGTGCCTATGATGTGGTATGCCTACCATCTCGAAATGAACTAATTTTTTGCATTACTGACACCATGAAATAACTCTTAACCATTTATTTGCATGCTCTGATGTGATTTTACTAACATTGGCCATTAAATTTCCTTCTCTAGTGCTCTAATTTTGCATCATTTTAATCCAAGAACCTGGATGCATTCATTCTCTCTTTTTAACCTGTGTGGTATTCACACCACTTTAGGTTGGACAAGGTTTCATAGTTAATTCATGTTAATTTGCCCTTAATCTAGACAGTAAGTGGCGGGAAATGAAAATTAAATGGTAATAATAAGCTGTAGATAAATTAGCTTTTTTTCCACCCCTGCTGATTGTTAACCAACTGTCTGGTCCCCTTTCCTAAGCTGGATTCCCCATTGGGTCTTGAGGGAGAACTTGAGCCCCAGACGAAGAGGCCCGAACTGGTTAGTTCTCAAGCTCAGACACTAACGCGGAAGTATCTGGAAACCAAAGAGCTCCTGCAGCTGCAAGAACTGAAAAAACGCAACATGCAGGCACAGCTTGGCCTTTCTCTCTCACACCTGTCTGTCAAGGAGCCTTGCACACCTGAGCACCAAAAGCCTGCTGCCTTGGAAAGCCACGCCACTGACCCCGTTCTTAAAACTGTCAGGTTCACAGTACAAGACAGTGAGGGCAAGATTGAGGAGCTAGAGAAGTTGATATCAGGCGAGCCTTTAACTCTCAGGGGCTTGGTCTCCTTGCTGCAGTCTCATAGTGAGTTTGGCACAGAAAGTGTATTAGGTAGTCAGGAAAGAAATGAACTTGCTACTTCCGGGGACATTACTAGTTGTCACAAACTTCTAGAAAATCTCAAGCATCAGCAAGAAGTGGACAACGAGACCATGAGAAAGAGCTTGGCAAAGGCTGGTGACAGCATCCGTAACTACGAGGCACGACTGATCACCATGGAGGACATTCTGGGGCGGGTTCAGCAGCAGAAATTGGAAAGTCTAAAGAGCCCCTACGGGCCAGCGTGTCCAATTGAGGACTCGGCAGAAAGCACACACAGAGGTCTTTCCCAGAGGGTTGAGTTGCTAACAACAGAAAACGAAGCACTTAATCAGCGGTATCAGGAGATAGTCAACCAGTTAAGAGAGGCAGACAGGGAAATTGACAGGCTAAAGACAGAGGTAAAAACACAGGGTGTGCAGGAGCAACCTGAAACCTTGCAGCAAACAAATATCAAGCAAGTAGGAAGTTTAGATAGGTCTGTTGACCGTGACTTTTATGAAAGGGAGCTGAATGTAAAGTCTCAGAAGCTGCAGGAAGCGCTTGTTAAATTGGAGGAGGTGGGGAACAATTTGAAAGATACTGAACAGCGGCTTCAGTTGAAAGAAGCCACTCTGAGAGGTTTGGGATTTCAGATGGGCGACGGGGAAGGTCACAGTAGTGAATTGCAGCTGGAGAAGGAGGAGCTGACACTTCAGCTGGAGGTCGCTCAGGCAAGACTCTATGAGCGGGAACAGAGGCTTATCGCCACGGAACAATCCTACCAACAGCTTCAAGCTCAGAACCGGGAACTTCAACTGAAAAACCAAGAAATTGAAAGGTTACTAAGCTGTAAAGAGAAAATAGTAGGTAAAGTTGACAATGAAACAAATGTAGAAACGACTGGTGCAGAGGTGACGTCAGGTTGGATTGACAAGAGACTGGGTCTGTGTCAGACGATGGAGGAAGGAGGTGAAGGGCTTACTGTGGAAAAGTCAGGAGTTGAGAAAGTGATTGAGGAATTTAAAGTAAAGTCAGAAGCCATGCGTGAATTAGTTGAGATTTTAGGAGAGGTAGATATAAAGGAAGTGAAAGATGATTTAAGGAGCACCTTACAGTCGGTGTGTGGCATGTGTCCTTTAGATGAGCATGTGGAAGTTAGTCAGACAGGTAGGATGCTACTGCAGCAGGGGGAGTTTTATAGTAGACTTTTAAGTGGTATGAAGGTTAGTCAAGTGAATCAAGAGGGTGATAATGCACGTAGGACTGCAAGAACTGTGGTAGAACAGATGCTACTTGAGAAAATGGTGTTGCTGATTATGAATCAACTAAATCCCAAACCCGTTGAGGACATGCAAATCCAAACTGAAAGTGTGGATGCAGACATTGCGGACACAAAGCCGATTATCGAAGACATCACAGACACAAAAACACTGGTAATGAACGATCTTGTGTGCTCTCTGCAAAAGAAACTGTTGTGCATGAACCAAATTGCTTCCACCCTGACAACGTCTCCAAATGAACAGCTGCAGACCTTGATTGCAGCAGTATCCAAGTACACTGGTCCAAAGAGGCAGTGGTCACAGTATGTCCAAGAGGCTGTCTTGGAAGCACATTGCTCTTACTTGGAATGCAAGCAGAAATGCTATCAGGCAAGAGTTTTACGTGAATTAGAGTCAGACATCATCAGAGATGACTGTGCCAGTTGTGTCAGACTAAGAGCGCAGAATAAGGACCTCTCGTCCAAGGTAGATAAGTTGCAACAGCTGTTGGTTCTTCAGAGCCCCTCAGTAGAGGACAAGAGCCCAGTCACACACATACAGATCGAAGGGGAACCCCTTGACTCCCTAGATAAGGCAATCCAGCTGCAGGACATGGTCGCCAAGCATAAGAAAGAGCTCCGTGAGCTGAAGGAATCCTACGAGCAAGAGATGCGGAACCTGAGGCAGGACATGGCTAAGATGGGAGAAACTCTTCAGCTTCGGTCTGAGGAGAACGTGAAGGAGATCGATTCCTTGACCGTCTGCATGGAAAACCTGAAAAGAAAGCATGAGGAGGAACGGAGCTCCCTGGTGGAGCAGTTCAATCAAGAGATGGAGGATCTGAAGAGTGCCGTAGCTCCACAGGGCTTTAAGGAAGGCCAGGACCAATCAGGATCCCTCAAGGAACGCATCCAAGAGTTGGTCGCACAGGTGGCGATCATGACCAAGGAGATGAAAGCCCGCGACCGCGACGGGGAGGCATCACTACGCCTGAAATTCGAGAAAGACCTGGAAAACCTGAAGGTCAAGGTGTTCCTTGTCCTCTACTGTTCTCCGTCCGTGATGCCTTGTATCTCCTTGTGGCAATCCTCCAGTCGATCCCCATCCCACTGCTTTTTCCTACTAACATTTCTCCTCTGTTTTCCTTCTAATTTTAGTTATTTTAGTAATTTTAGTTATTGCATGCCTGTTCACTTCAAATGTGCATGAGAGCATTGTTTTTTTATATATGTACACAAGGAGGAACCCATTTTGACAACATAAATGGCAAATTTCATAAACAGTTTTTTAATGGCTGACAGTGATAAAAGGGTAAGGGGTCATTATTTATAGGGGGTAATATGTAGAAATGTGTTCCTCGACTTCACATCTCATTGCCACACTTTAAACCTTTGCTGAGATATGCAATGATTTCCAAAGTCACTCAGGAAAACTGACACAGGGTTGTAACTATATATTTCCAAACCTATGCATACAAGTTAGTTGGCTTGATTCAACAAGCCTAATTTGTAGCGTTTGTGGCCTCCATTTAAGACCTTAAATTCTTGCTGACTTTTGATTGCAAGTGGACCCAGTTTATCTGGGTGACTTTGGTGTCAGTGCATTGATCTCTACTGTCCAAACACAGCATAACCTTTTCCCCCTTTTACTAACTGATAAACAGCAAATTATCAGCTCCAGCTTCCACAAAGCTGCTTATTGTAATGCTTTGCAAAATGCTTGTTGCAGAAGGTAAATCATTCACATTGGAACTGGTCAACTTTGGGCAATGAAAACGTGAAAACGGTGCCTTCATTTTTGTTCATGTTTCCATATCACTGGATACACCTAATACAATATGTTGTACATTGTGAGGAAAAATGTACATTGGTATGTTGGTGTTTAGATAGTTCATAATGCGCATATTGTACCTGGTTAATTTCTTATGAGAAAAACCAAAGACCAAATTTTTGTAGAAATTACAACCTGCTGAGTTACTAAGACTCTGCTCCTTCTGTAGTCCCATATTGTTTATTTAGGTAAATAGACCAAGTCTACTGTGACTAATCTAAGCTTAGCTGAAGGTTGTTTTGCATTGGTTTTTAGATGATGTCAGTGTGATTACAATACACTGTTGTTCATTGTGTTGTACTATTGAGAGCCATTGGATAGATCCAAAACAGGATGTGATTCTAAGAAATACTGAGTGTTTAGTTTTGTGTTCCTGTGCGTTACTCTCAGAATCATGAATAGAGTAGAGGGACATGGACCTTGTCTATTATTACCACCGTTTTTTTTGTTTGTTTTGTTTTTGTTTTTTTTTCTGCATGAGTAGCTGTCCACATGGAAAGTGGTTCATTGCATTGTCATTCCATCTGTGTTTAGAACCATTTTATTTTAACTTTTTGTAGAACTAACTACAGCCACACCCAGACATGTGGGCTTTTTTTTTTTCTTACTTAATCCAAATTGGAGTTAAGTGAGTTTGCTGTGGAATGTCCCTAGAACAAAGTCTGGTGTGAGAAGTCGGAGGGCTGTGACGTCGAGTGAATGATTGTTTCATACTGTAAGCTGAGCATACAACTGCTCTTGTGCATTGTTGTTGTGCTTTGCACCTTTACACAGAGCACTAGATGAAAAATAGATGTCCGCATGTGGTATGTGATCAGATCACATCGGTGGCCTTGGGGCCCCCCCACAGAGAGGAAATGGGATTTTCCGCAGTGTGCAGGTGCGGCTGTGGATGTGCACAACAGAGAACAGGATGTGACCTCGCTTGCTTTTTTTTTTTTTTTGAGGGTGGTGGGGTGATTGTGGCCTGAGCAGGGACAAGGGACTCCACACTGGAAAAAAAAACATGTCTCTCCCGCCAACTGGCCCACCCCCACCTCTCTGCCAGCCCACTGACAGCAACTTTTTCAGTGCGGCACCTAAAGTGGGTGCCGAGGGGCGAAAAGACCGGCACCGCTGACCGCTATGAGAGATTAGTGTCATTGAATAGGAGGGAGGAAGTGGACTGGGGGTCGGCCACATTCAGTCAGGCATTCAAACTCCCTTGTGTGGAAACATGCACTGTATTCGTGCTAGTGTTGGCCAGTGGCTCCGGCCAAAATGTTTTTTTGATGTAGAGTACTCACACGCACCCTCATCCCTCCCTGGCCTCTCCATGGGTGCCTCTCTTAGGCATTATCCGTTATCAGTTATGTGTTTTTTGAAGATTAAGCATCTTCTGTGATTTTGGTACAGCTAAGCTCTTTATTTCTGGCCTGTAGATTAGATTTGCATATCTAAAATGAATAAATAAATAAGTAAATCAACCAACATTACAGGAGTACAAAAAATAAATGTGTTATTCAGTGGCAGTGTTTACTTTAACTCTAGCGCCACTGTCAGGGACAAATGCATAACAAGCACTGATGCATCTCCAACCGCCTTTGTGTCTCCTCCCTTTCATGTTCAGTGTATCTCCCGTCTGTGTTAGAATTGTGTGGAGGCAACTCGTACACAATGCTAACTGTGTCCCGTATGTACGTCTGTCTCCGTGTGTGTGTGTCTGTGTCTGTGTGCGTGTATGTGTGTGTTTGTGGTCCGTGTCCAAAAAAAAGGTCGAAACCAGGAATGAACACAAGGAAAAATCTGTGACTTTGTGACTTAACACTGCTCCCCTCAACCCCCTTTCACTACCCACCACCTCCCCACTTGCTACCTTCCTTTCACCCCCCACAGGCTACGTGTGAGCGGGGCTTTGCCGCCATGGAGGAGTCGCACCAGAAGGTGATCGACGAACTGCAGAAGAAGCACCAGCGGGAACTGGAGAAGCTGCAGGACGAGAAGGAAAGGCTTCTGGCCGAGGAGACGGCGGCCACCATCGCTGGTCAGTTTTGCCTCCCCGGCGACCGTCCAAACACCCGCCCGCCCTGTAGTGTCTGCCTGCTTGCCATCCCTCCTAGCCCGGCCTCTGGGCTGGAACTAATGCGGTGTCCATCACCGCTGCCAAAACCACCATTGAGTCCGAATGGAATTTGTCAGCGAAATTGCCCCCATTTGGTATTGGCACGGCGGCAAAATGGAGAATTAGAGAGCAACTCTGGTCAGATTTCAGCACAGAGGGAAAACCTGAGCAAGTGGCTAATAGTGCTATTAGTAATTGGGCTGTATTGGAGCACGAGTCTGTATCTTATAATAAACGTAAACGCATCAAGATGTGATTTGTGCTTTAGATTAGTAGTTTTATATGGTGTTTTGTTGGAGTATGCCTTGAGGCAGGTAAATTAGCCCCTTTTTGGTCAGTCTGTTCTACTGTTTTTTGACTTACTCTTTTTTTTCTGAATGCAGCAATCGAAGCTATGAAGAACGCACACAGAAGCGAGTTGGAGAGGGAGCTGGATAAGGCCCGCAAAGCCAACAGCAACACTGAAAACGCTGACATCGAGGAGATCCGTCGGCAGCACGAGTAAGCGGAGCCATCAGCAAAAGCCCAGGGTCACGCTCAGACGCAGCACTTCAGAGTCGACCCAGCAGAACACGCGGTCTCGGCTGCACTAATCGCTGCATTACAACCTTTCCCCAGTGTAAAAGTGTAATAGTAGTGTAACAGAATAACAGTGACAAAATCCACAGCCTTCGTCCTGCCCCAATGCCATAACTGTCTACATGGTATCCTTAAACAACCTTAGCACCGTTGCCGTGAAAAGTGACCTTGGATTTCGACAATGCTTGATGTCACCTTTGACCCCTTTGTGTGACTTCTGCCCCCAGTGGTTTGGGTGTAATAAGCGAGATTATTCCTCCTAATTAGAGCCTGTTTGCCATGCTAAACAATGGGCTTCTCCACACTCACTCACTGCAAAAGCTGAATAGGGGACTTAAGACCAACTCCAGTGCAAAGCTGGGTGGTGTGACCACTCGTTGGCTGCCAAAGCTGTCCCCACGGCGACAAAGTAGCCAAGATGTCGCTGACCTTGCCAAAACCTGGAATTACTGACTATTCAGGCTGGCTTTTGTTTTGCCTACGTGTCAGTAATCTGTCCGTGAAAAAAAAAAAAACAACCAACCAAAAAAAAAAAAAAAAACAGACCAACCATCTTGGCCACGGCTCTGTCTAGACACAACCCTTCCCTGCAGATTTGAAGTAGCGTCGGAACACAAAATCCTCCTGAATGGAGGGCCTGTTTGGGTGCCCTCATTTGTGTGCATGTGTGTGTAAGTGTGAGTCGTACTCGTGTGTGTGTGTGTGTGTGTGTGTGTGTGTGTGTGTGTGTGTGTGTGTGTGTCTGTCTGTCTGTCTGTCTGTCTGTGTGTCTGTCTGTGTGTCTGTCTGTGTCTGTGTGTGTGTGTCTGTGTATGTGTGTGTGATCTTCTAGTGCTGATGCCTCTTTTGTTTGGCTGACCTGATTTCTCTGGTGTCAGGGAGGAGCTGCTGTCCTTCCAGAGGGAGATCGAGGTGCTGTCCGAGCAGTACTCTCAGAAGTGTCTGGAGAACGCCCACCTGGCCCAGGCCTTGGAGGCCGAGCGACAGGCCCTCCGGCAGTGCCAGAGGGAGAACCAGGAGCTCAACGCGCACAACCAGGTGACTGACTGGGCCCCATATATATATATATATACACAATGTGTCCATCAAGTAAGGATAGATAGGAAGTTACTAATCACCAATGCGGTTCCATGAGAATTTTGCAATGCACAGCAAACTTTGTGTCATAAATCGCTTATTAGTATTTCAATTAAATATGTGGAAATTTCTATTGAATATATATACGATTGAATATATATATATACTGTATTTTATGCACATATGCATCCCCATACACACAAATTGGGTCAGGGTCATTTAGGGCGTTTACATTATTCCCAACAGAATCCCAACAGAATTTATTTTCAGTAGAGTTAAGTATTACCACCAGGCCTGAAATAATGTCAAATTGGGAACAGGCGGTCAAGAGGAATGACGTGGTATTAGCTCCGTCTGGAAAAGATACGCACTGGAAAGACACACTGATGTGTAACTAATAAAGGCACAACAGTACCATTACCCCCCACCACCACCACCCCCCACCACCCCACTCAACAGTGTATCGACCTTACTGGATTTTAGTTTGATCACAGCGTTGCATTTTTTTTTCCCTCTCAAGGAGCTGAATAATCGCCTAGCTGCCGAGATCACGAAAATGCGGTCGATGACTAGTGAGGAGGGCGGAGAGACGTGCACGGTGATTCAGGGGAAGGAGCTGTATGAGCTTGAGGTATGCAGTTTGATTCGTTTTTTCCCTCATCTCCGAAATGCATCAAACATTCATTATCCTATCTTGCCTACCTGCTGCCTCTCTGTGATGCCTTTGCCTCTAAATCCACAGGTCATGTTGAGGGTCAAGGAGTCAGAGGTTCAGTACCTGAAGCAGGAAATTAACTCCCTGAAAGACGAGCTGCAGGCTGCCCAAAGAGTAAGTAGATTAGCCGGATTAAGCATTCCACGTGAAGGGTTAATAATATAGTTTTTGTGTCGTCTTCCCACAATTCACAAAAAACGGTGAGTTATTGAGCTTGAAACTGTAGCAGCATATAATAGTCCTATTAAGCATGGACTTAAGCAGGGTGTGAATTACCCCTCCATAAGAGAACCTTTTTACGTTAATTACATAAATATGACTGTAACAACCCCTCTCATTTTGTGTCTTTGGGGAGTACTAGGTCTTGATCAGGGGGTACCATACCTCCCAGTTTCCCCCTGTAGTTCGAACTCTGGACTTAATAGTAATAATTGCTGGGATGAATCCTAAAGCATCAGATCTGTGATTGATTTGGCAGGATAAGAAATACGCCACGGACAAGTACAAGGACATCTACACGGAGCTGAGCATCGTGCGGGCCAAGGCGGAGCGAGACTTGGGCCGACTGAGGGAGCAGCTGCAGCAGGCCCACGAGGCCCTGGGGGAGCCCACGCCAGAGGACGTGGAGCGCAGCGGTTATGGTACAGCCTCTGCCTGACCTTCACAGCCCCACTCCCCCCCGTCCCTTTTTTTTTCTCTTTTTTTTGCAATATGAAAGGAATATGTGGAAGGGCTGACAGCAGACTAAAGCGGACCTTGAACTGTCACACTGATATCTTGTTCCAGTGTCTCGTTTCACACAGATTTCTCTGTTTTTTTTTTTTTTTTTTCTCTCAGCCATGGACGGTTTGAAATGAACATGTACTTGGTCCTGCAGTCACAGATTCCGAGTTATTTTTCCAGTCTTGTTAGACAGTGATCAATAGCACAGTTTTACTTTTCTTTGTCCTTTTACTCTTCCTCTCAAAGCCAGGATTTGGTGTAGAAATGGTGGTATCAGCTTCACAAGAGTTTGGTTATTAGTGTCATTGAGATGTTTGTGATCAAAGTTTGTGATGTAAGAAGTTTTAAATGTTGTTACTGGATTTTTGTTTTGCCCCAGATATCATGAAGTCCAAAAGCAATCCTGACATCCTCAAAATGGCAGCGGCCGCAGCGAAACGGTCAGAGCGCACCCTGAGATCAAAGGTGAGTTTCAAGGTCACCCCAAGGTCAGGTCCATGTGTTACCCCACACTGCCCTGATCATGGCTATCTACTTCAGTTACAGTGTTAGGGTTTTGGTGTTGTGGTGTGGGGTGGATTGTGAAGCAATGAGAAGACAAGGGTAGCATTTCAGTTGGACAACACTGCCACCCTGAGGTGAACAGCTGAATAGGCCCAGTGGTTTTATTTTGTGTAAAGCAGGGAAGGGCAGCCTGATATTTTTCTTCCTTTTCAGTGAAGTTCTTAATTTTTTGTCATTGTGTTTTTTCAGTTTTTCCAAAATTGCATGTTATTTTAAAAGGTGCCATGATGGACGTATATTCAGGGATCAAGCTAGTTTCAACCCTAAAAAAAGCCAAATATTTAATGCAACTGACCACTGTACCCTTGTTCCTAGCAGAAGTGTGGTAGGTTACTACGATCCAGGCTATTTATGTCCCCATTGTTTTGCCACATGTGGCTGTGTGTGTGTGTGTGTGTGTGTGTGTGTGTGTGTGTGTGTGTATGGGCGTGTGTGTGTTTTTGTGTGTACGTATGGACGCGTCTGCATGATCTCTCCATTTCTCCCCCCCACTCCTCTCTGTCTTCAGTCTGTGAGTCGAGACATGCCCTGGGACAGCTAAGGGCTGCCTGAGGAGCCACACTATTGACTCCTTCCTTTAGGTAAATCCCTGGGGAGCCACCAACCAACCAATGCATCCCGCACTCTCCTCCACCTGGGGGTGGGAGTGTGACTTTGTTATTTTTGGGGTGGGGGTGTGACAGGGGAGGGTTCCTGGGGCTGTTTGTTTGTTTTAACACATCCCATTGTTACACTTCAAAGTGTCAGTCATGGGCCCTAACTAATTGTGCCATTGTCCCCCATTATAATTCTCTGCTTGGCCTGTAGGCATGATGACAGATGCAATGTCCTTTTCCCAGTTTGCTTTGCCAAACCAAACAAACAATCGTCCTCCAAGCTTTCTTTGTCTGGATGAACAGAAGATGGCTGCACTCACTGTAATCTATGTGTTAATCCTCTGAAATGATTGATTACTTAACCACTGCTGATGTGTTGCAGATTTTTTAACCAACATGTGTTTTTTGTTGTGTTTGTTGTTTTTTCCTTGGAAATTAAGATTCATTTCTGAATAGGACACGAGAAACTTGATGCACTCACATGTGTTTTTGAGCACTAATTTTTTTCACACTTTTGGTTTTATGATTTACATCTCTGGTGCTCTGGTCAGAAGTAAAACAAACATGGGCAGTTACTAAATTTAAGTTAAGATGGTCACTTGACAGATTATGTACTAAACACTAGAAACAGAAAGGGTTGTAGTTTCTATAAGTTTTTAATGCATAATTCAAGTCTTAGGTCAGGTTTGGCTTTGTGGATGATTGTAGAAGGGTCAGAGTTTAAACCGTATGGAGTCAGTCAGGAAGGGGATGATTGTGCTCAAACTGAAATATATTTCCACACATTCGCTCTTTAGGTTGTAGTGTTCTGAAAATGTTTAATTTCATCTTAGTTGTTCTATCAACAGTCTCACATCTGATTAGCAGGAAGGACTTTTTTTTTTAACTTGTCATTAAAGTGACTGTTGTTAGTCAGTGACTGACCAGGGCAACCGTTATCTGCAGCGCCCCTGCGTGGTACTACTAAGTGCTTAACTTAAGTTATCAGTAGCCCTCAGACTTGCGACTGCTTTAGATAAAAAAAAAACAGATACGCACATGCAGATACGTATGTACTTACAAATAAAAAATACTGTGTACAAAACCTGCTGGTTTATCGTTCAGATGCGGTAAACCCAGTCATTAGAAAGTAAAATACCCACCACCATTCTGCCCGTGTAATTAAAACCTGTAATTTTATAGATTCTCTCCATCTTCCTCGCTGACAGGTTGCTTTTTATTTGAATTCGTTTAGTTGAGGTGTCAGTGAATAGCTGGAACAAAAATATGTCTCCCATCTCTGTTACTGTGTTGGTCAGCAGAACAGAGAAGGTAAAAGTAGTCAGTAAGAACTGTAACCTCTACAGTGTATATGGTGTAGGCATCCCTTAAACTAGATGATTCTAATTGGCACAACTCTTCACCTAGGTGGATGAGTTAGTGTTATTAACTCTTTATTACTGAAACCAGTACAACCTGTACATGGTATTTTTTCCTTTTCGACACCAGGTGGCCAAGCATAACTATAAACACATTATTTTAACATGGTTCAAGACGGTACAGTTAAATATATAAATCTGTTATTAAGGTATAATTTATGTTATTGGTGTAGTCCCATCTGTAGACAGGATATTTGCAGGAAGCACCATCTGTGTCAGATCCAGAGCATTTCATGTAACTCCATTGCCTGCTTCAGCACATTTCACATTGAAGCAACACTCCATCAGGATTTCTTTATTGCCGTCTTGCACGCTAACCTGAATAATTTTCAAACACTGACAGTCATTAATTTTTCTTCTCTATTGCCTTTCCCTTTTTTTCTCCATCTCTCTCTTTCTCATACTCCATCTCTCTGCCCGTCTCTCTTTCTCTCCCTCCCTGTCTCTCGGCCTCTCTCCCTCTCTCTCCCTCTCCCTCTCCCTCTCTCTCTCTCTCTCTCTCTCTCTCTCTCTCTCTCTCTCGCTCTCTCTCTCTCTCTCTCTCTCTCTCTCTCTCTCTCTCTCTCTCTCTCTCTCTCTCTATACCATAGAGTCTAAAGGAGGGACTGACTGCTGAGCAGAGGCTTCACTTGTTTGATAACAAGGACACCAAGGAGTTCTGACATTGAAGCATTGACCCCTCCCATGCTGCATGATATGAGGCTTCCTCCTCAACACACTCCCCACCCACCCACTCCCCCCCTCACACACTATATTTTAGCCCAGTAATTAACCATTTAGAAACACACTGGTCACAACGAGTCCTATATTATATACGTGGTATGACGTTTGAATTTTATGTCTATAGAGTATGCATTTCATGCACTTCTGTTACTGTGACATTTTTTTTTTAAATTTCCATTGCCATGTCTTAATGTAAATACTGTTTATTTTTTTTAATTAAGCATCTATCACACATACACTAAATATGTTTTTGTGTAAGCTACTGTTTTAACCTCTTAGTTATGTGTGAATAGTCAACGAAATACGTAAATGTGGATCAGCAACACAAAAAGAATGAATGAATCGAATGAATGTGTATATGGAATCCCCATTAGAATACAATCATGTTGCCAGGCCTGTGTACGCACTATGTTGTAGGTGCTGTCGATATGCACATTTTAAGGAAACCTGAAAATCCCTTTTAATGTACAGAGCTGGCAATGCTGTGCTGTGGGGGATTGGAGGGGGAAGAGGGGGGGCAAACGGCTGTATCATTATGAAAAGAGTTGAAACCTGCTTAGTAGCATAATATTCCATATTAATCCTTGTGAGCTATCTGACCACTTGAAATGAACTTTTGATGGCATCAGTACATCCAGAAGGCTTGGGTTGGGGATAGATATATGTATATGCAATATATATATGTCATCTTTATCTCTTTAGTCATGTTGGTATACTTGGACTGGGAGAGTATTTTTCTGTTTCCCCCCCATCAAAATTGATTATGTTTGCAGTGTTGTTCAGTGGCAGACCAGTTATATTTATTTAAATGTCGATGTCGACAATTTAAATTGTCTCACATTTCCATTCCTCTGTTTTTGTAAATATACAGCAGATATTCACCAACTGACAACAGGTTTATTAGCAATAAATATTTTTGCACCCTGCCTTTTATTTCTCCTTTTTTTATGGCAGGGCCTTTCTATTTGAAGTGCAAATATATTATGTGGTCGGGTATTATCAATGCTATATGGCCATTATAGTTTTCAGATAAGACTTATTTACTTTGCGACTAGGGATTTTCAGAATATAACCCACAGCCAATCAGGATATTACAGTCAGCCACATTCACATTTCCAAGCCAAGGTGATAAATTCACAAATTAATGAACAACTGAATTGTTTGATTATTTACATTGCAGTACCGCAAACTTCATCAATGGGAAGGGAACGGCGTTCTGCTGGTCATCCAGGCCTACATAACAGATTGTTGGTGCCATTTTGACATGACTTAAACCACAGATGTATTTTACAGTTTTAGCTGTTGCTTCCATAACACAATAGCCCCGTTTACATGGACACAAAATTTCACTTTTAATCTCTTTATTTACAGAAACCGATTAAAAACGTCCCATATATACAGTCAAATAATCGGATTCAAATGAAACCGTTTAAATTTTCAAACCGATTAAAATAGGTGGTTTACACCTTTCTTAAACGCGAATCTCTTTATTTGAGGCTCATATAAACAGTTCGGTAGAATTCTAATAATCTGATTAAATTCAATCGGATTCAAAAAAGGTGTCCATATAAACGGGGCTAATATTTGCTTCTTTCAACGCATGCTCCCTGAGCCATTTTCATGTTTGACCACTGGAAGCACACCACCAACATGTATGTATTTGACTGAAAAACGGTGTAAAGTGTGAGATTACACTGTGTCCCACAATATTTGCTGCAGCCAACATGTATGATGGTAAGGGATACAAAAATATCGACGACAGACGTGACGAAAGTGTAAATACCCTCAATCCCTTTACGTCCTGGACAGAATACGGTTGTAGAATAATCAGATTATTTTAGTAGACGTCGCTGTCGGCCTGCAGCCACTAAATAATAACAAAATAACATCAAATGTGAGCAGTATTGTTGACAACGTACTAATACTAATATTTTCCAACAAAGGGTCAGGCATGTGCAATGACAAGAAATTAGTTTTTTGAAATAATAATTAATCGTGATAATTGTCCTTCAATTTATAGTAATTAATTTACCTGCTACTGGCGCGTACCAGCGAAATGGGCAAGGGAAAGCACATTAAGTGTAACGCAACAAAATAACACAGCAAAATGCTTTTCTTTCAAGACCCTTCGTTTTAACATGTGACAACACTGAATAGCTTTATTCTTTTTTCGTGTTCTTTAAACTTAAAAAGTGGATGAATGTAACAACAACAAAAAAACATTCTGACATTTCCCATAATGCCTCAGTGATGCTACCAGCTGACAGAGACGTTCTTGGAGTGCAGCACGTTCGGATCTCAGAAAAAAAGTGTAGAGACCTTTCATCTGTTTCCCTACGCAAAACTTCGGGACATTGTTTCGGACCCCCTATGTGTCTGACTGGACATAGGATGGGGTCCCATACTGCGTGGTCGGACTGGTGTTATAAAATCAACTAGGTGATCTCCAGTCTAGATTCAATTTTGGTAAGTTACTAGCCAGCGCTAGCCATCTCTGGCAACGCATTGCTGTCTTTTGTTTAACCTACGCAGGGCCTAGCCAGAAATAAAGGCACGAAACCTCAGCAGCCAAAATAATGATTGCTGATGTCATCCCCATAAAACAAGTAAAGCTTAACCACACACACTGTTATGACACCGTGATTTGTAATTAAAGTGTAATTGTCATAGCAATGTGAAGCCTTTGATTTTATGGACAACTGTAGCTGTCCAAGTTAGTTAGCTAGCGATAATGTTAGCGACCGTAGTTGGATAAATAGCTCACAACACTACAAGTTAGCCAGCTAATGTTAGCTGCCATAGACGGTAGCCAGTTGGTCGGCTAATGTCAACGTTACATCATAAGAAAAACATTGTAAGCTACAGATGATGGACATCATTTGTTAACCTTTTTTAAACGTTAATTGAGTCATCAGCAGGTAAATCATGTGTAAAGTGAATGGCAGCTTGCGGATCAAGAAACATAAATTTGTGTATTTCACTTACTAGTTATATTAATGTCTGTGGATGGTAGCGGTAACTGTTAGACAGCTCTCCTAACGTTAACGTTCCATATCTCAACAGATGTGTGCTAAGGTGGGTTAGCCATCAGCTAGCTTGTCAGGAAATCTATTTCCAGTTAATGCATGTCGACAGTAGACTTTAAAGACAGGATGTACTTTAGCTGACATACCTTTAAATACGTTGTGTTCCTTATACCAAGGAGCGTATTTGAGAAGTTAGGGCCAACTTAGTTAAATTGTAGTATCTAGCCACTTTTGTCTAATGTTAGCAGCTATGCTAGTAAATTGTTATTTCGCTGTGACAGTTCGGTAGCCTACCTAATATATGAACGTCAGGCCAAAATAACTTTAGTTCTCACGTGAATTGTTTTTTGAGTTGATGACAAACAAGGAGTTTACTCAACCAAACTTTCATTGTGTCCCAGAGCAGAGGTTAATGTTAAGGCATGTCAGTCCACGTCATTGCCAGTTTAACACAAGCTGCCTGAATCAACATGAAGTTTCCTGGCTAACTTTCTCCTTCCACCGTGCTCTGTAAAGGCACTGACTACTTAACGTTATTGCGTTTGTATCGGAAGTAAATCGAACAAACGTGATTAACAGTGAAAGTCCTTGTCATTCATTATGGGGGAAGCGTTTTAGTTCAGCTAATGACGTCTTTGATAGCAGCTAATAATTTTGGTTCTTGGGGGAGGAAAAAAAAAACCTTTGGTAAACTTTTAACTTTCCGTCTGTTATGCAGGTGACAATGGACCAACCAGACAGCAATGAAGATGGGTTACAACCTCAAGACCTCTCTTCCTCCTGCCCCCTCCCCATTGTTTTTGATTTGAGTCGCAAGGGTGAAGATTGCCTGTTGAAAGCCAATGCCGTAGAGGCTCTACATGTTGTTCAGCCACCTAGTTGGTATGTGGGTGCTGGGACTAGCGAAGCGGTGACTTTCCCTGAGAACACCTGTGACCACTCCCCCGTGCCTGGCGAACAGATCCAACCTGACAACGCCTTCTCCAACACCACCGTCACCCTCTCGTACGTTAGCCGGTCTCATGTCTTCTCCTCCACCAGCCCCCTTGCGCCACATTGTCCCCTCTACGACGTATCCTCCCTCAGCAAGAAGCTGTCCCAGCATGCATCGGGCTACGAGGCCCTCCCGTTGGTCTCGGAGACGGACGGGGCTCAACTCTGCGTGGGGGTGGACCCCCACTGTCTTCAGCCGGTCTCCGCGCCCGTGGGAGTGGCTTCACATGAGTCCTTCGAGTTCGTCCTGCCGGCTCAGGTGGTGCAGAACGTCGCCACTGGTGTCTGCTTCCTGAAGCACGCGGTGGACGGAGCCGGCGACGGAGCGGTGGAAATCCTGACGCCACTCCAGCAAGGCAGCCCCATTGTTTGCAAGCTCTCGCAGGAAGAGAATGGCTGCTTGCAGAACGGTGACTCTGCCTTGTGGGACCCTGGAGCGTGTGGTGCTGCTGGTGGTGTTGGTGGTGCTGGCAGTAATGACGGCAGCTCAGGCAATCTCTTCGCCAGCCCAGGTGAAGTGCAGGGTGAGGGGGATCCGGAAGTACTGTTCTTGATCTCCAGGACCGATCAGCCACTCGTGCACGACATGAGGACTTCTAGAAACTTCTGTAACTCCCTCAATAGGGAATATATCAGCCCTCTGGAGGATCCAGTATCGCCCCCAGCTACCCCGCAGGACGAGATAGAGGATGTTTTCATACTGCCACAGACTGCCAGTTCTCCAAGCGGGGAGAACTTTCCCGATGACTTAGCCAGAAAAGACACTGAAGTAGGTTTTTGTAGTGCTTCATCACCTGTCACACTAGCATGTCCTAGTGAGCAAGAATGTTTACTGGATAATTCAAACACTGAACACATATCAGAGTTGAACTGCCAACCCCCAGCAGCTAACGAAATGGACACAAGCCAGGCACCATCAGAGCAGTGTCAGGAGGACCCGTCCGAAGATAAAGCGTCAGGTGGGACTGAAACGCATGAGTTGACTGCCACGCACCAGGTAAATGGTGACACACCAGCAAAGGATGGAAAACCAGAGAGGAAAAGACTGCCCCCACGCTCTGGCAGGGGAATAAGGCTAGAAGCCATCGTTCAAAACATCACCCCATACAGGTCCAGAGTTAGTAGCACTCGTTCAACGAAGAAATCCCAATGCTTGAAAGTAGAAGTGTCTGAGAGTAAAGATGTCAAAGTGGCTGACAACAAGGTGTTAACTGTTAGTGACGTCCCAGAGACTTGTGAGAATGCGTACCCCTGTAAACAGGAGACCAGCACTTCCAACATTAGCGTCTGCTTGCAGGACATTGCCCAAAAGCTGGACGATGTAGACAGTAGAAGCTTTTTGAAAGAAGGATCTACCTCAGATTCAGAACACACACAGAGTCTTTCCAAATATCCTTACAACAAGGGCACATCTGACAAAATGACACACATCATCACCACCACACCACCACCACGCACCCCGACCAAAAAGATGTCAGGGAAAAAAAGTAGCACTTCGACCCACAAATCTCCCAGCAATTGCTGTGCGCCGCAGACTCCCAGTAAGTCACCCTCCTCCCTCAAATCGCACAAGAAAAAAAGTCCTGGGAACCACCAACGTGAGGCTGGCACACAGAGCAAGAAAAGCTCACCTGCCGCCACCAAGAAGGCGCGCACGCCCAAAAAGAAAAGCAAGAAACACAAAGTAGGCCAGTCCTCCATGTTCTCTCCCAAGGAACCCGAGATCAAGCTGAAGTACGTCAACTACAAGGAGGAGAAAAGGGACTCGCGGGCGGACACCTTCTCTCCTTTCGTACACGTGGAGGTCAAGGGATACACCACGTGCACGGTTGTCAACTACCCCGAAGAGGACAGCGTGACGGTGAGAAAAAGGCAACAGCATCAGCAGTCGACATCGAGCTTCATCACTGGCGCCACGCCGTCCACATCTTGTTTGCAGTACGGGCGAGTGTTAACAGAGGCAGCGCGGCGTGCCGCTCTGGTCTGCTGCCTGTGTGGTCGCTCGGCGAACTCGTTGGACCTTGGTGACCTCCATGGGCCCTACTACGCAGATGGCTCCAAACCAGAGAGCAAGGCCACGGGTGGCAGCGGTGGCAGCCCAGGCCTGAAAGGTGGTAGAGTGGAGGAGGAAGAGGAGGAGGAGGACCTTAGTGACTCAGACTCCTCCTTCGGCACGAGGGCCAGGAAGTGTGCGTCCGGCATCCCAGGCAGCTGGGCCCGCCGTGCCCGCCAGAGAAGGCCTACGGAGCAGCTGGGCAGTCTGGGGACCCACCCGAGGTGGACAGGCGACGACAGCGGCAGTAGTGGGGAGCTCTTGCACAGTCCGGCGGCCAAGAGGTCCAGGACGGACAGCTGCGGCGCCGAGAGCTGGTTCAGCCCGCCGGTGTTGCCGCTGGACGCCAACGAGTACTGGCTGCACGAGGACTGCGGGATCTGGTCGGTGGGGGTGTTCCTGGTGAAGGGCAAACTGTACGGGTTGGAGAAGGCGGTCAAGATGGCCCAAGAGACGGTAAGAGTCAAGCTGTGTTCATGAACATCATCTGTGGTTTACTACCCTTTATTTTTTGATGTACCCACCTAAGGAAGCACTGAAGGTGTGCCCTTCGATTAGGGTCAGAGTAGTATTGACAGGCGCTTAATGAAGAAGTGTGAGAAGTTAAAAAGTATAATTTGAGTTATTTTAGAAAGGCAGAATAGGATAACATTAATAGGAGCTTAAATAACATGTTAAGAAGTTGTTAAACTAGGAGGCCTTTTTTTTTCTCTCTCTCTCTCTTTCTCTCTCGCATACAGATGTGTTGCATGTGCCACAAACTTGGTGCCACGCTGGGTTGCTTTTTCAAAGAATGCCCCAACAAGTATCACTACATCTGTGCTGTACAGTCTGGTGAGTCTCTCAGTCTCTCTTTGCCCCTGGCACTCGGCCACCTTAAATCTCTGGGGGGTTAAGTGGATCCTATCGGAATCTCTGAATCACGACCATTCGTGGCCTGTAGCCTAAACGACTGTGAAACGGGCTCTGTTCCGAAGGTTGCACAGTGCTGAAACGTTGCTTTGAAAGCGTTGCATGCCTCTTGCAGGCCGATGGCACCGTGCCAGCGTGCGCAGCAGACCTGTTGCATTGTTCTCCTTAGTCGTTTTTTTTTTGCCGACACAAGCGTGTTCTAGCTTGAGGAAATAGGAATGCTTTCTGGAAGTTCAAACAAGGTTTTGCTGCTGTAGAATAAGAGGCTTTGCGTGACTTATTTATGAAGTGTATGTACAGTACAGGAGCTGGGCTTTCTAATGGGCAAATTAACTTTGAATTATCAGACTTTGAGTTGTCTTTGTTCTGTCAGAGAGCAGATAAATTATCTGCTATAGCTGGGATTCGCTGTCCAAATCCAGGTTCATTTATATCAGTTGCCATTACCCAACTGCGTTCATTTTAATGTTGCCTTTAAGCAATTTAAAAGTTGTTATGAATCTGTATAACAGTGTGTCAATTTGGATTTGTTCTGTCCTGCCTCGACTGTTATGTTGGACTCTTTAAAGCTGACTGGTACAAACTGAACTTACACGACCAAACAAGTACCTCGACATCTCTGTAAGAGTCACTTTTGACTGCCGTGTTCAACAAGAGCAAATGCATGATGACATGTATCCTAGTGTCTGTGGAAATGTGACTCATGACCTAAACAGTTGACCACAACCTAACCCTTTTGGAAAGTAACCCCCTTCTAAGTTTACTGTAGAAGTTGAACAGTGGACTTTGGCATTACCAGTGTAATCTAAATTGTATTAACTGTTTGTTTTTTGGGCTTTGGTTTTCTCAGACTGTGTACTCAATGAAGAAAACTTCTCGATGAAATGCACCAAGCACAAGGTATTTCTTTCTTTAGTAGGTGTTTTAAAAGATTTGTTGTGCAGTTCCTGTGCTAGCAGTTCCAGCCAGTTATATATTATTTTTGTATTTAGTTTTTTCATGTTTTCTCTGAGAAATGCTATTCACACACATTATTACTGGACTGGTAAATTAGTTGTTAAATCCATCTATTTACTGTCCTTATCATAAATAGTACATCGGTGATATCCTACTAAAATCTTAATGCAGCCTTTCAGCTTGCTTGGATGTTGCAATCATTTCATTCCTGATTCAGCTTGTTTCCATTTTCTTCACTAGAATAAATCCATCAAAGGCTCTACAAATAGAAAGAATGCCAGATGACACAGACCAGCATGCGACACCTGTACAAGGTGTGTTAGTCTTTCTTTCTTTCTTTCTTTCTTCCTTCACCTTTTCACCTCGCATCGCTCTAATTTGATATCCTGTCGCGTGTGTGTGTGTGTGTGTGTGTGTGTGCACGTGTGTGTGCGTGTGTGTTTCAGATGAACACCTGCTACTGCACTGCTCGTCCCGTGAGTGGGCTGAGCTCAGTGAAACTGAAGTCTCCTGAAGTACAGCAGCAGAAGGCCTCTGTGGAATGCAGTCACCCTCAAACCTTAACGCAACATGTCGTTAGTGAAGTCACCACTCGTGTCCGTGCACACCAACAGGGAATTCTCCAGACTTTGGTCAAGGCCAATGCATACATAGTGCTTACAGGTGTGGATCAAAAGTGGAGGAAGATAACACAAAACAAAGGGGCCCAAAGCAGGAAGGAGGAATGAAATGTCACAGAGTAATGTTTTTAATATATAAATATATATACATTATATGTTTGAGAAGAAATTCTCAGCAGTTAGTTGAATTATCCTAAGTGGATATTAATATTATTATTATCATCGTCATTATTATTATTATTATTGCAAATCTTTTTTTGTACAGAATGACTGATCTTATTTATATTTTGTTTCAATATAAGAAATTTATTTCAGTCATTTTTTTTTTTGAAGCAATGTTGTTGGATACATTGTGTTGTTAATTTAACTGATGGCACGAACGAATCTCATCTGGCGATGAGCCACTTGGTTCTTGCACCCCAGGAACGAGGCGAGTGTTGGCCCAAAGAAGTGACAGTGACAGTAACAGTAACAGGGGCAGTTAGCTGCCTGAGGGCATAGGCAGGGTGGGTGTATCATTTTTAAGATGCCTCCCACCCCCACCCCCCCATCTACTCAGCAGCTGTCACAGAGGTTTATTTTAATCTAATTTCTCCTAACATCATCATCATCAACAAGTTTTGTGGCCAAAAAGAAACTAAAAAAAAACATTTGGAGAAAAAAAACTGAAAAGAAATAATTTTCGTTCAGTTAGAACTGAGACCTCAGAATGCAGCAGTGGGCTCTGGAATGGATTAGGCGTTAATTCTGTGGATAAGTGCCAACTCCATCTCTCGGCCAGCTGTCATCTGTGTGTACTCTCGTAAGGGGCTCTAAGAGTGACATTGACTATCAGACTAGTACTGACTATCATAAAAGACTACACTCACAATCCTGTTCCTCTTTCTTTCGAAGTCAGGTCATGAGGGAACTGTGCCTGTGTTAAAAAAAAAAACGTCATTCATTGAATGTATCTCATCTGTATATTCTTTTCAAAATGAGAATTTCAGAGAGCACTTTGGCACTTAATTTATCCATGTGTTAGTCATGTCTTTTTTTATTATTATTATTTAATTACAGAAAAAACAAAAACAGTATTGTCCCCATAATTGTACCCGATACCCCCCCCCCCCCCCCCCCCCCCCCCAAAAAAATTCTTCTGTGTGAGCACTCGTATTCGAAATGAAATAGATCTGCTTACAGATAAGGACTGCACCCCTGGAAGGGTGGCAACTGACCAGCTCTTGACTATACATAGGATTATAAATAGGACTTGCATACTTTATCACTAGGCATGTACAGCAAAGCATATAGTGTTGTGCACTTCATTCACCTCAGATCAGTAGTTGGATGTTTACCTTCTTGGCCCTTTACCGATTGGTCAAACCAAAAGAGGAAATGTTGGGCTAAGTCAGCACACAGGAAACGTTGTGCCCACAGGCGAACATTGTTATGCCTTTTTTGTATGTAGTCTTGCACCCTGTGAGTGCTCTTTTTTCCGGCTAGGGTCTGTGATCGTACAAACCACTTTAGCTGTAGCCTCCCATAGAGCCCATGATCAGAGGTGTTTACGTTGGCGTGGGGGTGACTGGTTTTGGCCATAGCTCCGCCATCACCCTCATCACTGTTAAAAAAAAAAAGTGCGGCTTTGAGACACCTTAGAAAAGTTGGGCAAACATGCTGCATGGATGTTTTACGCTGGTTTGACTTGACGGTGCCATGGGATGTTAATTGTATACACAGGGTATTGTTAAGTTCCACCAGCGTAGAAAGATCCATGTTGCTGCTTGTCTTAATTTTTTTTCCAAAATGTTCATTCAAAGCAGCACTTTTTTTGTAGTGTATGTTTGCCGTGAAAATATGACTGCCCTCAGATCGTTGGTATGGGAATAATGATGCCTCTGTGAAGTCTCTTACATACTCGCCAACAGTCAAGACTTAAGAGTTTCTGGTACGAGGTACATGTGTCTTTTATATATATATATATATATATGTGTGTGTGTGCGTGTCTTTGTCCTTTGTAGTACTCACTCGGCTGTGTCCTCGTCCTGTCCACTGGTCAGTGGAGCACCACGTAAAGCAACTAAAAGACGCACTTACACAGCTAAACACTATGCTGTAAGGCAAACACACCAGCTTGTAATTTTCTGTGGGTTTTTTGACAGGGCTGTTATTAATGGCTCTTTGTCTTTTATTTCTGTAAAACCAACAGTGTTAACTCTGACACACCCTTTACTCTTTCTCCGTGCTCACCTCGTCAAAAGGCCATGTAATGGCTGTACTATCCCTTTCGATAAATATATATGCAGTTGTTACACATGCCAACACAACACATTTTTAAAGTGCACAAGGAAAAAAAACAAACACACACAGACACACAGGGGGAAACCGGCTGCTCTTTTGTAACATGCAGTGAATTTCACATTTCTACTCTACATTTCTATTGTTTTCCCCCTGACAGCAACTCAGATGGCCAGTTTACTAGCCATGTGGCAGACAAATCAGACTGTGTACATAGCCTTTGTTTTCTTGGGACGGATGACAGGAGGCTTGCATGCACTTTTTTTGTGAAAAGAGATTTGGTTGGATCAGTGCAGCCTTGATGACTGACTTGTTTGGTGAGTGGGTGGGGCGGGTGGGGGTCTTGGGGTTCGTGCATCTACGGGAGTGCGTTGTAGGTCCATATCAGTGTTGTCTGCCCCAGATGTGTCCATCGTATAAGCAGCACTATAAACTCGGTATTTGTGTACCTAATGAAATTTATTGTGTTTGTCACTTGCGGAAACACAGCAATGAAAATTGTCCTGACATTTTGTGCCAATGATAGCCACTGTCCTGATCTGACATGGAGAAGCAGGCTTTAGGTATGCTCCCACCAACTGGGCGGTAGCATCTGCTGATTTAACTCCACCAGAAACATGATGTTTTTGTTTTGGGCCCTACTTTGTGAAATGTGTACCTTGATGACCTGCTTATCTTGCTGCCTACAGGCAGTGTGCCATAAAGGTGTTTCCTTTTTTTAGATGTAATTTCCTTTTTTTTTTACTTTCTGAAAATGTATTTGTTTTGTTCTTCTGTAATTTGTTTCAAAGTGTGTTACATCACATATTGATAGTTTTTGAATTTCTGCCAAAGTCAGCCACATGCAACTTTCTCAAGATATGTCACCATCAACTGAAAAGTACCAAATGTTTTGTTTTTTGGTTAATGTTTTTTTTTCTTTTTGTTTTGTTTTTGTCTCATGTGCTGTCTCCGTGTCTTATTTTGTCAGAATCTTAAAACTCAGGGTTGAACCTCAGTCTCTGATGCATATATTCTACTTTTGTTCTCCCCATACTGGAAAAAAAATAGTACTGCTTAATTGGTCAAAAAACAAAACGCAAAATAAATTGCATAGTGTTCAGTCACTTTATGTGCTTGTAGTCTTTATTTAATGACTTTTTACTTAATGCTAAATGGTCTTTACAATTTGTGTGATTGCTACTATTAGCACTTAATTGATAAATCCAGTAGTACAGTTGCACACTAACTGAATGCACTGAATGCACATCCACTAGTAGACATGGCTGTAGGTTTACCTTTACCTAGATTAACTGCAATTAGTTCCATGTGGCTAGATATTATTAGGGAGTTCTATGTGATAGGATTATAACATTTGCAGTACTGGCTTTGTAGTCAAAATGTATTGGAATTTAATCCCTTAATGCAAGCCCCCATTTTAAGTTTTTGCTTGGTATTGCACAGTGCCTCTTTAAAAGGCTCCTGTTCACACATTGACCTGCCATCAAATGCTCCCTGGGAAGCTCAAACTTTGGATGTGACATGAACTAGCATGGACGCTTATGTGAATTAAACTCCACAAGACAAATGGAACGCTCACCCACTCACCTTTGACCTTTTCTGCTGGTACGGGCACCACTACTGTCAGTCCTGCCTTCCGTGGGTGCAGAATTGGTTTAGAGTGTTTTTAAAAGTATTGAAACATGCTCATTGTTACCCAGCACAATTAGACAAATGGTGTGTGTTTCATCTTTGCAATATGACAAAAAAATGAATGCTTAAAAAAATTGTGTCAGATTTAGGACAATGTCATTTTAATCCTTTAAGAGCATTGAAAGGGAACTTTTTCAGTGCAATGGCCCTTTGAAGACATCACTAGTATTCTGTGCTGTTCTGAAAAAAAAAAACACAAAAAAAAGAAAACAAAAGAAACATTACATGTGTTGGGACAGCTTTAATCTGCATGCATTTGACTTCTCACAGAAGCAACAGATGTCCAAAGACAACATGGGTCTTAAAGATTTGAGTTTATTTTTGCTTAAATCCATTAACAGGAAGACAGTTGTATTGCAGAGACAAATTTTGACAAGAGTTCTAGTGTTGGGTTTTCTGACTGGTTGAAACGTCACTGAGCCACGGAGCATCTAAAGTCCGTCACTAAAGAGAAAGACAATGAAATCACACGACTTGCAGCACAATAATACACAACGTGATCATGAAAGTTTGGAGTTCTCCATTTTTTTTTTTAGTTTTAGTTGGCAGAACTGGAGAGACGTATTAAAGCTAAAAAACGGACAAACAACTGCTTCTAAAAAAAAAAAAAAAAAAGCAGTCCATTCAGTTCTGAATGGTCAGTTTCAATATCCTAGCCTGTAGATGTCACCGTGTTCACACATACAGTATACTGTACCTTGGATTGACCCACAGTGTTTAACATGTCCTTATCAAGAGAGCCACAGGAAGCCCCCTCACCACACTGGTTGGGCTGTAGCACATAGCATAATATAATGCAGCTTTAGGTCCTCTTATGTCCTCCTCCTCCATCTCCTCTCTTTTTAATTGTTTTTTATTTTATTTATTTTTTATTATAGTTTTGTTTCATTCAAAACCACTTGTGTTGGAGTACGGACCTTCATTACAAGTGCTAGAGTATTGCAAGGCTAGGATCATCTTTCATTAAAAAAAAATCAAAACAAACAAACAAACAAAAAAACGAATCAAACTGCAGCTCTGATGACATCCTTGGTTTAGTTAAGACAATAACATAACAACAACAACAACAACAATACAAATACAACACACTGAAAAACCATCAAGTATTTTTTTGTCATATTTAGCCCTAGATTTTTCATGAAGTCAAAGATATGATCACTGGAATATTTTGCAAGTATTTGTGCTACAGCAAAAAATCACATCACAACAAATTCTTGTGTATTTTGTGTGGACAAGATATTTTTTTAAATATAAATGAATGTGTTATATCGTAACCATGCAATTCAAAGATGAAATTGTGTCCATTTGAAGTTAGAGGCAAAATCGACAACATAATAAAACAAAAGTTCTGAATTCCTTGCCTTTAAAGGTAGTTAAGTAAAGTAGTTTGAAGAATATGTAAAAATACATCTCAGTTCATCTTGTTGATCTGTCTTGATGTGTTTTGTTTTACTGAAAGTTAAAGATTTAGTATTTTTCTTCACCTACCAGACAGTAATATGCTAACCTTTATTTGACACCTAGTACATTATCAGTGGCAAGGAAACACATAACTCATGTCTGACTACAGATTAGCCTTTTCTGTGTAAAAATCCAGTCAAGCACTTTAGCTTATAAATGACATTTTGAACATAAAAAAACACAAAAGTGACATTTTTATACTCCACATGTAGCTCCACGGTCGTAGCTTCTTTCAGTCTTAGTTTCTGAGCACGTCTGCTCAGCTCTGATGTAGTCAGTCTGTAGTCCCTCCATCTCTGTGAAGTGACTAAACTGTCTTCATTTTTGAAAACAAGTGACCATCAAATGACATGTTTTGAAATTAAATATTACAACACATGAGTATCGTATCTGTCAGCAGGTATTTTGAATGCTTTTTCCACCCCCGAAAAAAAGAGAGAAAGAAATAAAGAAAGAGAGAGGAAACAACTAGCTTGGCACACTAGTTAAGGCCTTTGGACAGGAATTTTCCATTCCACAGCCTCTCTTCTGTCACCCTCACGGCGATGTAACCTCATCCCCACCCACAGCTCCAGCTGAAATTGGGGTCACCCAAGTGTTTATCCTCAATTGCTCTGACATCACGGATTTAGAGACATAAAATAAAATAAAATGAAATAAAATGAGTCAAGAGCTCTGGAGAGTGTGTGTGGTGCGGGATAACAGCAGTGCATCTATATTGGGCCGAGAGGCGTCAGAGGGGTCTCGCTTCAGCTGCTGAGACGAGCTGGCTGGCAGTGACGCACGGCGGTGTGCTTTCAGTGGCCAGAACTGAATCTCTCACTTGCACAGTTTCATCTAACCAGAGGTGTTAGGACCAGCTTCAGAAAGTACAAAAAAAGAGCACCCGTACGATAAATGAGCAAGTGCCCATGGGGACCCAGGTTCAAATCCGGCCTGGGTCGTTTCCTAACCCTACCCCATCTCTCTCTCCCACTTGTTTCCTGTCACCATCTTCGCTGTCCTGTCACAATAAAGGCAAAAAAGCCCAAAAATATACTTTAAAAAAAATTAAAAACCCTGCCACATATTTGATCCAACCACTTTCTGCATTGTAAGGAGCCCACAAATCATCAGGCTGGTGGATTGGCTAATTAGTGAAATCACCTGTGTTTAAGTGCACAGGTGAAAGTAAAGTGGCACGTTTTTTACTCTGAAGGTGGGACTGACCCCCAAATATCTCCCCTTTGCTAAATACATGTATCTCCATGTCACTTCAGATTAGTTTTTTTTTTTAAAGTTATACTGTCTTTGGAATCTGATCCATGATATGACATGCCAAAGATGCATGGTGATGGTGATTTGATCTGCTTTCTACTGTGCAAACATGAAGAAAGCAGCAGAGGTGATGGTTGAACAAAATGACAGTATCAACATCAAGGACAGTAACCATTTGTATCAGTGTCAACTATGTACTGCAAAATAATAATAATAAAAAATAAAAAAAGACCTTACCTAATTATAAAGAAACTAAATGAAAAATATATTTTATATCAAGGTCAAATAAATTAAACCAACATAATTAAAAATGTTGAATCCTTTGTGTATGTCTCAGGACATATAGAATAAAGTAAACAGTGTCTTTTCTAGTACATTTTAGGGTAAGTGCCCTTTCCACACTTATTCATAGTTCATCTGGTTGAAATGGATGGGTACATTTCAGATAAAACTCTACAGGCTTTGAGCAACTGCATCTGAATTCAAGTTTCATTTGAGCTGTGTAGATGAAAAGTACTTTATTTAACTTCCTGGTGATGAAACGTGTCTAGATAATTGATCAGCAAATAAAACCTTTTTGGCATTGCAAAAAAAAAACTTATGGGCAGTTAACAACTTCTCTGTTGGCTTGCTAGTTTTGATTATTTTATTTATGAAATGTGTTTTTTTGCAGCCGTAAATTTCAGTGAACACCAAAATGATGTCATAGTTTGTATGGGTTTACTAAATTATCCCTGCCAAGGTCTTCTTGTTTTTGCTTGTCAGGTATATTGCTTTCAAAACATTTTTTTGCTCTAGGTCTCCTTCTCTCACCTTTTCAGAATGTCAGCTTCATAACTTTCCATCATAACTGTTGATTAATTGCCATTGGTTTGTTTTTTAGAAGCATTCTATCTACTGGTATGTTTTGTGTTTGATTTTTACAGTTGGGAAGATGATCTACCACCGTCTGGTCTCCATGGACACTATAGACACATCTGTGTCACAATTAGGAATGTTTACAAGAGAACGCCTCTAATAACCGTGAAGTCATCAACGTATATAGCAGTCTTACAGCTCCAGATCCAGGAAGGCTGACTTATAGAATCAGTCTGGAACATTTGTGAAGGTCTGTAGGAGTGAAGTATGTAAGTGTCTATCCATGTTCATATTCTGTCCTTTTATGTTTTTTTTCCCCGTGTGTATGTGTGTGTGGGTGTGTCCGTGTGCGTGCATGTGAAGACAGTGTGAATGTTGACATCTGTGTACATGTTGTCTCTTGTACATTGCAGACATGTCTACACACAAATCTCAATGGGTGTGGTTACCAGAATACGACTGCCAGAAGTGTTGTCTCTGGGCATGCGCTCGTACCCGCCAGGTGGCATCCCCGGCATGGTGGCATAGTGGTGACCCTGCGGTGACCCCGTCTCCATGCCACCCGCCTTGGGGCCTCCGCACACGACGGGCGAAAGCGTCTGCTGCTTCATGCGGTCCACCAGCAGGTCCTCGTCTTCCTCGTCCTCCTCGGAAGTGGAGCTCAGTGCCCCCTGGTGGCTCCCGACGACATTACCGCTACCACCACCGGCCGCGGCAGCAGCACCCACACCGACCCCCACCTCACTGTCCACCATCCAGCGCCGGCCAAAGTGGCGGAACACCTCCTTGACGGAGCAGCGGCGCTGGGGGTCGAGCGACAGAAGCTTCCGGAACATGCGGAGCGCCTCGTCGGTGAAGCGGCGCCACTGGGAGGGCACGGGCCCCCCCCCGACCCGCCGTGCCCGCTGCCAGCGCGAGAACTCCTCGTAGAAGGCGTCGGTGGGCAGCGCCTTCTCCCAGGGGAAGTTCCCCGTGAGCATGCAGAAGAGCAGCACTCCAAACGCCCACACGTCCGTGGCCGGCTCCACGCAGAAGCCCTCGGCCGGCTCGGCCGCGCCGCACAGCTCGGGCGCCGTGTACGGGATGGTGCCGCTGACCCGCTTGACCGGTGAGCCGGCCCGCCGCGTCATGCCGAAGTCGGACAGCTTGACCTTGCGGCACTCGCGGTCGAAGATGAGGACGTTCTCTGGCTTGATGTCGCGGTGGACGAGCTTCTTGTAGTGCATGTAGTCCAGTGCGATGCCCACCTGGTGCACACAGCGCTTGGCCACTGGCTCTGGAAGACCCACCTACAGGATAAGGGTATAAAATAGTGAGATTGTAGATTGATCATAGAGTAATATCATGGTGCCAAAATCATCAATGCTGGCTCTGGAAGACGCACCTAATGGATTTTTTTTTAAACAAAAAGTGGGATTGTAGATTGAGTGATAGAGTGATATCATGGTGCCTAAATCACTGCTGGTTCTGGAAAACCCACCTAAAGCATTGTTTTTTTTTGAAAAACAAAAAGTGGGTTTAAAATAGTGAGATTGGAGATTGATCATAGAGTAGTATCATGGTGCCTAAATCATCACTGCTGATTCTGGAAGACCCACCTTATTGAAAAACAAAAAATGGGATTATAAACTAATTATACATTAATCTCATAGTTTCTAAATATTATCTCCTAATTAGTAGTCACAAAACTGTACTTGCTGTTATTGGTGGCTAATGACACTCACCACATCTCTACTGTCCCATGCCAACTGTCAACTGTTCCCCTGGTTAAAGCTTAAGGTTTAGGATTAAAGGTTAAAGTTTAAGGTTTAGGAATAACTTTTGTACATTTGGCAAATGACATGGGACAGTGTCATGGGACAATGCAGGAAATTGACATAGAAAATGTGCAATTTCAAGTTGTGTGTGTGCAACCTGTACATATGGTTTTTGACAATAAAGCTGACTTTGACTTTTGACCATCTTTAGGCACACGCCACTAACAACAGCACACTTGTAAATGTAGGCCTATACGTTGTTTTCAACTGTAATTTTATTTGTTTTATATATTTTATAATATTAGTATATATATATTTTATTGTGTCAAGTTCACTAGCTGACTATCTTACAGTAGCTCAGACTGGCTGGCTTATCTCATTATTTAATGCCCATTGTACCTTACTGACCCTGAAAAAGAAGGCTGCCCCCAATTGTTCTCTCGAGGATTAAAAAAAATGGAAGTTTAAACCAAGGAATAAACGAGCGAATGAATGTGTGTTTGCTTTTGTCACCACCATCACCATCACCATCACCCTCACCTGGGGGGGAATGATGTCGAACAGGTCGCCCGCCACGGCGTACTCCTGCGCAAAGACGTAATAGTCGTCGGTCTCGAAGGCGATGCCGAACATGTTGATGATGAAGGGACAGGGGGAGAGGTAGAGCGAGATGCTGTACTCCCTCAGGAAGCTCCTCAGCTTTGTAGTCTTCTTCTTAAGGAACTTCAAGGCCATCTTGGTGCCTAATTAAGGAAGGAGAAAATGAAAGAGAAGAAAACAAAAACATGCATATTTATACAACATGTAGATGGAAAGAGTGTAAGACTTGTGTCTCTTGTGTTAGTCCTTTGATGACATGGATCTTAAACTTGCACATAACACCACATAACCTACTATGAAGCACACAGCAGTTTGAGACATGTAGTGTTCATAGACTTGCTTTGCATGGGTGCAACTTTGCCATAGGGCTGCCATGTTGCAATCTCTACCCTTAACCATCAATGTAGTAGGATGTACAGTATAGTATAAGACATTCCTACTTTACCATACTTTAATCAATGTTTGGATCTGTAGGATATCCCAAGGTTAAAATCCAAATAAAAATATAAAAATGGGTGTGTGTGTGTGCGTGTGTGTGTGTGTGTGTGTGTGTGTGTGTGTGGATGGGGAGGGTAGGGTGTACTTTTATTCAGGTGATTGATTGTTCTCACCTCTGATTTTGTGGACGACCAGGTCCACCTTGCCGTAGGTGCCTTTGCCGAGCTCCCTGATGACCTCGTAGTATTTGCTGACCTCCAGCTTCTCCAGGTTCTGGGCCGTGATTACCTGCAGCTCCTCCACAATGTTGATGGGAGGGCTGGACATCACTGGGGAGGAGGAGCTCATGTTGGCCAATGGGGGAGGAGGACGAGGAGGAAGAGGAGGGGAAAGGCAGGCGTAGACAGGAAGTGGAGCGGGTCACCAGTGGCAGTCACTGAAAGCAAAAAAAAAAGCAGCAGGTCAGGACCCACAGGTAGGCAGGGTTGGACAGATTTGTGGTAGAATTTTGTAATATATGTAGTATAGTTTTTCCAAATGTGTGGCATGTTTTTTTATTCCTTATGCAATGTTTGCAATGTAATGTTGCCTTTTTACTTTCACTTTTTTTTGGGACTCTCTGAGCAGGGAATTTTTCATTGCACATGAATTCTAGAATTCACATGCACATGCACATGAATTCTAGAATTCATGTACACATGACAATAAAATATCTTGTATCTTGTATCTTGTTTCTATTTTAAAATATTTTTACATTCTTTTGTATGTATATCTCTACTTTTCTTTTCCAACAACCCTCTTGAGTTTGGACAAAACAAAACTGTCTTCAGAGGTTGTGCAACTACAATTAAGTAAGCAAGTGAGGTAGGCAAGAGCAAGTAATTCATTTTCAACATGTACTTAGTGAAGACATCTCTGTCATTTGCAGTCATTCTCCTTTACAGTCATTGTCAGTAACTGTCTCGCCATGCAGGACAAATGACCTTTCAGTATCAGGCTGTAAGGACGGACACACAACCATAATCCCATGCATCTAGACAGGCCACTGCACCAAAACGAGTCATTTTCGTCTGCTCCAGCACTGTAGCAAACAAACAACCACATCTGGTCTCTGAGGTCAAAGCAGCACAGACGTATCTGTATCATCCTGGCATCAAACTAACGAGCCCTGAAATGTCTAATTAGTCATGAGTCTTACATTCAGACTTCAGTCGCTACAGTCGTGCACAGCCCTGAACTGGCTGCTCCCCATCCCAGTCTGTGCATTGGCTGCCTCTCTTCTCTTCTCTCTTTCTCTCCGTCTCTCCCTTTTTTTCTTTTTCTGTGTGTGTGTGTGTGTGTGTGTACATTACATGTGTTTGAGTACCAGTGTTTGTGTCGGAAAGTCTGTGTGTGTGTGTACATACATTACATGTTCTTGAGTGCCTGTGTTTGTGTAGGAAAGTGTGTGTGTGTGTGTGTGTGTGTGTGTGTGTATCATCCCTAATTTTAATTTCACTCCTTTTCTTTTGACTCAGGCTTCAGTGATTTGCTTAACGGGCTATGCAATCTGCCTCTCTCAGCCCTCAGCTCTTATGTAAGTGTTCTTTCTCGCTCAACATAAACGGGAACACCAGCACACTGGATATACCCACAGCGCAATTAAAACGCCATCACGCCTGACTTCCACAGCACAACACAGGAAAGAACTTTACCCACAAAAGGCTTGAAAAAATTAGCAATTTTCTTTAAGCACCATAATACTTCACATCACATAACCGGTTAAAGTCACACTTTATTTTGCGGTTCATTTTTTAGTGCATCTATATGTAACAACATGTAATACGTACTTACATTGTACATACTTAACCCTAACCCTAAGGTACAGTGTAAGTACATACTTGTTGCACTGTACCTAATTGTATCATAATTGTTACACATACTTAACTGACTGTGTGTGTGTGTTCATGTGTGTGTTCCATTTGTTGCGTGTTGAGCATGCATGTGTGTGTTTGTGCGTGTGTGTGTGTGTGTGTGTGAGTGTGTGCATGTGATTTTGTATCGTCTCCCCAGAAGGCACACTTGAGCATGACCTCTACATTTCTATATTTACTATTTATCTATTTATTTATTTGTTTGTTTGTGTATTGTTCCTCATCACATACATCTCACCGCCTACGCAGGAGCCCAACAGAGTGGGTGGATTTGCACAACAAGCATCAACAGCCCTGCTAGCAGCTAGCATAAACATTTAGACAACCCCCCGCCACGCGAGAACAGACACCATGACTAAACTGGGAGTCTCTCCCAGAGAAAAGACGTGGTGCGATGATGGATGACTGATGATGGGTGTGTGTGTGTGTGTGTGTGTGTGTGTGTGTCTCCCAGAGAGAAGACGTGGAGCGATGATGGATGACTGATGATGGGTGTGTGTGTGTGTGTGTGTGTGTGTTTGATTGAGTGTGCATGTTTGTGTTTGTGTTTGTGTGCGTGTTTGTGTGTGTGTGTGTGTTTTTGAGTGTGTACTGTGTGTATGTGTCTCCCTCCCAGAGAGAAGACACAGAGACATGATGGATGACTCCTTGAGGGTCAGAGAAAGTGTCAGGATGTGTTGGCTCAACAGCAACGTGTGACGCACAAGCGCATTGTTACCCACAATTCCTAGCCTCAGATATGCTTTTTAGTAGATTGTGCCAAAACTCTCCAAAGTCAAATGGCTTTCAGTGTTTATTTTTTGCTGCTGTCTATTTTTAAGGCACAGGCAGATGGTCAGTAAATGGAAGAAATAAAAAAGGGGACATGTGCCCACTGCCAACAGTATTTCTTCAGGAACCTTCAGTTACATGTTACAAATCAAAGTGGAATACGAGAGAGTGAGAATCATTGGCTTCAAATGTAAAAAGAAAATATGATATGAGAATGTATGTAAATAGCAGAAAATAAACAATGGTTAAAAACTCATTCATTCATGAAGAATCGTGTTCAGTTCACTTACACTCAAAGTTACATAGTTATTAATACATACCAGGCCTAATTACTGGGTTTCTAGAGTTGTTATGCTGTCAACTAATTCATTTTGATTAGCATGAGAACTGTGTTATCCACAAGGCAGTCATAGCAATCTGTTTCAGTCCATCTTGGCCTTCAGATTCCACACTGGAATGACTTAGCTCAATGGTAGAGTATCTTCTGGAGAATAAGCACTAATAATTCAAACTGTGTTCACTAAACATGTTTTACATTGATTACTATATAACATGACATATAATTTTCTGTATAGCATATATGCACATTGATAAAAACCGGTCCCACCATTTCCACTGAATCCAAAAGCTGGAGGTTTCCAAAACCTGATAATTACACTAATGCATTAGCCTGAGCACATTTTCAAAGCCAGGTCAAAATATGGATTTGGGGTTCACTGGAACTGTACAATCAGCTTTTTTTAAGCCCATTAGCTCACCTTTAGCCTTTGTCTGATTTTTGTACCCCGTGGCAAAATTATTGCAACTCTGTTACTTTGCTGTTGACATAATCAATACTTTGTGATTTGGATAGGTATCAAAACTTTGAACCCCAATCATGTGATAGCTATACCTTGCAACTGATCATGGACCACAATCTCACAGGAATATTTCACAAGTGTTGAGCTCACATCCTGAAACAAGAAACACTATATGAGAATTCAAAGTGGGCACGTGGCTGAGTCCAGGGAAGGCTTGTTGCGTAACAGTCAAAAAAAAAAAAAGTCCACAGGTTTGTCAGACTCACACACTAACCATCGAGGCTAACTATCTTCCTAAAGCATCCGAACACACACACACACACACACACACACACACACACACACACACACACACACACACACTCACACACGCACGCGCACGCACACGCACGCACGCACGCACAATTTGCCCTCATTCACCCTATCCACTAACAATGTGTGTGTGTGTGTGTGTGTGTGTGTGTGTGTGTGTGTGTGTGTGTGTGTGTGTGTATGTGTGTGTGTGTGTGTGTGTGTGTGTGTGTCGTAGTTGTCCTTCACTGTGCTCATCTGGTATGTACACTACTCCCCTTATTAATCAACAGCTTCATATGGTTAAAAAGTTAAGCCGAGTTAAAAAGTGAAAAAGAGCGTTTCTTCTGTGTGTGCGTGTGTGTGTGTGTGTGGACGCTGAATGGCCCGGTGTTATGTAAGCTCCTATTGAGCCTGCTGCAAAGGTACGACAGGTACTATCTCAGAGACAGAGACTGAGCGTGATCCATTTCTGCTCTTGGGGGCGGAGAGGGTTGTCATTACTATCTAATGATTTTCTGGGAGAGAGAAAATGTGTGTGTGTGTGTGTGTGTGTGTGTGTGTGTGAATGAGAGAAAGACAAAGAGATATAAGAGAAAGAGAGAGAGAGACAGAGACAGAGAGAGAGACTGTGTGTGTGTGTGTGTGTGTGTGTGTGTGTGTGTGTGTGTGTGTGTGATTCATAACACAGTCTCCCTGATAAATACTCAGGGATGAATCATGTCTGCATGTCCCACATACGGACACAGACAGACAGACAGTCACACACACACACTCTCACTCTCACTCACACACACACACACACACACACACACACAAAATGACACACAGGTGCAGGGAGGAAGGAACACTCAGACACTGAGAAAGAACAAGAGATAAAAAAACTTGGATGAAAATAAATGTGATATGCTAGTGAAATGTTTAGACGGCTGAAGTCTACATCGCCTGGGAGAGAGATATAGAGAGAGAGCAAGGGAGAGAGAGAATGAGAGAGAGACAGAGACAGAGAGACAGAGGCACAGAGAGAGAGAGTCTCTTTTTTGTAAGAGAGTCTTACAAAATTTTAGACAACGACAAGCTGAAAAAACAACAAGATTCAACATTTCAGCCTCTCTCCTCAACCTTTTATTATGATTTAGGAGCCTTATTACAATGACCACAGTGTGTGTGTGTGTGTGTGTGTGTGTGTGTGTGCACGTGCGAGTGTGAGAGTGTGAGACAGTGGGAGAGTGAGAGTGAGAGAAAGAGAGTCAGAAAGAGTAAGAAAGAAAGAGAATATGGAGATAGACAGAGAGAGAGGGAGAGAGAGAAGAAAGAAAGAGAGAGAGAGAAAAAGATGGAGATAGAGAGACATGTGTGCTGTTCCTGCTCAGACTGGTGGCTATATAGGTGGCCTGGAGGCATACACGAAAAAATAACGCCGCCACCACCATGACTATGAAGTGTTTGAATGTCAAACGCAGACAACACACACACACACACAAGCACAGATACATACTCAGACACACACACACACACACCCACACACACACACACACACACACACACTCATGCAAAAAGACAGACTCAGAAACTAACAAAGCAAGGTCAACTAACATCCGTGGACAGCTCAGATAAGAGAAATGCATCCCCCTCGATGGCAGAGCTCTGCAGCTCCACTCAGGCTGATGGCATCACATAATTGCTTTTGTGACAGTAAACAGTCCAACTGACCCACATTTCAACACTCATCTCGCCAGAAGTGAGTGTGAGTGCGTGTGTACGTGTGTGTGTGTGTGTGTGTGTGGTGAGAGAGTGTGTATGTGAGAGAGTGTGCCTGTGTGTTTGTGAGCATGCGTGTGTGTGTGTGTGTGTGTGTATGTGTGTACAGCATGCATGCGCATGAAGTTTGTGTGTGTGTGTAGTGTGTGTGTGTGTGTGTGTCTGTCATGTGTAGTGTGTATATATGTGTGTCATGTGTCGTGTGTCCGTGTGTGTGTGTGCATGTGTGTAGTGTGTGCATGTGTGTGTGTAGTGTGTGTGTACATGTGTGTCATGTGTCGTGTGTCCGTGTGTGTGTGTGCATGTGTGTGTGTGTGTGTCTGTCATGTGTAGTGTGTATATATGTGTGTCATGTGTCGTGTGTCCGTGCATGTGTGTAGTGTGTGCATGTGTGTGTGTAGTGTGTGTATACATGTGTGTCGTGTGTCCGTGTGTGTGTGTGTGTGCATGTGTGTGTGTGTGCGTGTGTGTGTGTGCATGTGTGTGTGTAGTGTGTGTGTCATGTGTCATGTGTGTGCCTCAGTCCCATCTGCCTTGGAGCGTGGAATGTTCCTTGCTGCGCTGACCTCGTCTGACAGAACAATGGAATATTAGCTCTGTAATATCACACAAGGACTTTCCAGCAGTTCACTTCAGCTTTGGATAGCAGCCACCTTCTTTAGAGGATAAGACGGATGCAAGCTTGTACATTTTAAACACATCAGTCTTCATCTTCATATCAGAAATTTGATTTTTCTTTAGTTTAAAATTCACTCTGCTTTCTTTAGTTTCAAAATCACTCTGCTTCAGGTCCTAAAATCTACTGCTAAATCGAATCATCACTGATTTCATAATAGGTGTGTGATTACCTGGCCTTTTGTTCTAATCGTTGATGGTTATTTTTTTTCTCTGTGTCATGAGCTTTCAGTAAGCTGTCTGTTCTAAGGTAGAAAAAGCTCTCTTGGTCTCTCTTCATGTTTGTCAAAACGACCCTTTCTTTCATTTGCAACTTACCACCACTAATCATTTGACTGAATGATCCTCTCTAGACGGCAAACAAAACAGCTAAACGAAAGATAAACATTACAACAAACACCAGACAAGAGGGTTCACCATGCGCAAGTGGAGCTCTTTCTGTAGATGCGTCAGGCGTGTTGCACTGCATGTCGCTGTCCACAGGGGGCGTCAGAGAGCACTTACGGCAATCCAAAGTGATCACATTTACGGCTATTTTTAACGCGTTAAATAAGGAATCCCCGTCAAAAACGCCGTATTTTCGTACATTTTATGCCGTATTTTATGCCGTATTTTATCGTTCTAAAAAATTCAAATTACTGGCATTAAAAGTGCTGTTTTTTTGCCTTATTTGATGCGTATTATAAGGTTATTTAACGCGTATTGTATGCTTATTTGACGCATTAAATTCTTATTTGACGCATTAAATTCTTATTTGACGCGTCCTCCTGGCCGTAAATAAAAAATTTGGGTGAGAATTTGAGAAATTCAGGCATTGAGAGGCTCTGGGCCGACGCCGTATTTTCATGCATTTTACGCTGTTGTTCTAGAAAATGGCATAAAATACGGCGTAATGGGATATTTATATTGTGGCGTTAAATGTGCCGTTTTTCCCTTATTTAACGCGTATTGGCGCGTGAAATTTTTATTTGAATTACTGGCGTTAAAAGTGCCGTTTTTTCCTTATTTAACGCGTATTGGCGCGTGAAATTCTTATTTGATATGTCAAATTCTTATTTGAATTATTGGCGTTAAAAGTGTCGTTTTTTCCTCATTTGACACGTATTATAAGCTTATTTAACACATATTGTAAGCGTATTTCACGCTTTTTTGAAGCTTACAATACGCGTCCAATTACTGGCGTTAAAAGAGCCGTTTTTTTTATTTGACGTGTCAAATTCTTATTTGAGGAGTCAAATTACTGGCGTTACAAGCGGTTTTCTAGAACAACGGCTAAAAATACGGGGTAACATGCACGAAAATAGGGGTTTTTGACGGGGATTCCTTATTTAGCACGTTAGAAATAGGCGTAAATGGGAACACTTTGACTTGCCATAAGCGCTGCTCTCTCCCAAAACCAGACTGCACGTTGCACCTGGCATGGTGAGCGCTGTCTGTAGGGCTAGCCCCCCTTACCCGACCCTCCCCCCCACACACACTTTTTCCCCAACCTCCCCCAACCACCATCAACCCACCACACCACAGCTGTCTGCCTGTGACCGCGTCTATTCAGCACCACTGTGCTCCGAGTGACCCTGCGAATACCTGACTCATCCAGAGAACCGTTTGCTCTTTTCTCTGCTGCTGTTGCTTGCCTCTGTGTGCTGTGCGCCCCATCAGACAGAGAGGCAGCTCTGTGCACCCCCACCCCCACCTCCACACACTACTCCCCCCTCCTCCATACACGCAAGGACCCAAAGACAACAGTGGTTGCACTGTGGACACAAGCAGAGCAATGTTGGGCAGCCTGCAGCTTTTAGAGGAATAGGCTATTTAGTCAACACAGTATAACGTGTGTAAGAGAGTGTTCGTCAGCATACAGGAAATATGTGTATGGCGAGGTGTGTTTACAGTTAAACATTTATAAAGACTGAACAGTCACCGTGTGTATACTGACTATGCACAAGCCTAGTACTCTGGACACAGGTTCAGTTGTAGAGAACGGCGTATGCAGAACCGCTGGGTTGGTGAGGTGTTATAGCATACACATGCTGAGCACGAAATTACAACACAAAAGGTAGCCTATACTGCAATCAGATGCACACACATCCAGCGATATTCTGCCATTGTTGTCATTACATAGAACCCCATCAACTATTGCCTGCGGTGGTCGTATTTTCACATTTCATTTAGCGGCTGTCTGAATTTAAACATTCTTATTATGTGGGGATAAAAATGGCAAGAATTCCTCCTTATGCTTAAGACATACATGAAAAAAATGTTTTGTTTGATTTGCAGAACCATAAAGGCCACACAAGACTGCCAATACGTTCACTTACCATTCAATCTGTCCACTGTTTTCTTAATGTGACCAAAGAAGCCTGAAGGATGCCGTCTTAGGACGCCGAAGACATAACATGTTATAGCGTTCACGGGTGATTTGTAAAAGCTCTCACATCGGTGTCCTACCAACTGTAGCTCAAATTCCGTTATAACAACTAATTGACGATGTGGAGTAATTTCACTTGTCTCGACAGCCCGATGCGTTCCACCAGCGTTTCCCTATTGTCTCTCTATTGGCCCTGGTTGAAAACTAAAGGGCTCTTCCCGATTGTCCAACCCACCGCTCTTTTTAGCCAATGGGAGCAGAGGGCGATCGGCACGGTGGTTCTCTCAGCCAATGGCAACACAGAGCGCTCAGCACCATCCCTACTCACACGCCAGTCTGGGAGCCGCTCTCGTCTCTATACAGATTATCAGTGACTAATGAGTTGCAGATTAACCCGCTGGATGTGTAAAAAGACGCTTGTCCATCTCCACACAAAGGTACAAGATCACAAAGTTCTACAGCAAAACATAAAATGGGAATTTTTATAACACATACCGCTTACCATTAATGGAAACATCAAGTACCCAATGATTTAATTATATTACACTTGGGATACGGGGGTTTAGAAATTATGAATATTTAATGTGATGCACTTAATTTGTTTCCCCGGGAATGAAAGAAATGGGTTGCATCACGTGGTTAATTTGAAAAGCCTCTGGAACTTTCTACAATTTGCATATGTTCCACCCTCTGCCTGCAAAAATTAACAAATGAAGTGGGTCACAAGACAAGACACAGACTCTTATGACTCTTCATAGCCTGAATAAATTCAGCACAATATGTGCCAGATGTTATATCGCATCCTATTTTCAATTAAAAAAAAATTGGGGGTAAAATCAGCAGACATTTATTTGGGGGTAAAATCAGCAAATGAAATGCTGAGGCACTTGCGCAACAACCGCATAAAAATTAGTCCCTTCACAAATGGCATTGGCCTTGCAAAGCATTACAGAGGAATCTGAAAATGACAGATTTAACCACAGAAAAAGCTATGTGATTGGCCCAGCCAAGTTGTCATTAATGCTTCTAATCTCCGCCTTGGATTGAAGTCAATCAATCACACATGAGTTGAACTTTTAGCGGTGATTACACAAGCAGCTTCTCCTCAGGGCCAGTAAAGCGATGGCTCACCAGTAAGGGTGGGGGGGACTGATCTCCTAATGTAGGCCGATAACTGAGAGGGGTCATGACCTCCAGAAGCACTTTTGGGACGAGTGGTGGATGAGCAGGCTTAGGGCGCCGCTCGGAAATGAGTCAACGACGCACACAGTCACAGTTTTAAGTACAAGGGCAGACTTTTATTTGTCTATGTAACCAAGTCTACAGCAGCAGCAGCACAGCGAGTGGACATTACATGCCATGTCTTAACGTTGCACTGATCAGACACAGAAGACACCATGTTGACTTTTAAAGACTAAAATTCAGAAGTTGTTTTTTTGAAGATTATGATGCTACAAATATAAAATAAATCCCACAAAGGGTCCTCAAGGACTCCCACATGTGTTGGGCTTCAGTGAACCAGTCAACAGCTGATAGACAATGGGAAAAAAGATGCTGTGCATTGAAAAATATAATGCCTATTCTTTTAAGGTTGTTATACGTCCTTCATCATTACCAAATGAACAAATCCATCTTCTATAACAGAATATGCTGCCATGTTACAATTACAGTTGATTACAAAGATTACTAAAAAGCAGTGCAACTTAAAAATGTCCTCAGATAACGTTTTGCATCATGGTGGACAGAAAAATACAGGTTTGCATTAGAAATAAGTATAAAAATTACAACATTTCTTTTCCAAGTTTAAAAACTGACTACATAAACAGTGCACAGAAAAAGAAAGAACATGTGGTCACTTTTGTAGTTTTTTTTCTTAAGAAAAAACAATAAAACATTTAAAATCACTAAAATCTAAACAAATTGGACAAAATAAATATAAAAAAATAAAATGGGCTTCTTTAAAAAAAAAAAAGAAAGGAAAAAGGAAAGGGATACCTCAGTTGCGATTAGACAAACAAAAAGAGTTCCAGTGTTTTGGAATGCAGGTGCTGGGCCAGGTTGCGGATGCGACAGAGCCGGACGTTCTGGGCGTCCCCGGCCCCGTAGACCCGGTAGATGTGGTACTGCTCCTTCTTCTTCAGCGCAAAGTCCAGCTCGTTGGCCGAGAGCCGGATCAGGTGGCGGTCCTGCTTGGTGGTGGTCTTCACCTCCACGTAGACCACCTCCTCCTGGACCTCGCCTCCGTCATCATCAGCATCGTTGGCGGCGGCGGTCACGAAGGTCAGCTTGAAGTCGCACGGCTGGCCTGTCTCGCCGTCGCGGTTGTACCATGTGACCTGTGTGGGTCCCGCGGGGCCGTGCGCCTGCCAGTGCGCCAGGAAGGAGTGGACCAGCCGCTCGCCCCACATGCCCACGTCCGTCAGGTCCAGGTCCTCGTCCATGATGTCCACCACGGTGCGCGGCAGCGGGCAGTCCAGCGCCAGGTCCTTCAGCGCCGCCTCCCCGCCCAGCGCCTGCGCCCACACGGCCGAGTCCAGCGCCAGCGGAGAGCGCTGCACGCTGCCCACGCCCTGGAACTGGCTGGAGATCACCTCGGGTGCCTCAGACGCCACGCCGCTGCTACAAGAACAAAAGGGGAAAACTTTATTTTACTTTATGTTCCTTTTTTTCTTTTTTAAGTCTTAAAGTTGGTTTATTGTCAAAACTACATGGACAGGTCATCCACAGGATTTGAAATCGCAGTGCTCCCTTACCATAAACATGCTACAAATATAACAATATAAACATAAACAAAAAGTAGAAAAACCTGCATATAATACAAATAAGTAAACGCACATACTTTGTCTCTTTTTTTTTAATGTATCTACATGTAATAACTTTTAATATTACATACCTGCATCATACATACCTCACACTAACCCTATGCCTATGGTACAGTACAGTGCAAGTACATAATGTTACATATTGTTATACTGTACCTCAATGATGTAACTAGGGACAGTAACTTTAAGTGTAACTGAAAACAAGTGACCACACACACCACCGTGCATGACCACAAGTCCAACACATTCCCCTCAGCATGACATTTGGTGTACTTAATTTTATATACTCCTGGAAAAAAAGAACCAAGAATACAGAATACATATACAGAATTGAGTTGTGCCTCGTTTCCTAAGTCATACAATTTCCATCTCTTTTGGTGTGGTTGTCCTAGTAGACTCTCTGCAGTAGGGACTCACACACAGTGAACCACAAGACAACAAAGTCTGATTTAGAAAACAACCACAGAATAACACCAGATTTCACCACCACAAATCTAATACTCTCTCTCAGTTTGACTTCTTAGTTTGACTTCATTTTACATACTTCTACTGGCTGATATTTTTTGTTATTACATTTGCATATTTCAATTTAGTCTTCCCCCTTGCATTTGCACACTCAGTGCCTACACAGTTATCTCTTCACAGAAACTCAGGAATTAACTGCAAATCTGAGATGACTGCTCTCATTAGAGACCCAAGTAGGCTATAATAAAGTTGTCACAAACGGGAAATTTTCTGAAATACTTGCAGCAACACGAGAGAATGTGACAGACTGCAGGAGTTTTAGGCTGCTACCATCCGCTACCTTTGATTTGTGCAGGCAGTCAGAAATGGAACACCCCCCAGCCTCCCCCCTGGGAGAAGCCTGAGAACAAAGCATCAACACCTCCGAATAGAGCTCAAAACGGAGAGACTTCTCCTGGGACACCCTGCCACCGGAGTAGAGTGCGAGCGATGCAGTCTGGAGGCTGATAGCCGCGGTGGCAGCGATGGGCCCCAGTCTTGAATAATAGTGCATTCCGTTTGCGGTCGGAGCACGGTTTACGAGCAGTTGTGCGTGTTTAAAAGCAGGAAGTGGCACTATGCACGCCCCCCCCCCCCCCCAAAATCTTGAACATTTCCCCTCAAAGTCGAAGGAGCACAGAGGATCCCAAGTTAGCAATTCAAGATGGCTGTGCAGTTCAAGCACGTTGTAGTGAATGCTACAATTTTTCCATTTATACATTTGTCATGATGCTGGGTGTTGTCATCATGTCATGTTTTTACCAGACGTGAGGTCGACTGATCTCCACATCTCAGTTGCCCAAGCAAATGCAATGCAACACAACAAACAAGACACCCACCTTATGTATAGTATATAGTATAGAGCATTTCCATGGTGATAATGCACTTTTTCATGTATCTTTAATGTGTGGATCTTTAGTGTGTGCAAGTGCACTGTACTGCATCTGTCTTGTCTTATTGTTTTTAAAGTGTGTGTGTCTGACACCAATTGTTCTTGGTGAAATACTGCTTCATCTCACTATGTATTATGTATATGGCTCAAATGACAATAAACACCTACTTGACTTGACTTAGGCACTCATAAATTAAAGTGAAGTGAATTGTGCTTACTGCTGCATGGGCGGGGTGGTGGTGGTGTGATTGCCGTGAGCGGGGGCCGCGCCGTGGTGGTGAGCGTGGGAGGATCCTCCACTGGTGATGCCCATCCTGCAGCCCTCTTCTCTGGGGCCTCCCACATCATCGCCCCCCATCGTGCTACTGCCGCCACCACCACCACCACCACCACCGAGGTTACCACCGGCTCCACTTCCGCCTCCGCCTACTGCAAACGGCTGGTGCTTGGCCGCTTCGCCCGGGAGAGACTGAGCGCCGCCCACACCGCCCAGGGCTGAGAGGGAACGAGAGAAACATTACTGATGGCCGCGAGCAACAGGCAGACCAGGACCAGGAAGAGGCAGCACATTAGCACAGTCTGCACAGGCCTAACAGGTGGTGCGATGATTGATGCTAAATCATAGGTATTTTAAGTTAGCACCACTTCTCTGAATGATGAATAAGTATACATAGATACACACAGTCACAGTCACAGACACAGACACAGACACAGACACAGACACAGACACAGACACACACACACACACACACACACACACACACACACACACACACACACACACACACACACACACACACGATACAGGCTGACTGACATGTGATGAGTGATGCAGGTATTTTAGTGAGTACCAATTCTTTAAAGGGGTCCTTTCATTGTTATTTTTATTCATATTTCTGTGTCGCCACTATGGTTGAATGCATTGTGCGTCATTTCTGTGAAAAATTATGTCCTAGTTCTCTTGCTTGACGCTGTTTTCTGTAAGCTATAACAGGTCTAGTGGTTGAACGACTGGCTTTTCCGGTGTCCCTCGTGAATATCCATGACGTGTCAATAAGGCACCTCTGATTGGGCAAATTTGCTGTCTTTCGCTTTCGCTCACCTAGCTTCTGTCCACCAATCCTTTGGGATGTGGGCTTGCCATACATGGCTCTGGGCGGGGCTTACGACCTAGTGACGTAGATAGGTTTAGCATGCTCTGATCCGCTCGTTTTGGTTAGCTCGACCCTTCAATGACCAGTAAAACCATGAGGGTCGAATTTCACGTCTTGGAATGCTGCATGCATATACTGCTTGTTGTGACCCACCACATTGTAAATAGAGCTACTCAAAGTGTTTTTTTAGCTGAAGGACCCCTTTAAATAATGATCATTTTGGATAAACTGCATTTAAAAACATACAAGATACATAACACACAAGATGGAAGTATTGTGATTTGTGACCCCATATTAGGCTGTCAATGAAAATGAAAAATTACATCTGTTAAGGCATCACACAACCACCAAAAATATATATAGATATATAGATATATATATAGATATATATAGATAGATATTATAGATATAGATAGATAGATATATAGATAGATATATTTTACTGTAAGCCACGTTTTCATATGACCTTGTGGTATGGGCCAAGGGAAGTCTGGTAAACAACTAGTGATGTGTAAACACATCCTGCAATTGTTAATAAGTAATTACATCCCTAAACTAAGTTCCTGTGACAGCTTTGCTAGTTCCTGTTTGGTGCTGTAAAGCTCGCACCATGTTATCTGCTGACATTATCAGTGTCCCTGTTTGGCCATGCTTCATCAATGATTAAGAGCACAATCTTTCACTCTCACTTTGGACATTTGTCTCCAACAGTGAAACTGCTTAAAAATCACGTAGTTTAACACTGGCTTAAATGACCTCTACACTTCACCTCATGACTGCTTATTCTCCTTCAGGATAAATGAAGCATCTCTACTCTACTTTACTTGACTTCAGTGTGGGGGGGGCGGACTAATCTCCAGATTCACTGCCGAGGGGCCTCACCTGCAGGCTGTGTGTGGCTGGACGGGAGCCTGGTGCCTGGGGATGCTGGGTGTCCCTCGGTCAGAGGGAACTGGGGCTCTCCGGATGTGGGGGCACCCCTGGCGCTCCTGTCCATGGGGATAAGGGACGGGGCGGTCGCCCAGTCGGCCGAGGGGCTGGGGGCGTTTGGTGGGGGCCACATCTTCAGTGACGCCTCCACCGCAGGGTCTGTGATGGGGTGGAGAGGGGGGAGAGAGAAGGTTTGATTTGGTGTCCCCCTATCTCACACACACTTATACTCACACTCACATGTACATACACCTGCAAGCAAGCAAACACAAATATAACCAAACAAACACACGGGACAAAACGCTTTTTATACTGTCGCACACAGACAGACACACACACACACGCACACAAACAAGTATGAACACAGACACACATGCATGTGCGCGTGCGTGCACAAACACACATCCACATACATAGACCCACACACACACACTTCCTCACATCACGTCAAATCACATCTAGCAGACCCAGAGCACTGAGATGTGGGGTGTGTGACACTGCTGTTGCATCCTGCAGTGCTGCTGGGGCTACATGACTGATGGGTCCTGACGCGCCTGAGGACACACAGCTGGTGTCTGAGGCACACACACGCGCCGCTACACGTGGACCGCGCCGCTACACGTGGACCGCGTGTGACCCCTGACCTCTGACCCCCCCCCGGCTGTGCTGTCTGGCCCCCTCATTGCTGCTGCTGCTGCTGTGTTGATGATGTTTAATATGCGTCTGGCCCACTACCTCTCACTATGCATCACCTACAGCATAATGTGCAATACCTATTACAGTATGTGCGGTACAGTTACTCACAATCTCTGTACATGGCCCATTTTACTTTTATTATTTATTACCTATTGTGTACAATACAATTACAACGTCTGTGCATAGCCCATTTTACTTTTATTATTTATTTATTGATTACCTATTATGTACAATACAGTTGCTCACAACTTCTGTACACAGCCCATTTTACTTTTATTACTTATTACCTATTATGTACAATACAATTACAACGTCTGTACATTTCAGCCCATTTTCCTTTTATTATTTATTTATTTACTTACTTATTTATTTATCACCTATTATGTAAAATACAATTACTCAACTTCTGTACATAGCCCATTTTCCTTTTATAATTTATTGATTATGCCCTCGTATATCCCCCCCCCCTTCTTCCTTCCTTTGTTTCTACTATGCTGCCTCGCTTGACACTGTGACTGCACCTCTGTGGCCCTTTGCTATCTGATTTCGCTGTGAAGGCAACTACTCAATGCCAGTGAAGGTCTCGAAGTGTTGAGGTCACCTACCTGTGCTTTTGGGCCGGCCGGTGCCTCCCGCTCTGGCGTCGGAGGAGAGGCCGGACTGGGGGGGCCAGCAGAAGAGCCCCCCCTCCTCTCCGCTCACGGGGTGCGGAGCCTTCCTCTCCAGCCCCGCCCCCTCCTCCTCCTCCTGCCAGCTCACCTGATGAGCCACTGTGGAGAAGGAAGTAGCAGGAACACACACACACACACACACACACACACATTCACAAACACACACACATTCACAAACACATACACATACACAACACAATTAATCACTCCAGCTGTCATCAACACAACACAAGTACATCTGATGTATACTTATATAGCACACCTGTATATTTATATGGCACACCTGTGTAATTATTTGCGCTTCTATGATAAAAAGTTCCAAAAAGAGGTACCAAATACATGGTATGGTGTAAAAGTGTATTATTAGCTTCATGTACAGGATTTGGGGGGGCCTTAATCAAAGTGTTGTTAAATTGTTCAATGCTTTAGACTTTGACGTTCATGTCCTGTAAAATTAGAACAGGTATTCTGGAAAATTCTGTGTTGGACATGGCCATTATTTAGAATCAACATGTATTACGATACGTATTGTACTGTGGCCTCTGTGTTTAAATTTCTAGCCTCATAGATTAAGGGTAAGGTCTCTCTCTTTCTCTTTCGCTCTTTCTCTCTCTCCCTCCCTCCATCTACAACCAGGCTTTTGTTCAATACTGGCATTTAGTGGTCCTGACTAGGCATGATAGAATTGATCCATCGCCACCACCCCACCACCCTCCACACACACACATTAACCTGTTTAACCCGCTTTTTCTGCAGTTTCTCTCTGATCGATCACACACTAATAGGAGATATCCCACCTCTGTGTACGACGTCAAACGGGCTTATCGGTGTGACACTAATGTGTCACCAGAAGCTGCGACTGAGGTTCACAACCGCTGAAAGATGACTGCCAAGCAGAGGTGAGAGATCTGAGCAACACAGTACACACACACACACACACACACACACACACTCTCTCTTTATCTAACACACACACAAACACACACACACTCTCTGTAACACACACAAATACACACACACACACACACACACACACTCTCTGTAACACACACAAATACACACACACACACACACACACTCTCACACACCACACACACTCACACACACACACACTCACACACACACACACTCTCTCACACTCTCACACACACACACACTCTCCCAAGCTCTGGCGGCAGCTGTTCTTTCATGTCAAAAGGGCGATGTGCATGACGAACAAACCAAAATTAGTCTGCCGTGTCTCTGACGTATGTGTGTGTGGGTGTGTGGGAGTGTGTGTGTGTGTGTATAAAGTGTGAGTGTGTGTGTTTGTGTGTGTGTGTGTGTGTGTGCGCGAGAGAAGTGTGAGTGTGTTTCTGTGTGATATCTCAGTCATGGCGACACAAAGATGAAGAGGGCAAAATGTCAGAGATTCAAATAAAGACGAAGATGGAGAGAAAAAAAAAAAAAACAGACATTCTGCTCTGTGATCAAAGGAAAACGAATTCGGGGAGCGTGATGCATCCGACTGAGGGGAAAAATAAGGCAGCCGTTTGCCATATGGTTAAGTCTAGACTGGGGACAAATCTGTCCAGCAGCAAGAAAACACACAGAAAAAATAAAGTGGCATCATTTAACACGTCTGACTGAACCCACCAGATGATCCCCCAAAATGCTAGACCGCCTAAATCGGCCAACATCTGGAGCGCCCTAGCTGAGGGTTCATAAGAGGGTACGTCCTGAGGTTTCTGAGAGAAATTGTGGTCGTGCATAATTCGGATGCTCGTATAGATAGATGACACTATAGACTGTCGTGGGATGCTGAGACTACTTAGTAAACCATCTGCTGAAACTCTGTGTCTTGTCGAGGTTAGGTTAGGGTAAGTGGTGAGGTTTGATTAAGGTGACAAGTAAGTAAACAATAAACAAAATGAAATTGAATTTCAAGAAACTGTCGGTGAAGTGTCTGTGGGGGTGGACTATCCAAATAAAGAGTTAAGTGTGTATTTAACGTTAGTGAAATACTGTGCATTATCTTTATACTGTGAAATATCGTTACTCTCTCTGTCCAATATCAACTGCTTATAGCATGGGACCATCATTACTGTGAAATATTCTTTAATGGGCAATAACCCTCACTGCATCTCACTATATATTAAAACCTAATCTACTCTTTGTTTATGTAAATAGCGTCTCAGAACTGGGCACCCTACCACCCTTTTTATTCTTGTATCCTTTCTTGCAGTACTATTGATTTTATTTTATTCTATGTTGTAAATAGTCGACATATATGTGTCCACTGGAAAAGGAGCTGATTTTAGTGTCATTGTACATGTGTATAGTGACAATAAAAGGCATCTATTCTATATTTTTCTAACAAAATCGTTTTTTTATTATTATTATTATTATTATTATTATTACGTACCAGGGGGTTCCAACTGGACTGGCATAGGAACCTCCCATGGTTCCTCCTCATCGGGAAGTTCTCTAACGCCCTTCATGTCCAGGAACCGCTTCAAAGAGACTTGGTCCTAGAAGAATAAGAAAAGAAGAAGAAAAAAAAAGAAAAAGAAAAAGCATGTGAATTCATTCCGTCTCGGCTTAATCCAGATGCTTCACCGACACCCACCGAAGTGATCATCTGCTCAACTTTGCATTCATGGGCTTCACTGAATCACCATTCAGGGGAATTACCCACAGTTCCCATATTGCACATCCAACCTGAATAGGGGAGGGTGGTGGGGGGGCTGGGGAAGGGGCTGAGGGAGGTTGGAGCAAAACTGGGACATTTTGGGGACCTTTGAAGTGGAGGCTTCAGGGGGAGAACGCAGCCTGCACAATAATCCACTGCACACAAACCGCCAAGGAATGGGGGGATTTTTCTCTCTCTCTCTTTTTTTTTTAACACTAATCACATATCTCACACACACACACACACACACACACACACACACACACACACACACACACACACACACACACACACACACACACACACACACACAGACACACAGACACACACACACACTATTTATTTTATTTATTTATCCCCCTTATTTTCCAGTCTCCACAAATAGCCGCAGCAGTGTTCATCCCCATCATGGGCTGGGGTGTTGTGTGGTGGGGGTCGATGCAGCTGCGGTGTTAGGAGGCAGCAAGCGGGCCGTTATCTCCACAAAACCCTCGGCAGATTCGGCCCGCTAATGTTAGCGCTCCCTCTGATCTTAAAGCCCTCGCTGCCGATGACTCACCTGTGTGTGTGTGTGTGTGTGTGTGTGTGTGTCTGTGTGTGTCATCGACTGATCTCAAGAGGCAGGTAATGAGTGCACTGTCTACTGTGTAATGAGAGTACCGTCTCTGCTCCGTGGCTACCCACAAACACAAATCACACACAGGCGACACACACACACAGCTCACGCGGGCTTTTGCAAACACAACCGACACACACAGACTACACAAACACAACACAACTTAGGCTACAACTAACACAACTTACACATAGCTACACAAACATAACTTACACATGGACTACAAAGACACAACTTCCATGTAGGGGTCAACAAACACAACTCACACATCAACTACACAAACACTTAGGTTACACAAACACACACACACACAACACATATAGCCTATACACACATACATCTCACACATAACCTCACACATAACCTATACACACACACACACACACACACACACACACACTCACACTCACACTCACACTCACACTCACACTCACACTCACACTCACACTCACACTCACACTCACACTCACACTCACACTCACACTCACACACACACTGCACTGGTGTAAAACATGGCAGCCGCCTCTTACTTAAAATTAATGTTTGAAGGAATCGATGGGCTCTGGCGTGGTTAAAGTATGCCAGTCCCGCTTGGAATGTCTAGCCAGTGGAAGATTACCATAAATCATTTACCTTACACATAAGCCCACACACTGTTTTTCTCTCTGACAAACACACACACACACACACACACACACACACACACACACACACACACACACACAAACAGAGGTCTGCACACCCTTCTTACAAGCTCAAAAACCTACACACACACACACACATACATTTAAATATCTTATTCGCCCACACATAAAGAAGATCCATCTGCAGGTTCATGATTGATTGGTTATGCCTCCAGTGTCAGCAAGGCGGGATCAAGTGTCCTCATGGTATAGCAGAGCATCCATAACTCACACTCACACACACACACACACACACACACACACACACACACACACACACACAGTGGAGCCTTCATAACTCACAGAGTGCAAACAGCTCTCAGACTGATGCTGCTTATCTAACCGAATGTATATATATATATGCACATATCATGATGTAATTTTGAACATATACTATACGATACGATATGATACACAATATACAACTCGGCTAAGTACAAGGGCTGTGACTGATTGGTCAATCCTCTGGCTTTAGTAGACGGATCAAATGTTCCGACCATGGAGCCGTGCAACTCGTGGCGAGGGGCAAACAGCTGATAGATAGATGGATGTTCTTTTAAAAAGCCACGACCATAATCCATCTGTCTCGCCCCATGTATGTAATACGATGATATTCAATCAGCTTTTTTGGAGATACAGCTCTACTGAGGGGAAACTAAGAAATTGCGGATAATTAGCGAAGCTAGTGAAAAGAAAGAATATGTGAGTGTGTGTGTATGTGTGTGTATGTGTGTGTATGTGTGTGTGTGTGTGTGTGTGTGTGTGTGTGTGTGTGTGTGTGTGCACAACAATCCTTAGAAACCTTTTACAAAACCCTGACATTTACAATTGAACTTTCGATCCAAAGCAATGGAGACGGAATGGATTTTTTTTTTATCAGTCTGTGAGCGCATCCTGGAGCCAAAAAAAAGAGAGAGAGAGAACTGCATGACCTTGGTCTGCTTTTCTTTTTTGCAACAAGTTTCCGGAACTTTTAACCAAAGTTTTTTTATGTAAACATTCACACAGGTTGTCTCATCAGTCCTTAGACCCTCTGTAAAGGTCATGGTTGTTGATGTAACGGCATGACATTGCCCACCATATTATCTCGTAGGTTCTTAGTGTAGTGCGTGCTTTTGAAGAAGTCGTGTTTTAATAAATGTGAGCTAGTTTATTTTGGACATTAAAAAAATGTTTAAAATGAATTAACTTACGTTTACTAAAAGCTTTTTATGGAAGACGAAGAGTGCCTTGGATGTTCTTCATTGACTTTAAACCCAGTTAACCAAAGAGCGCCTTCACATACTCAAAGAACACCGCAGCCCTCTGATCGACATCTATTTCCTTAGTAAGGGTTGCCTGACGCACTACTGTAGCTCTACACTGTAGCTCTATACAGCTCTATACAGTACTAAGCAGAGATACTATGGCACCACTAGCCTGGTTAGGGATGTTGCCAAACAGGTCATCTCCTAGCTCCCCAGTGCAGTGTGTGCTTCTAGAGAGACCTGAATCAGACTTGTCTTCTTAAGCTGCCTGAGCTCCAAATCATCTACTTCACTCGGTGTTGGAGGAGGTTGTCGGAAACCATCATTAAAGATGCTCGCCATCCAGCTCACTCTCTTTTCTTTTCTCCCTGCTTTCCTCTGGGAAATGTTACCAGAGTACTTCCTCCCACACAAAAAGACCTTAAGAACAGTTTTTTTTTCACATCTAAATGGTCAGTGACCTGTGTCTGTGGCTATTCCTGTACTCCTGTTTCTTGCATCTGGTATCCAGCACAACAAGCACTGTCTGCACTTTTCATGCCAACATATGTTTTCTATAAATATTGAAGTATGTTTGTATTATTTATCTATGTCTGTAGGGCTCTTAGGGTTTTATAATGCAGTAATTGATGCTTGTATACTGGCTGCGTGCGCGTGTGTGTCTGTGATTGTGTGCATACGTGTATGTAATGTATGCTTACATGTGTATGATATATGAATGAACAATCTTGTACCACCCAACTTCTATTTCCTGTGAAATTCCCCCCTACTCTACATGTCAGCAACTGTGGCACAAGAATTTTTACATTATTATTGCATATGATACATAAGTATATGAGACAATAGAAATGAACTGAACTCACACTTATTGCGCCCATTAGGCTCTCCAGGAAGGTCTGCAGTTTCTCAGCCAGGCTGCCCTCGGGGCTAAACAGCTTCACCAGCTCCCTGTCTCACACAAACACAAACACAAACACACAAACACACACACACACACACACAAACACACGCACACACGCACACACACACAACACACAACACACCCCGTTAGGAGCCATACCCAGCATGCAAAAGACATGCAGATTGGGTAACACCTTAATTCGAAGGTGTCTACATAAGAGTGACACGAGCATGTTATAAAGCTGACATGACACATATCATGAACATTAATGACACTTCATTCATGTTTACGCCTGTTGCCATTAAGTGTCATTTGGCTTTTGTTAGATTAAATGTTTTGTTAGATGTTTTTTTTTTTTTATACAGACATGAAACCCAATGACAACATTCATAAACGAATGAAATGTTATTAATGTTCATGGTATGTGTAATGTCATGTTTATAAAGAGCTTATATCGCCGTATGTGAACACCTTCAGATAAAGCGTTATCACAGATGTTTGTAAACGATCACAATCAAGGGCTTTGTTCCTTATGGTCCAGAGCAGTGAAATATTACAGAATTACATCTGTACCACAACTACCAGTGCTCTCTGGACAGTCAGGCAAAACTAAAAAGGTCAAAGATGCAGTGATGAAATGTGTGGTTCTATGGGTTTGGACTTTTAAAAATAACACAGCGATCACTTAAGCGATTAAATCCTTTAAGAACTGCCACCAATTAAAATCTTCCAAAATTATTAAACATCGTTCTTTGTTTTTCCCTCCACCAGTAAATTAAATGCCATGCTACTAGATTAAAATAGCTTTTTTTAGCTCTTAATGTGGGTTTATAAAACTTAATGGGCAGCAGTGTGACACAATCCTTAATTGTGTTCCTTAAGTACCTTAATTACCAGTGGAAGTTGTACAACTAATAATAATGTAATTCATTATGAATTTAATATCTTCTTTTCCTTTTTCACTTCATAAATCATAAATGTCTTGTGTATTTGTATAAGCACTGACACTAGAAAACAGTTAAAATTACCAAAATAATTTCATCATAATCTCAGTTCTAATTGTGGACACATTTCTCATTATTGATAATCTTAAAAAAGAACAATAGATTATGGTTGTGACCCTCTTCCTGACCTGCCCCAAACAACTGGGCCAAAAACTAATAAATATCATTCTTGATGAAATGAACACCTCCCTTTTTCTTTTCAGCTTATAAATGACATGACTTGTGCAATCATTTTTTGTGTACTGATAATAGAAAATAGACCAAAATAAATGACCAAAATATACTAAACTAAAAGTTCTCTAAAGCCCCGCTTCCACCAAGCAGTACAGTACAGTTCGGTTCAGTTCGGTTCGCAATTGTTTGCATCTCCATGGTAAGAATTTTTGAAGCGTACCTAAATAACCTTACCGAACCGTACCATTTTCTGGCACCCTTGTGTTGGGGTACCAGTTTGTGGTACGGTTTAGAGACACGCCCGTTGCTGTGACGACTCTACTCTACCTTTGGCAATGGAAACACAATCCGTACCAAACCGCACAAAAACGTTCTGTACCAAACCATTAGGTCCTGAACCAAACTATACTGTACTGCTTGGTGGAAACAAAACTTAAGTGTTTTTTCATTATGGGCTCGTTTTTTGTTATGTGACTTATTTTAAAAATGTTATATGACTTATTAAAAAATAAATAATAGAATAGAGTTATGTTCTGCTTGTGACCCCAACACCAGACATGGCCCCAACACTGGGGCAACAACATGGGGTACCTGCAGATGTCCAGCTTGGATCTGAGGTAATCCTTCTGGATGTAGAGCTCCTTCTTGTCCTTCAGCAGGCAGATGACGTTCTCCTTCTCATACAGCTCCTCTCCCTCGGGCACTTTCAAGTGATAATGAATGTACAACTCCCCCACCTGCACGCACACACACACACACACACATCGACAGAAGGAAGGAGGGAGGAAGGGATTGAGGGGAAGAGAGAGATGGAGAGAGGGGAAGAGAGAGAGAGAGAGAGAGAGAGAGAGAGAGAGAGAGAGAGAGGGAAAGAGAGAGAAAGACAGAGCATCTTCTTAAGTCTCTGTCTTATGCAACACAGAGCAATGCCTTGAGTGTTGCCTGCTACTCTACAATGCTCAGGCTTTGCAATGAACGGGGAACGGGTACATTAAAAGGCAGTGCCTGTGCATGCTGCTGTAAGGATCCACTTTTTTAGACCAACAACAGAACTAAAGATGGACAAAAGCTTTTATTTCTTTTCTTTTTTGGGATAACACACACTAAGCAGGCAGCCAGAACACACTTCCAAGATCCATTTCACTGAATTTGACAGCGCATTGGGATCACACTCGCATAATCCAGCCCCTAATGGGCCATGAACTAAATCTGAACTATTTCTAATCCGTGAAAAGCATGAATGAGTTCCAACAAAAACGGCAGGGTGCGGTGCAGCATGGCATGGTGTGGCGTAGTGCAGCATGGTGTGGTGTGGCGTAGTCAGTGATGTAGTGGTGGATAAACGCAAGTAAACGGAGTTTACTCACTTCTCAAATTTCAGAAAAAGAGTTTATCCACCTCTCAACTGAGTTTATCCTATCAATATAGTTTGTTCACCCTATAATAGAATTTAGGTACCAAAAACAATTTCTAACATGATCACACTGTGTCATCTATATGTGCACTAGAGACCATTACAATGCCTTCAGACTGTTCAAATATGTTTTACGTCTGTTTAAAACATCTTGTGTCGCACCGTGCATCCACTTCACAGTGACCACCAAATTCGTAGTTTATCCACCTCTGATTTTACCACTACACCACTGGGCGTAGAGCAGCATGTAGTGCGGTGAGGTGAGGTGAGGTGCGTACCTGCCCGAAGCTGAGCGCTTTGATCTGCTGGGCGACGCCGCCCGCCTGCAGCTCGGCGTAGAGCTCGGCGAAGTCCTCGTGCGAGCACAGGTAGCGCTGCAGGTAGGGCACCACGTCACGCACCTGGGCCTTCAGGGCGGCCGAGGGCCGGTAGCTGACCGTGTGCGCGTCCGTGGTCACGCTCTCCGAGAGACGCCGCACGCCGCAGATGTCCAGCAGGAGGCAGCGGTCGTCCTCGCTGAAGCTGGGCTCGCCGCGCGTATGCTGCTGCTTGGCTGGTGGTGACAACAAAGGGGGGACATGAGCTTCTTAACCATAACATGGGGTATATGACTTTCATAATTATGACAGAGGGTAGAGTTTCATGTTATGACGGGATATATGAGTTTCACATTATAACACTGGGTACATAAGCTTTATCACTATAACTGGGGGTACATGACCCATGTATACATACATCAACATGCATGTTTTATTGTTTACAAATTCATATCCAGTTTATTTCCATGTCCTGAGCAGACTGGTGATGCTATTACATTAGACACAGTTACGTGGTTTACGTGTGAGATGGTTGTGTGAGTATCGCGAGAATTCAGAGGTGAGATTGTACATGGCGGCGCGCAGTTGTTGACAAACGGAGGATAGAACACCAAAGACCCTACTAAAATAACCCTTTTTTTCCGGACTAAATCAATATAACACCCAGCGAATTTTTCTCATCCATAATCCACTTTACAATCCGTCTACACCCTGGACGAATTAACGCAGTTGGAAGCTTTCATTGACGACTACTACCTACACCTCCAGACAACCATGAACCCGGACCAGACCCACTCAACTCCAAACGCAACCCAGCCCGACTCCAAGAGAAGGAAAAGAGACTCTGCAACAGACACAGCCGATTTAACAACCCAGGAAGTCGAGGTCAGTGTACTTACGGACATCAATAAAAAACTGGACATGCTAATCACCATTCACGAAGAGTTGAACGACATCCGTAACAGTCTCGAGCTAGCACACAGTCAAATCGCAACACTTCAGATTTCAAACCAAGAGCTCCGGACTTCAGTAACATCACTCACCCAAAAAATGCAACAAGTCACAGCCGAGAATAAAGCAATGAAAGAAACCATACTGGACATTCAAGCACGATCAATGCGCGACAACCTCATTTTCTCAGGCATTCCGGAACCCAACGACCCCAATAACACACCCGACAATCCAGAGCTACTCATAAAGGACTTTATGCTTACACAACTCAAACTGCCGGAGGACACCGTCAATACGATCACATTCCACCGAGTTCACCGTCTTGGCAAGCAGCAAAAGGACAAACCCAGACCCATCATTGCAAAATTCGAACATTACAAGCAGAAAGACATGGTAAAGAATAAAGGAAAAGAACTCAAAGGCACCCACTACGGAATGAACGACCAATATCCCCGCGAGATCAACGAAAGAAGAAAGATTCTATACCCAATACTCAAAGAAAACAGGAAAAAAAACATCCGTGCAACTCTGACAGTCGACAAACTTTATTTAAATGGACAATTATTCAGGAATCCAGACACAACTCCTTGGCTCTTCTAGATATACGCACCCATGCCACAATTTACAGTATTATTCTATTATATTCACACACCTCTTTAATAACCAGCTCCCCACTAGCCCACACAAGCGCATTATATATCTGTATATCTGTCTAACTGTATCCTTTGTTCAAAGTTGTCTTTTCATGTCATCAATAACTATGTTTCTGTTTGTTCTTGTCTTTATGTCCACTCTGTCCTGTGTTACCCCCCTCTACCTGCCCGGTCTTACATCCCTGCCCACACATTCACATTCACTTAGCACCCCCAAGTACATACACTCACTCATGTCATTTCACCAATACATCTCTCACATTCACAACATCCAGACAGTAACCACATTAGCATGTCTAAGCTAACATTCCTAACTTGGAATGTCCGCGGCATGGGATCTCAGACAAAGAGGGCCAAAGTATTTGACCAACTCAATAAATTATCAGCAGACATTTGCCTCCTTCAAGAAACCCATCTCTCAGATTCGGACCATAACAAAACAAAATCTGCTCAATATAATCAATCATTCTCAGCCAACTACAACTCAAAACAACGAGGTGTCTGCATACTAATTCATAAAAAAATCACATTTGTTCATAATGCTACCATTTCCGATCCAGAGGGACGATTTATTATTATAAACATCTCAATTAACAATAACCCAATCACAATCGGAAACGTGTATGGCCCAAATTCAGATAACCCAGCTTTTTTCAATCCTTTTTTTCTTCAATCGCAAACATGACCAACTGCCCAGTAATAATTGCAGGAGATTTCAACACTGTCTTAAACCCAACAATTGACCGCTCTAACAATTCAAAAAACAAACAAATTTGGCAATCCACCTCAACCATCAAGCAGTTCATGAGTGATTTTGGTCTTGCTGACAGCTGGCGCACACAACACCCACACAACAGAGAATACTCATTCTTCTCACCCGTTCACCGCTCCTACTCCCGTCTGGACTTTTTTCTTACTAGTAACTCCCTTATCCCCAATATCTCTCAATCAACAATCCACCCAATCATCATCAGTGACCATGCCCCTGTAACAATTACTTGGTCTATGAATCAACCACACAGACCAATCCCCAGATGGCGCTTTAACACATCACTCCTCCAAGATCCACACTTTGACACACTTATCAGGAGAGAGTGGTCACTCTTTTTAGAGATGAATGACTCCCCAGAGTCATCACCTTCTCTTCTGTGGGAAACAGGAAAGGCAGTGCTTAGGGGTGCCATCATTTCATTTTCTGTTCACAAAAAAAAAATAGAAAAGCAAAAGGAAACTCAATTGGAAGAAGAAATCAAACATCTAGAAAAAATAAACATGACAAACGCATCAGTTGACACTCAAATCAAATTAGATAAACACAAATCAGAACTCAATGAAATAATCAACAAACGGACCCAGTTTTTAATACACCGACTAAGACAGGAACATTTTCACCACAACAACAAATCTGGCAAATACCTGGCAAACCAAATTCAAAGAAATAAAGAAAAATTCACAATCACAGCACTACAGGACTCAGCAGGGAAGCTAACTCACTCACCAACTGAAATCAATCAGACTTTCTACCAATTCTACAACAAACTCTATTCATCAGAAAAAAACCCAGATAGCAAAGACATTAATCATTTTCTGGACCACATCCAATTACCAATAATTGACAATGACCAAAAAATTGCATTAGAAACCCCAATATCTGTTGACGAATTACATACTGCATTAAAGACTATGTCAAACAACAAGGCACCCGGCCCTGATGGCTTCCCTGCTGAGTTCTATAAACATTTCTGGTCAACTCTAGCTCCACTATTCTACCGGATGATTCAAGAATCAAAACACAACTCCAGGCTTCCACCATCCTGTAATAGCGCTTCGATCTCACTTCTACTCAAACCCAACAAAGACCCAACGCTACCGTCAAGTTACAGGCCAATTTCGCTTATCAATGTTGACATTAAAATTTTCGCCAAAGCCCTTGCAATCAGATTAGAAAAAGTCATTCCCTCCATAATCCATCCAGATCAAACAGGATTCGTGAAAGGCAGGCAATCTTCAAGCAATACACGTAGGTTATTCAACGTAATGCACCACTCAATAAGTCAGAAAAACAATTCAGTCATTATTACATTAGATGCAGAGAAAGCTTTTGACAGAGTCAACTGGAAGTTCCTGTTTTCCACATTAGAGCGGTTTGGCTTTGGGGACTCATTCATCAAATGGGTCAGACTGCTATACAATTCACCATCAGCCACCGTCACCACAAATGGGTTAACTTCTCAAAACTTCACTTTGCACAGGGGGACTAGACAGGGGTGCCCACTCTCTCCCTTATTATTCACTATTTTTATTGAACCATTAGCTGCAGCCATACGCCAAAACTCACAAATCACAGGAATCCAGACTAAAAATATTCACCATAAAATAAGTCTCTTTGCAGACGATATTTTACTTTTTCTTCAAAATCCAGTGAGCTCATTACAAGAAACAATCAAAACAATAAACTCATTTGCCAACATTTCAGAATACTCAATCAACTGGAATAAATCATCAGCTCTTCCGCTACAACCTCAAAGTGGGAATGCAGCAGCCATCACCCTCCCTATCTCACTATGCACCGATCACATCACCTACTTAGGAGTAAGAATTTCCCCCAGGCTGTCTGACCTATTTAATCTAAACTTCTCCCCCCTACTGAAAACAATTCAGGATGATCTGCAACGCTGGACAAATCTACCACTCTCCATCATGGGCCGTATATCTGCTATCAAAATGACAATCCTACCTAAAGTTAATTATCTCCTTTCAATGATCCCAATACAACCATCCACATCCTGGTTCAAATCCCTAGATTCAGCAATTACAAAATTCTACTGGAAAAACAAGACACCCAGAATCAAACTAGCAACCCTTCAAAAACCCAAGTCCCTAGGAGGATTAGACGCACCAAATTTCACTCTGTATAGCCTGGCAAACCATCTCCAATATGTATACAAATGGATCCACCATAATCAATCTGATGTTATCTGGTTAGACTTAGAACAGACAATTTGCAATGACCTCCTGATTTCAGATCTACCATTTCTTACTCCAACAATCAAAAAACACCCCTGTTTCAAAGCCCCTACCATCTGTTCGAGTCTGACAGCCTGGTGGAAATTCCACAACATCACTAACACCAAGCACTCACCCTCTAAGCTCACCCCAATTTGGAACAACCCAGACCTCACTTGCAACAAACAAACACTCAATTTCTGCACCTGGAAAGATAAAGGCATTACACACCTACAGCACTTATTTACAAACAGCAAATTTTCTACATTTGCAGACTTGGTCCAGAAATTTGGCATCACCAACAAGCACTTCCTGCAATATCTACAGATTAAATCAACAATCATATCCACTATGAATACCCCAACACCCAATTTAGAACTCGCTACACCCGTCCTAAATCTTATTAATATATCATCTTCTAAAAAGCTACTATCCAAAATCTATAAGCTATTGATACAAACTGACACCAATATGAACCTACCATCTGCCAAATGGGATTTAGACCTCTCTATTTCCACAGATGCCAGTTTCTGGGCTCAAGTCTGCAAAAACACCTTTCTCATGACCAAAAATACAAACTTACAATTAATCCAATACAAAATTATCCACAGAACTCACCTCACGGGACACAAATTGTTTTGCATGGGCTTCTCAACAGACATCTGCCCCCACTGCACCCAAAACTGCCCGGACACCTATATTCACGCACTCTGGCACTGCACCCCCATAAAACAATTCCGGGAGAAGGTAACAGGTCTACTTTCCAATTTCTTTGGCTGCTGCATCCCAACCTCCCCGTCACTCTGTCTGCTTGGAGATACCACATTATCCACACTATCCAACCTGAATCACTTTAATAGCAAAATCTTATTGGTTGCGCTAGCTGTCGCCAAGAAAACTATCCTCATGAACTGGAAATCAAAGAACAAAATTCACATATCCGCCTGGAAAAACCTATTACTAGACCACATTTCATTAGAAACCTCAAATATCCCGTATCATAACTTAACCTGGTCATCACTTTCCAAATTCTTACAGTCATGAATGTCCCTCTCTGCCTGAGACATGGTGAGCCCCCCTCCACCCTTTTTGCCCTGTTTTTTTTTTTTTTTTCCTCTTCCCATCTAGACCCACTCCCCCAAGTATAATCAGTCTCCTCTGCACTGCTCTGGCCTCCAGGGTCCGGGGGGCGGGCTGACTTGTGTGGGGGGTCCTGGCCATGGTGGGGCCGCGGTGGGGCCTCTCCCCCGCTGCCTCTGCTACGGCCCACACCATCCCCTAGATTGGACCGGGCTTCCTCTGATCCGTGGGCCTCACTTTTTAATGCTCTACATCAGCCGACTCAGAAAAGTTCACACATTTTCACACAAGAACACAAACACCCCCACTATGTCAGGGCCGAGGTGGGGTGCTCGGTACAGGGGCCGGTAAAAGGGCCCAAATTAGCTTGCACCCCACCTCTTTTAATGCAATACATTTTAGAATAATTTGCAATCCCAACTCATAGGAAGGGTGGTGGGGGGGGGGGGGCAGGGGGGAGTCTCCCCCTTTGCTCTACCCCCCCTCCTCTTTTTTAATGCATTTAGACACCACATAAAAACACATCATAGGGCCAGTGAGGCTCATGGATTGGTTGGGGCTGGGGCCCCTGTTCTGGTCGGGAGGGTAGGGGCGGGGGTGGGGGTGGTCTGGGTGGCTCTGCAGCGGTCCTTCCCTGTCCTTTCCCCCCGCTGGAGTTCGGCCTGTCCCTTTGATGCGCTGAAGGTTGGAGCGGTCAGAGGAAGTCAACTCCCCTCTTTCCCTCCTTCCCTTGTTTTTCCCTTGTTTCTCCCCCCCCTCCCCGCATCCTCCTAGAGGGGGCTCATCCAGATCCCCATGCCCCGGACATTTCAGAACATACCCCTTACACGCATGCTAACTATTGAAACATATCCATGCAAACATACATACACACACATATACACTCAAACACCCCCCCCCCCCAAACACACTCACACACATACATTCTAGTAACCCCCCCCCCTCCCCCAACACACTCATACACATACACTCTAATAACTCCCCCCCCCCCCCACCACCCACCACCACCTCCTGCTTACATGTACCTATCACTGTTTTGTTGAATGTCATGTCCTAGTTGTATGTTGTATGTTCTCTGTTTGTAACACACTTCTTGGTTTGGTAATTGTATTCGTTTTTTGGTAAAAATTAAAAAAAAAAAAAAAAAAAAAAAAAAAAAAAAAAAAAAAGACACAGTTACATACTCGTTTACACAACTAAGTAGGTACAGGCAATGATTTTTAGGGTGTGTCAGTGTCAGTCACCTGTTGAGGCTCCGGGTTTGGCGCGAGCTGGGGCTTTCTTCTGGGCGGGGGGCAGGTTGAGGAGACACACCTGAGGGTGGGCCTGGAAGATCTTCTCCAGGTGCTTGTCGTCGGGGATCATGGGCTTCTGGGACAGAGACACCCAGCAGCTCCGCTTGGAGGGGAACACCCGCTTGCCCGTCAGCATCTCTGCTCAGATGGGATAATGACACAGGGAAGAGACAGGGAAGACACAGATTAACAAATATGGAAAAAGGAAGTGGAGTTGGATTGGTCACATCCTCAGAAAAACCTGTAACCCATAAAGCCCTAAAATGGAACCCCCAAGGGAAAAGGAAATGAGGTCACCCCTGGAGCAACAATACTGAAGAAGTATAGAGGCAGAAATGTCTGAGAGTGGGCTCAGCTGGGGAGAGCTTGAACGAAAAGCCACCAGCAGAGTGAAATGGAGGTTGTTCATCAATGGCCTATGCACCCAAGAGGAGCAAAGGACTTAAGTCAATGTCAAAAAAGTGACAAAGGCTGACTCCTCACTACCAACAGGGTTCATGTTGTTACTTGTCGCTTGCACAGAATTATTTAAAGGTATTACAAATATATTAGAATTATACAACATGCAGTAAAACACTGTGGGGGTACTCCGTATCAGGTTAGCTACGATCGATATGTGGGAATATATCAAGAGCCACAGGGACCATTACCTAAAAACAGTCACAAGCAATAAGAAGAGCAAAAAAAGAGTTGTTCCTGATTACACATAGACTAGATGGAGGGATCAATAGATACATTAGCCGATAGATCAATAGAGTGGCAAACTGATCCATACATCTGTAGATGAGTGGTTGGACAGTTGATAAAAGTACTTATGCTCTTATATATTAGCTAAATAATAGGTATATTTTTCCAACTTACTAGGCTTTTTCTAAAGTTCTGACTAAGCAAATCTGAAACTTGAGTGAGGGTTATTCTGCAGAAACCTTGATGCCATTCTGCATGTGAGACTGATCCTCAGCTAAGCGGCCCATGGATGCTGCGGTTATTTTTGGGTGCGTGTGTGGCGGCACGCGGCTTAGAGATGTCAGTTTCGGAGTCTGCGGTGCGCCCAGGCTTACCTCGGAGCGAGGAGCAGTAGCTGGGATCTAGCGGGATCGCTCCATCCTGCTCTCCGCTGGGGCACATCTTACACTTCTCCGCTGGAATGGAAAACAGAAGAGAAGTTTGTTTAAAGGTAGAGTAGTGGATGTTTTCCTGGAGCACTTTTTTACTATTACTATTACTATACTATTGCTTAAAATCCTCTTCACACCCCAATGGCAAACAATTAATTAAATGCTCTAACGGAAAGATAAAACATATTAGCCACGTGTGACTGGACTGAAAACACACCATCCAATCATTTTAATCGGCCCATCACAAATGACTGAAGGGTGATATGTCTATCAAACTTAACTGCTGTTTGTCCCTCCCACCTCCCCTGTGCACAAATCTGGAGGGGAGTCTGAAGAAAGGGTTTGAACTTTTGTACTTTCAAAATGTAGCTTGCTAAAACCATTTTTTCAGGATCTCCTACCTCACCTTTAAGTTCAGCTGATTTCCCATCATATACATATAAAAACCCTTTTCATATATGCGAAGATATACAGCAATGAAAGCTTGATCTGGAGGAACATCTTTTTTTCTTTATTTTTTTTATAATAAGCAATAATATGCATGCCCTTATGTGGAATCACTGTCTGTTGCCCCTCCCCCACCTCCTGCTGATACATTACAAAAGCATAATTCAACCCATTTTACTCTACTGCTCCTGCATTGTTTCTTCACAACACTATCACCAGCAAGAACAATCTCATTAAAATCTCACACGTAGCATCCAAAATTATACACCCTTTCCACCCCCAGTCTGACTAACACAAATGACACAGCCTGGCATGCACCACAGTAAACAGTCCTGCCCACCCCCTGCACTGGTTTCTTCACTCTACTCTACTCCCATCTGGCCGCAGATGCAGAGCACTGGACTGGAAAAAAAAGCCCATTTCAAGAAAAGGGTTTGTCCCCTCAGCTGTCACAGCACTGAACATACTCCTGTGACAGTCAACCACTCCCCTGTATTCCATCGTGTTGTACTGTCTGCTCTGTCCACCTGTTTCTTGTGTATGTTGTATGTTATATGCATATGGGAAATGCTGGTGGAAATATGGGAAAATGTTGTTTATGTTGCTGTGTGTGTTTTGGGATGGTAGTACCGTCTTTGTGAGACGTCTAAGTCACTAACATCTGCTGCTTGAAATTTATGAAATGAGGCGTACGAAAGATTATTCCTATGGGACCATACAGACTGTCTGCTGTACTTTATTCTAAATGAAAAGGGGAAGAAAACAGCAGCAAAGAGATACAACTTGATCCTTAGTGACATCTTAGCTCCTAAGAGATGTGACTGACTAAGCAGGCGTATCAGAAAACAGCAAGGTCTCCCTTCCATATGATCAATTCAATCAATTAAACTCTTGCTGCGGCCACCCAATACTTCCTCAAGGGAACGCGACGTGCTAGTTCAGATGGGGCTGGCGATTAGACAATTCCACCTTATGGATGTGACCAAACATGAGCACAAATATATTATTTAAACACTGTAAAATTTGCCATGTTGGTTTCACCACCAAAAAATAGCAAAACTTGGAAATGTTCCAATTTTAGGTTATCATTTAGATCCCATGGCAAATACCATGGCATTTCATTGGCGTTATGGATGTAACACAAAATTCCACTTTCTGTGGAGTTGCCCTATTCCTGCTGGTACCCACCCAGCTTGGCGTAGATGATGGAGACGTCCTGGAGGATAAGGCCGGTGGCCTGGCTCTCGGACTCACACACCAGCTCCAGGAGGTCCACATACTGCCTCATCGAGGGGTTGCGCTCCACTCCCAGCTGGAGAAGCAAAAACATTTAGAGCCGTTTGAGAAAACACAAGATACTTGTGCACCTAGGAAGAGTACCTTTGGGAGAAGAGATTTAAGCTTTCCTGACTACTAACCTTTTTCTAACATACTACAGTTTGGGAGAACACTTAACACTTTAGGTTTATTATTATTCTATTATTTCCTGTGTCCTGGGTCAATCATCCCTATCGTTGGGTTTGTTTGCTAAGTCGCAAGGTCTAGTTGGTCTGTGAAAATTTTCAAGGACCAAGGCCACCTCCTTAGTAGTGCACCTCCTGGACACATATATATTTCTAAGTACACTTACCTATATTATTTCCTTCGTTTTACTGATAATTTGAAGAAATGTATCTAGGAAACTGTTGAAAAAGCTTACCCCTAGGAACAGAGTCTTCATGTCGGGATAGTTGCTGTAGAAGGGTGCCAGAACTTTAGGCTCCTGAAGACCGTTGCTGGAGCGACACACGACAGCCTTGTAGCGCTGGAACATTCCGGTAGGGTCACTCCAGCAAACATCTCTCAGATGGTAAAACTTGCCAGAGCACCAGTTGTTCTGCGTTCTAAGGTATCAACAGAACCATAATTTACACCTCTTATATGTAATGTCTGTATCTTTAGAGAAATAACTAAGATCCAGTATGTGGTTATGCTTAACACAATCTTACACTATTGCACTCTTTGATGTGAAAACATTCAAACAATAGTGTATGAATGATGAAGGCAATGTTCCTGTGCATTCTGTGTATGGCTGTTTTTGGCTTTAACTTAAAAGCACGAACATGTAAAGTCTTCTTTTAAAACATGCTGTGCTGTAAGCTCCTGGTTCTTGTCTACAAAACACAGACACCATTACACACAAACACTTGGGTCCAGGGGTGTAGCCAGAAATCATAAAAAGGGTCGGCCCAGAAAAAAATTCAGGTGGGCCTAGCCCAAAACGCACAGGTTATTTATTTTTATTGCTGAACCTGTGAATCGAACTTATAAAAACTTCTGACCGGGTGGGCCTGATTGAAAAGTGGGTGTGTACAGGCCCCCCCAGCCCACCCCCACCCGTGGCTACGGCAATGCTGGGGCCACCAACTGACCTCTCTGACTCCACAAACACTGCAGGCGTGTGCTGGAAGAGCTCCCTGAGCTGGCGAGGGGGGCAGTTGGTCTGCAGGTAGCTGTAGATGTTGCTGATGTGCTGGACGGTGGTGGTGAAGCGCGGCTCCTCCTCCTCCCCACCCTCAGACGGTGGAGCGGTATCGGCCGAGGCCTGCAAGCTCCACCTCTTCAGGTAATCGATCATCTCATCCACCGACACCGTGTGCCTCATGCCTGAACAAAAATAATAGAAGAATAATAATAATTAACAAAGTGGACTGAATATTTGCTAATGACTATGTGCTACATTGTTCTTTTTG
>CM059287.1:18587514-18615014 GCA_030347295.1 Setipinna tenuifilis | reverse complement strand
GTTGATGGAGGGATGGAGAAAGAGAGAGACAGAGAGATTTAACACTACTTTATTAGTCCATCATCTGCCAATCATACATCAATAAAACACAACCAATGTCAGGAAATCACACAGCCAAAATATTCACCAACTGTTCCTAGAATCAGGACAACAAAAGAGAGACAGAGACCGAGATAGAGGGATATAGACAGAAAGAGCGATGGAGACAAATATAGGTAGGACGCTTATAACTGGGAGCCAATGCCATCTCTAGTTCACAGCTGTTATTAAAATATAAAAGATGATAAAATAAGATGAAAAAAATTGAGAAAAAAAAAACGTTACATTAGTGAGAATTACTTTAATTCACACGTTTTTTTTTTCTGCCTGCCTCTTTGTGCGAAAGCTTTTCTTTTTTCTTTTTTGTTGTGTTTAATCACATCTGTGGTGTTGAGGCAGATCTGTTAAAGTGTGGCACTGAGGGACGGGGACAGGGATAGGGACGGCGAGGAGAGGCGAGTCCGGGATTTCTCTGTAGGGACGCCACATGTTTGCCGCTTGCCAACAACAACACCGTCAGCCAATGGGAGGAGAGTAAGCAGCAGGTGCAGGTGTTGGTCAACACTAATTTAGGCTCAGAGCTGAGAGATCCACGGCAATCCCCCAATCACTCATCGGCAGATGACACCTCAGTAAACAAGAGCCCACTTCAAAAGGACAACCCCATCAAAAAAAACAAAAAAACAAAACAAAAAAAACACCCCCATCATTTTGTCATGTGGGTTTTCTAGTGAACGAATAAAAAAAATCTGTTTTTTATTTCTTCTTCTTTTTCTGAAGAGGCATTCAGGGTCACCAGACAACCAGTCGTGTCTGAGAAACCCACAAACCATCCTGAGAAGTGGAACTGGATTTCCATGGAACCAGTGAACAAGAGTTTCCAATAGTCCACATCCCTCTCATACGCACACTACCATGGAAATGGGGGGGTAGGGGAGCAGTGGAAAGGGGGTATAAGTGTGGGGTATCGGGTGGTAACCTGTGTGGCATGTCACATGGCTGGGGGGGGGGGGGGGGGGGGGGGGGGGGGGTGGAGAGGGGGTGGGTTGGCATGGGGTGGGGGGGGTTATTGTTGCAGGTTTGAAGTGGCTCTCTGAAGCGAGCCATACCACACCGCAGCAGCCCACTAGATTATAGGGCTTGCGGCCGCCACGTTGTCCATCCGGCTGGATTACGAGATGAGAAGTGGTGCCGCACAGCTAATGCCGTCTCTGTTTCCTTCCGAGAACGTCCTGGCCAGAGTGAAACACTTAATATTATATAATGGCCAATAAATTACCCCCCCCCCATCGGCCGAGTGCGGTTTTCTCCTCCTCTCTCTCCGACAGAGTAGAGAGGCCAGGAGTGAGTTAGAGTTTCGCTCGGTGCGTGTGAATGAATAGCCAGCAGCTACGGCTTATGGTTGCTGGACACTGGACAAACTGTCTGGACAGAGCCCAAGAGGGCATACTGGTGTGTGTGTGTGTGTGTGTGTGTGTGTGTGTGTGTGTGTGTGTGTGTGTGGTGTTTCCAAAGCCCTCTGTCACTGTCTGCTCACCCTGACAATAATCTGGCCCCACATCATCTTTTCTTGTAGTTTTTCCCCTTTTGTGTCTGCCTCCCATCTCTTTTTCTCTTTTCCTCTGACCACCTCCCTCTCTCTCTCTCTCTCTGGCTTCCTTTCACTGTACCTCTCTCTTGCTCCCTTTCTCTTCCTTTTCTTTCTATCTCCCTCTCTCTCCCTCTCTCTCTTCCCTTTCTCTCTCTATCTCCCTCTCTCCTACACACAAGGGATAAAAGGGTTTGGCTTTACAGGGTCAGTCACCCCTTTGACTTCTCTCTGTTCTCTTGCCACAATGCCATCGTGGAATGTCACTATGGGGGGGTAAGGGGGGGTTATGTGTGTGTGTGGGGTTATTGGGGCCGTTATTGGGGCATGGTTGGCGGATCTCACCAGCTGCTGGGCACTGAGGGTGCGCCTCTCCTTCCTGAAGATGAGCAGGTCCCTCACGCCCAGAGCCTGCAGCAGCTCCCTCCAGCCCACCAGGTCACGGTCCGCACGCAGGTAGCACGGGTCCACCAGCACCCACTCCACACCTGCGGAGAGAGGGAGAGAGAGAGAGAGAGAGAGAGAGAGAGAGAGACAGAGACAGAGACAGAGAAAAAGAAAGGTGTAGAGATGAGGACACAATGTTTTGGAGATGAAAAAGTAGGAAAGGACAGAGAAAGAAAGAAAGTAAGACAGCAAGACAGAAAGAAAGAAAGCAAGAAAGCAAGAAAGCAAGAAAGTGTGTGTAGGGCAGAAAAAAACATGCATGAACATGGAAAGTAGGTGAAACTATAACAGGGAGGAATAGAAACACCTGAACATACACATCAGTCACCTGCACATACACAAACACATACATAAACACACACACACACACACAAATGCTCACACACACACACACACACACACACACACACAAACACACAAAGTAAAATGAGGCCAATTTCAAAGGCCCCCAGTCTCCCGTCTGCACCCAAGGAGCAGGTCAAGCGTGTTGATGGTCCCAGCGCTGTGACCCTGTTAACTTCAAGGGCTTACATAACTCTCAGTCCCCCTCACCCACCCACTCACACACTGACACACACAGACACACACACACACTCTTTCACGCCTTCGTGAGCCATGACAAAAGCACGAGCAGAACTCGGAGCTGCTGACGTGGGTCTGTGGGTCGGTCCGGGGGGCTTTGAAATAGCTGGCTGGTCTGGACTAATGCACGGTGTTCCTACAGGAATGTGGTGAGGAGGGGGGATGGGGGTGACGTCCAGGGCACACTCCCCCACGTCCATGTATGGCTTTAGGCATACTTTTTATTCAGTTGGGCAGTTTCAATGCACGTCGCATTTTATTTTATTTTTTGATGATTTTAGGCTTCAGAGTCTCATACTGTACGGTTGAGAGAACAATGCAAGTGTGTTACTCAAGATCAGGTAGAATATACCATGTTTTTGGATGATGGATCATGGACCTGAAACATATATACATGAAACACACAAGGCCATAGGACTTAGGTTTGCGTTCCCAAACGTCGGCACCGACTGTGCAAAGTGTCGTGTGGTGGATGAGATAGACGGACGAGTGTACCCACCGGGTAGTTTGCTGGGCAGGTCGATGTTGCTGTACTCCTTGGAGAAGTGCACGCGGCCCTGGGAGGGACACAGGAGGCCGCGGTTGGTGAGCACGGGGATGGAGACGCCCAGGCTGCCGTACTCCTGCTCCCGCACGTGCTGCTTGATGAACAGCAGGTAGCTGACCACCACGTCCTGAGCCTTCGCCTGGATGAGGGAGGTTTAGACACACACGACAGACACACAGGGGGAAAGAAAGTGAAGCTTGTCAGGGTGTGTGTGTCTGTGTTAGTGTGTGCATGAGTGTGTGTATGGGTGCGCATGAGTGTGTGTGTGTGTGCGTGCGTGCATGGGTGCGCATGTGAGTGTGTGTGCGTATGTGTGTGCATATGTGTATGCATATGTGTGTGTGTGTGTGTGTGTATGAGTGTGTGTGTGCATGAGTGTGTGTGTGTGTGTGTGCATGAGTTTGTGTGTGTGTGTGTGTGTGTGTGTGTATGTGTGACAGTGTCCCAGGACACATCAGGGACATGTGCAAATGCAACCCCCCCACCCAAAACACCACGTTCCCCCCTCCCCCCCCCGCTGTCTTTCCTCCTTCCCATGCAAATGTATTCATAGACATGAGGCAGGTAGAACGACAGAAAGAAAGAAATAAGACAGGAAGAAAAGTAGAAGAAAAAAGAGTAAGAGGTAAGGAAAGATAGATGAACAGAGGTAGAGGAAGCAAGGAAGAGGGAGGGAGGGAGAGCTGGAGGGATAGCAGAAAAGGCACACAGAGAGACAGGCAGGGAGGCAGGGAAGGGAAGGGGAGACTGCAGCTATCTGTAGGAGCTGAGCTCGATGGTGTGTATCCAGGTGAGAATACATTGATCCCTAGCACACTTCCTGCACACACACACTTGTACACACACACACACACACACACACGCACGCACGCACACACACACACACACACACACACTTGTACACACATGTACACACGCACACAGAGACACGCACACAGAGACACGCACACAGACACACACACACAGACACACACACAGACATACACACACACAGCAGAGCAGAGCCCAGTGCTCATCTCCCTCAGTCCTTTGTACAGGACCACATGAGCTGCACTGATTTCACACACACAGAGTTGTGCACACATACACTTGTACAAACACACACACAGATACACACACACAGGCCCACAGACACACCACACACCACACAGCACACACACACACACACACACACACACACACACACAGCAGAGCCCAGTGCTCATCTCCCTCACTTCTCTGTACAGGACCACATGAGCTGAGCTGCACTGGTTTCCTCCCTTGTGAGTCTGTGGAAGATATTTCTGCAGCAACGTGTGTGCACAGTCATGCTCAATTCCCAGCGAGAGCAGCTGTGTATAGTTTTGTTTCCATGTCTTAGAGTCACACGAAAAATCATAGCTAATGTGTCATCTTGTGTTAATGTGTGTAAACGTTAATGTCTGAGCGCTTCTAAGACCATGCTGTGTATGCACATCCACATATGTGCATTATGTAAACATGAGCCCCAACTGCCCACCTGTGTGTGAAGATTGATGTTTCGGCAGCAAGATGTGCATGGAGTCATGCACAAAATCTCAACCAGAGCAGGTGGTGTGTGAGGTTGTGTTTGTGACAGTGTGTGTGTGAATGTGAGTGCTCCTAAGAACATAAAACATGCTGTGTATGCATGTCCACACACACACACACACACACACATTCTGGTAAGTGTACAGTACAGTAGGAACATCATGTTGGGAAGACTTGCTGTGAACACACCTGTGCACGTATATGCATATGCATATGCGTGTGTATATGCATATGTTTAGACATATACAGTATGTTTGCACAGCATGCAAATGGTCTGACTGTTTACAGAGTTGCTTGCTGACGCATGCTTTTTATCTCAGATGCACAGCTTCTTAGCATGGGGGAGATTTGTAAGGGAATATGTGCTTGATTTTTTTTTTTTTTCTTGTAGGCGGAGATGGGCAAGTGCACATACTGTATGTGTTTAGGCTACATAAAAATGCATATGGTTTTACCCTCTATAAGCCACTACTAAGCCCTGGAAGACGAGTGAACTATGCATGCATACAATATGCCTTCTGTACATGATGGTGTGTCTGTGTCTTTATAGATGCTGGACTGGTAGTGTTTATGCATGCGCATGCTTGAGTGTTACATATGTATGCATGTGCATATGTTGCACTTGCTGCACTTGTGCATGAGTGGGCGAGAGAGGCAGAAAGATATTGTGAGTGTGTGTTGTGGTGTGTGTGTGTGTGTGTGTGTGTGTGTGTGTGTGTGTGTGTGTGTGTGTGTTAGGTTGTGTGTGTGCATGTGTGTTAGTAAGCGGGCAAGATACATACACACATACATATATATAGAGAGAGTGTGTTTGTGTGAATGAGAGATATTGACAAAGTGTTTGTGTGTGTGTGTGTGTGTACATGCGTGTGTGTACATGTATTTGTGTTTGTGTAGTACGTGTGTCTGTATGTGTGAATAATGTTTACATATGTGTGTATGTGTGCATGTATATGTGTGTATGTGTAGTACGTGTCTATGTGAGTATGTGCATATATGTGTGTATGTGTGCATGTGTGTGTGTGTGTCAGGGATTAAAATTAACTTTTTTCACCATCGTCCCGAAAATCATTGTGAATCGTCCCGAATCGTCCCAAAAAAAAAAAAAAAACTCGCAGCTCGTCTCTTTAAAACAGCTAAACTGGCGTTATAGCCTAGACGTTACAAAAAAAGAGCCGAGTTATGGACAGAGCCGGATTAATACATTCCTAGGCCCTGGCCAACGGGACTCAAAGACCCCCTGTCCCCCCAAAAAATAATCAAATATATCATAAAATCGGCATCATCAAGAGCAAAATACCAGGCTTCAGGAAAGATGTATATGTCTGCCCCTTTATGTCTGTATCTTCCTGGCCCTTTCCGCTACGCTAGGTGGGTGCCGCTGTAATCAACTTCTATCTTTCTATTATCTTTTAATACAAGGAACGTCTGTTCCACGCATAACTCTCGAACCACTCGTCCGCTTGATCTCAAATTTGGAGGGCGTCATCATAATGTTACCAGTGTGTGCTGTGCCAAGTTTTGTGTTGTTCGGGCAAAAAATGCCAAAGATATCGGTCAAACCGTGCCGACCCAGCCATGACGACCCAGGCTTTACAATGCTAGCTGCTACAATGTTGGACATAACGCGACTAACGACATAACTACAATAATGAACATACCACGAGTAAAACATTGCCCACAACAAAGCTGCTACGTAGGTAAGATATGCAACAGCAAACTACAGCACTGCACACATATGCCTACAGTGCATACAGACGACAGGAGACTGAACTTTTCACCTCTCATTCCGGTTATCCCACATCGCAAAACAGTGGCTAAAGAAAATCTTACAAGTCAGTTAGTGCACATTTATTTACATAGCCTCCTCCTTTCACCTGATATTATTACCCACTTAAACAATAAGGTGGTCTAAACAAAAACGTAATACTCTGGCACGTCTTCTATGGGCTGCACTGTTCCTACTAAATAAAGACAATAAACAAACTTTCTGGCAGCATACAAAGATGGTGTTCCAGGAGTTTGACGCATTCGCGTACATGTTGTGCGTTCAGCTGTGTTAGGAAGTCCGTATGGAGGAACAAACTGCGTTTTTTATTTCATGTGACTCGTGTCCTCTCTCGCAGCGTCAGAGTAGCGCTGGGAAGCGATTACTATACAAACACCTGAATGAAAATAAGAATAGCGTTCGTAACGTTATATTTTAACATTTTAGTTGATGGTGCCTGAGACGTTTTAGGCCTACTAAAGGCTTAAAAAAACCCTCAAAGTTTCCATCGTCCCGACGTCGTCCCGAGTGAGATAGTTGAGCGTCCCAATGACAATTTCATACGTCCCCGGGACGACGGGACGTCGTTAATTTTAATCCCTGGTGTGTGCGTGTGTGTGTGTGTGTGTGTGTGTGTGTGTGTATGTGTACCTTCCAGGTGGCGTCGGAGCTGAGTGCAGGGTAGATGTGTAGTACGTGTCTATGTGAGTATGTGCATATATGTGTGTATGTGTGCATGTATATCTGTGTAGGTGTGTGTGTGTGTGTGTGTGTGTACCTTCCAGGTGGCGTCGGAGCTGAGTGCGGGGTAGATGTGCTGGCGTAGCACCTGCTGAGGCTCCAGCTCGTGGACACCCATACGGCGCAGCAGCTCCCGCACCTGAGAGTTCCCCAGAGCGTCCAGACTGCCCAGCAGACACGGAGACACCGTACACAGGTCACGATACAGCGCCTCCAGACCTGAGAGAGAGAGAGGGGGATAGAGAGAGAGGAGTGGAAAAGAAACAAAGAGAGAGAAATAGAGAAACAAAGAGAGTGAGAGAGACAGGTAAAGAGAGAGGTAAAGAGAGAGGTAAACGAGAGCGAGAGAGATGGAAAGAAATAGAGAAAGTGGTAAAGAAAGAAAGAGGAGAGCATGACAGAGAAAAAGAGAGAGTGAGAGAGAGAGTGAGAAAGAGTAAGACTTGGTACTGTCTTATTGTTTTAAGTGTACATTGGTGGTCTACATTATTAGAACACTTGGCATATTTGAGACGTTTCAGCTGCTTTTGCTATATTAGCGATTACAATAACTCAGAAACCAAATGAAATAATGAAATATCTAAAACTTCATCATTGTGCTCTACAAACAACAGAATAGAAGCAAAGGAACAGAATGAGAAAGAGAATGTGAAAGAGAACAGAAGGAACATTCCAGAAGAGAGACAGAATAAGCGAAATAAAAAGAAAGAGAGAGGGTAAGGGGAGGGGAGGGCAGTGAAAAAGAAGAACAAGAAAAGTAAGAACAGATAAAGAGAAGCAGGGACAGTGACATGGCTGAAAAAAGGGGGGGGGGGAGTTTGAGACAGAGAGAAAGAGCAGGGCACAGAGGAGTGTGGGAGAGAGAAAGATAGTGTGAGACAGACAGAGGGAATAGGGGATGAAGAGAGATCGAAGAGAAGAGGAGGAGATAACAGACGGCGAAAGACAGAGCGTGAGTGATGAGGGGAATGGCAAGGACAACAAAGACCAAGGGAGAGAGAGAGAGAAAGAACACAGAGGGAGAGAAGGAGGAAGATGGAGAGAGAGAGAGTGAGAGAACACGGGGGGGGTGGTGAGAAAGAAGGAGGGAGATGGAGAGAGCAAATGGAGACAGAGAAAGCAGAGGGAGGGAGAGAGCATCAATAAGACAGTGGAATAAGGAGATGGGGAAAGAGAGAGAAAGAGAGACAGAGGGAGAGACAAAGAGCGAGAGAGAGAGGGAGGGAGATTGAAAGAGCAAGAGAGGGAGAGAGGGAGAGAGAAAGAGTGAGAGAGAGAGAGAGAGGGAGGATCAATAGGGCACAGCAGAAGACAGACAAGAAAGTGAAAGAGGGGCAGAGATAAAGAGAGGGAGAGGCGGGGGAGAGATGAGCTGGCAGAGAGGGGGTGAGGGAGCAGAAACTGAGAACAAGAGCAAGGCACTGCCAACAAAAACTAAATAAAAGACTTGTGCTTACCCTTGTGTTCATTGTGTGTGTTTTGTCAGTGTGTGTGTGCAAATGTGTGTGTGCAAGAGTGTGTGTGAGTGTGTACTATGTGTTCTGTGCTGTGTGTTTTGTGTGCACATGTACATATGTTGCGTGAGTATGTGTGTTACCTGTGTGTGCTGCATGTGTGTGTCAGTGTGAGTATGTGTTTGTGTGTACTATGTGTTCTGTGCTGTGTATTTTGTGTGCACATATACATATCTTGCGTGAGTATGTGTGTTGCCTGTGTGTGTCTCAGTGTGTGTGTGTGTGTGTGTGTTCTCTGCAGATGATGGGCTTTGACCTACTTCCCCCTACTGTCATCCTGTGAGTTCACCTCACTATGGGAGCCAGGCTGCTTCTACCCCACCACCACCACACACACCATCCTCCCCTCTCCCCACCACCACCCCCCATCCCCGCACACCATCCCCCATCCTCCATCCCAGCCTCAGCCTCCAGGAGTTACTGAGCCTCCAGCTGCCTCAGCCTGATAACACCCAATACAGCAGGTCTCTCTGTCGCACAGATAGAGACACCCACTCGCCCAATGTATAAGGCATCGCTCACTCCCTCTTTTACACACACACACACACACACACACCCCTAATGTACCAGGGATCACTCACACCCAATGTACCAGGGCTGACTTGCTCTCACATACACACAAACCTCCACCTAATATAGGCAGCCTCACACATACACTCTCTGACGCACACAAAACCCTCATCCAATGTGCCAAACCCTTTTTTTTACTGCCTCACATACACAGACACACACATACACACAACACACACAACACACACACACAAACCTAATGGATCACCCTCACAGAGAGAGAGAGAGAGAGAGAGAGAGAGAGAGACAGACAGACAGACAGACAGACAGAGACAGACAGACAAAGAGAGACAAAGAGAGACAAAGAGAGACAGAGACAGACAGAGACAGACAGACACACACAAACCTAATGGATCACCCTCACAGAGAGAGAGAGAGAGAGAGAGAGAGAGAGAGAGACAGACAGACAGACAGACAGACAGACACAGACAGACAGACACAGACAGACAGACAGACAAAGAGAGACAAAGAGAGACAAAGACAGACAGAGAGAGACAGAGACAGACAGAGACAAACAACACACACACACACACCCACCATCCACAATGTAAGTGCCTTGTTTGGCACAAGATGGCTGGTTCCAGAAGCCTGCTAACACAGATTTCCTGACCTGCTTGTGCTTGTGGACTTCACGCTCCAGAGACGCTGACAGGAAACACTCTGGTGCCATGAAAGTTGCATGGCGCCCAGAACCAACTCTTACTTATTCATGACTCACCTCCCATTCATAAACTAACTCTACCCCTCTCTCTCTCTCTCTCTCTCTCTCTCTCTCTTTCTCGATCTCTCAATCCCTCTTTCTCTTTTTGTGGTGTTCCAGGCCTCTGTTGAGAGCTTTTTTTAGTCTTTTGTATTTTTTTTTCACACTCTCTCTTAGTCAGGTTGATGATACAGGTGCCCTCTCTCTGTATGCGGGAGATGGAGGGATTGAGAGACCGAGGAAGGAGAGAAAGACAGAGAGGGAAAGAGAGAGTGAGAGACAGAGAAAAAGGGAGAGAGAAAGCGTATGATTCACGGGGCTTCTATTTTAAAAGAGACGGTGGTGAGGCTGGGCTCAAGAGGCGGATGTTTCTCCAGACACACACACACACACACACACACACAGGCACCTTTGTATCCCATGTACATCTCGAACTCCATTAAGATAAATTTGGAGTCTTTGCAGTCGTGGGTGGCTTTATGTTTGGGTAAAATAGTCCTGTGATAAGAGTCTGTGTGTGTGTGTGTGTGTGTGTGTGTGTGTGTGTGTGTGTGTGTGTGTGTGTGTGTGTGTGCCTGCGTGCCAGCTTGCTGATCAGTGCATTTGTCCAGTGTGACAGTATTAGTTTATTTTATTCATCATTTGTCAAAATGTGTGAATGTATATGTGTGCCCACGTGTGCATGTGTGTGTGTCCAAGATGGCTATTGTTTTGACACCCCTCACCTTTCTGGACCTCCCCTTCCTCAGCGATGGGGAAGAATACCCCTCCGCTGCTCAGCGCCACCAGCCTCCCGTCCGCCAGAGGGATTATGGGAAGGTCCTTCAGCCCCTGCAGGCAGGCCTGGGCCTCCCCGTACTCGTGCTCCTGGGCAAGGTAGTTACACTGCAGCAGCCTGGCCAGAGTCTTCATATGGGCGTCTAGGGCAGGAGAAACATGCATGGACATGATGATTAACTGCACCCATAGCAAACTCATTATTCAAAAACATCAAGTATCATAAGGACTGCCATTCCAGTGACCCCAGCTCTTTGACACTGCAGTCAGAGTGCACGATTGGCGATCTTGGTTTGAAGCCAGGTGGGGTGACTCTCTGGCTACAGTGCCCTCTCAGTGACTTCTCTTCGCTACAGTGAAAGTGGTTCCCATTTGTCATTGTGATGACACCACAGCACAAATTTAACCTCTGCATTTAACCCATCACACATGTGGGGCAGCCATGACAACAGTGCCCAGGTAGCAGTGTGTGGGGACTGTACCATGCTCAGGGCACCTCAGTCATGGGGGAGGATAGAGCAAAGCGCTAGTCATTCATTGTCGGTGTTGGAAACTAAACCTGTGACCCTGAATGCAAGTCTAACCCTTCTATCTGGTAGTCCATGACTGCCCCACATTGCCCCCTCTCTCCCGTGTGTACCAGCTTTGTACCTTTAAAAAACTTGTAAAAACTCTTCTCTTCCGAGACTGCTTCCCTTCGTAACAAAACTAACAAAACTAACAATCACTAAGCCAACTCTCTCTTACTCCTCTTGTCCCCATGTGGGGAGTATGTGTGTTTGTAGTGTCCCTGCTCCGGGAAACTTATTCAGGCACGTGCACCTCCCTGTATGTATAAAGGTAGTCTTGCTTACTCTTGTGTTCCTTTACACCTCTGTCAGCTGATGTCCTCCTATTGTAAGTCGCTTTGAATAAAAACGTCTGCCAAATGCAATGTAATGTAATGTAATGTAATGTAAACTAACATACTTATTATAATTATATGATCTACCGAATTCATAGGAATACACAATAAGTGTTAAGTGTTCTCCCAAACAATAGTATGTTAGAATTTAGGTTTGTAGACAGGAAGGCTTACATCTCTTCTCCCAAAGGTACTCTTCCTAGGTACATAAGTATCTTGTGTTTTCTCAAAACTATTTAGTATGGTTCTAAACTATTAGTAACATGTACCTGAGAGGGGCGCGGCGTTGAGCACCAGCTGGCGGGCCATGGCGCAGGTGACGGCGGCCACGTCGGACCCCCGGAGGCGGCGCACGCCCAGGGTGGCCAGCAGGGCGGCGGGCAGGTGCGCCTGCAGCAGCGGGTGCAGGTAGGACAGCCTCAGGTGCTGCTCCAGGTGCTCGGCCCCCACCACCTCCTGGATTACGGGGTCCTGGCACACGGCCAGCTCTGAGGGCTGCTTGTAGGCCACCGTGCCGTCTGAGTGAGGGGGTGGGGTGGCAAAGAAGCGAAACGTAAGGCAAGGCAAGGTTACGTGTATAGTGTATTTCATACACAGAGGCATAGCAGTTCAATGTGCTTTTACAAAAATAAAAGCTAAGAACAGTATGTAAAACCATAACAGAAAAAAACAAACATTTTTAAAAAGTGTAATCTGCAATGCTTAAAATGATAAAAGATAATGTAATTAAGGTAATGATAAGACATATTTACCACTGTGAAAGCACACAGAAACATTAGGTGGGTCAATTATATCGGCTTTCTAGGGAGTAACAATGTCATACAATGGGGTCTAATGAAGGTGTACTAATAAAATAAACATGCTTAGCCAAGTTATTGAATAGTTTCGCATGCAGAACATTAACAGCCCCTCAGGAACGCAGAGTACACCCACATACAGAAATACAAAATGTATTACATTATTATTATGAGAGCAATTTTAATGGTTGGTCAACTGTAAATTGATTTGCTGTTAAGTATTTTGGTGGTTCACTGTACCAATGAGTTATTTCCCTTACAGCTAGGCAAAAATCTCCCTGTAGCTAGTAACCTAGATCTTACACTGTCAACTCAGAGCAAGCAAATCTTCCATTCGCACTATGTATAATTAACAATAAATGTCACATCACAGCGGGCACCACACTGCGGTCCTGCGGCTGAAAATAGCCTCGTCCCCATAGACCACGGCGGCACGGGCGAGTGACTGACCATACCTGGGCCTGTGTCGGCACAGGTGAGTGACTGACCATACCGTACCTGGGCCTGGTTTGGCAGGCAGGCAAGCTCGGCCTCTGAGGAGCTGCAGGATCTGGCTGGCCACTGGCTTGAAGAAGTCCTGGATCTCGTCGGCAAGGGGCACGTACTGCAGGAAGTGACACAGTCCCTTCAGCCCACTGAATTCTGGGTGTTTCTGGGGGATAAAAAAACAAACAAAAAACAAACAAAAAGGACAGCAAAAAGGAGCTTGATTCTTGCTGTTCCCACGGTATGTGTCCACAGTTTCACCCGGTGACCTCTCCAGAAGGAGTTAATGGTGTCAACATTTCTTGGTAACTTTGCTCCCCCACTGCACTCCTGTGCCTTGTGTCATGGAGGTGTGGAGGTACACCACAATGAGTCAGCAGAAACAGAGTTGTGGTTTCTCCTTAATGCAGTGTTTCTCAAAGTGTAGTGCGCAAGAAATCCCAAGTGGTCCGCAAGCAGTGGTGTTAAAATATTGTTTTTTTTTCATGTTAGTTATGCGAGCTATGCTATGTACAGTGTGTTTAAACGACATGTATATCCTGTTAATGCCATTCCCTAGTTAGGACTGCGCTGCTGTACGAATTCATACATTTACATAGCCCTGTTAGCCTCATTGTGCACATACATGACACCAAATGGAAAAAAAGTAATTTTATTATTTTAGTATTTACCCGCTGTAATTATTTTAAACTTGGGGCCATTTGTGATTATAGTAGTTACTTTTAATATAGTAGTAGCAGTAGTAGTAGTAGAGATACTTTATTTATCCTAAAAGAAATTTCTGAGGAAGATATTTATCCCAACACTCAATAAAATATATGCAGATAAAGTTGCAGCAGCCCCCACTGTTAAGAGGACGGGTGTGTGAGTTGAGTTCTTACGCTGAACACGTCCATGGCCTCCAGGAAGAGCTGTGGCAGGTTGGACCGCAGCCACTGATTCCAGGAACTGTCCCGGTCCACGTCCTCTCGAGAGGACGGGATGTCAAAGTCTCCTGCAGTGGAAATGCCCCAAAAACATTTGATGAGGAAAAAGATGGAGAACAAAAAAAACACTATCGAAATGCAAGCTAGCTCAGGCAATAGTCAGGTTTCTATTAAATTTGTTTGCATCAGTTGTGCACATTCATAGCAATTCCACTTCATGAGATGCACACTATCTGCACTTTCGGACTGTGAATTAGAAGACTGATGTGCATTCCAAGTCCTTTAAAGTGACAATTTCTTATTTGAATAACTACACATTAAATAAGAACACACAAAAAATAAGCTGGATGGAGAGAGCCTTTATCGGCAGTGACAGCCAGGCACGTCTTGGATTTCAAGAATTTTTTTTTGTTTGTCAACAATGTCTGTGACCTTTGAACTCCTGTGTGACCTCTGACCTTGGATGATGAATCGGAAGCCGAAGCTGCGCAGGGGCAGGAAGGCGAAGACGTTCTGCTGACGGGGCTGAAGAGGAACGCCGCATGAGGATGAGGACGATGAAGAGGCATCACTCAGACAGAACGCCATCGCCAGCTCGGTGGACTCCACTTCCTCCTTGACCTGAGGAGAGAGGATCATGGGTAATGCTGGTATCTGTATGTGTTTTTCCTGATGTTGTTATCCTCAACTGTGTAATGCCAACTGTTAAGCGACTTAAACTACTCACAAGCAGAATAAAATAACCTAATGTATTATTATTACTTCTATTATTATTATTACTAATATTAACAAGAATCCTTCAAACACACAAGCAAACAGACACTTGTGTCCCTACTGAGGCAATGCATCCTGAATCAGATTAAGATTACAGTCCAAAAGGTAGAGAGGAGTCTAAACTACCACATTACACCATCTTCTTAGCTGGCCTCAGTTAGTCAGTTAGTCTTTTTAATTTGTTGAGTTAGCCAAATCTTGGATCATTGTTCCAAGAGAAACACAAAGCTTGTCTTAGGCCAACTAAACAAAAAACAAAAACATTGTGTTTTTTCCTTTGTTGTTTGGAACACTGATATCAGAGGAAAAAAAAAGTTCTCCAACCCCATACAATATACTGCTCTGTAAGAAAGGGACCTCATAAAAAAACACACACACACCTAAAATTAAAAATACTTTTTAAATTGCAGGTTGCAGGTTAGCTATCTATGTAGGACTATCCTGATATAGCAGGAGGGAGGCCTGTCAATCCTGTGCTGGGCGCCCCCCGCCCCAAGGGTCCCTCTTCAACAGGCGTGACTTAATTAAAGCAGCGCTAACCTGATGGAATCCCTCAACACCTGAAGAAGGGATCTAAAAGTGGTGACTAGGGAAAAGATAAAACGAAAGAGACAGACAAGAGAGCACCACACAACAGGAGAAAAGAGGCGTGACGAAAGAAAGAGAGGAAAAGGGACACCCTGCCACAGCTCATTTGTGTCGTTTTTGTCTCTTTTTCTTATGTCTTTTTCTCATCTCTTTTTCCTCCCCCCTCTTTTCTCCCCACCCGCTATCCTTCTGCAAACCATGTCGGGTGAATCAGATAGTCTGACAAGGGGGTGGGTGTGGAAGGAGGAGATGTCCCGAAACCCCTTCAGGCGCTGGAAATTAATGCTCTACACCTCCTCTAATAAGCCACCACCCATGGCTGTCTGGAGAACATCAGAGAGACGGAGGAAGACAGAGGGAGACAGAGAGGAGGGAGGGAGAGAGAAAGAGGGACAGAGAGCGAGGGAGAGGGAAAGGTAGCAACAGAGAGAGGGGAGGGGGGGAGAGAGAGAAACAGAGTGAGCGAGAGAGAGGGAAAGGGAGAGAGAGAGGGGGGGGGGGGAGAGAGAGAGAAACAGAAAGAGATAGAGAGAGAGGGAAAGGGAGAGGGGGAGAGAGACAGAGAGAGGAGGGAAGAGGAGGGGAAGGCTGCAGAACGCTTACATAATGACGACAGGGTCCCAGTAGACACACACATGAATGGCGAAAGATATGGGAAACGGGAAGGTGTGTTTTCTGTCATTATCCTAATTTCTTTACAGGGACCCTGGGATGCATACTGTTCACATTCATTTGTTGTGGTGTAAAATCTTGGTGTCTTGGTATGTGATATAAATCTTTTTAATCTCTAATCTTAACGTGTTGCCATTGGTCAATTTGTTTACTCTGTTCTGATTGACAGCAAAAGTGCCCCATGCTAAAATATCAAAAGGACAAGAAAAGATCAATTAACCTGAAAACAAGCATGATTACTGTAGACAAACTCTTTTGTGTTGTTTATTGAATAATTTTTTTTTTAGCTGTAATAGGCAGTCTTGGTGTGTGGCCAGGCGATGATTTCCGTACTCATGATTGTCAAAGCGGTATTTTACCCCTGACAAATATTTGTGAATCCTGCCTATGAAAAATCTGATTGGTGGGTTCAAATAAAGGACTCAAAATGTGTGCGCTTTCTGCTTTCATGTTTACCCATGATTGTTAAAGAAGTATTTTATAAATATTTCAATCCTATCTATAAAAAAATGTGATTGGTGGGTTCAGATAAAGGACTCAAAATGTGTGTGTGTGTGCACGTGCACATATGTGTGTGTGTGTGTGTGTGTGTGTGTGTGTGTGTGTGTGTTGCATCTTGCCTTCTTTGGGTAGAGCACGTTCTTGACGACGAGCCAGCGCTCCAGGCCCCCCGTGTGCCGCACCTCCAGGATGTTGTGGCTCAGGTCCTGCCGACTCATCGTCACCAGGCGCCCCTCCGTCTGAAGGTCACCAGCAAGGTCAAAGGTCAGACAGTCAGCCACACACTTCTTTTTCTACAGAAGGTCTGGCTGTGCTTCCATTGACATGGATGACTCTGGTAGAATCTTTACCAGACAAGCTTATAGCCAGGCAAATTGCATACGTCACGACCAGACCAGACGTTAGCGATTGGGGAAAGGCAGATCCAATCGTTTTAACCTCCAGGAAGCAAAGATTTGTCAATACAGCACAGCCAGACTCTCTGTATAACAAAAAAAAAAACCGTAGTACGAGGGGCTGGTATACCAAGCTAGCAAACACTAGCAGTTAATGATAAAACATTTAACTTTGTCAGGTCTTTCATCCAGGTAATGCTAATTTAGATATGCAGGTTAATCTGTTACCTGTGGTCTTTGTAAAACAAACAAAATGAAGACAACACCATACAAAACAACAGCAGAATACTAAATTTCTCCTCACTCACATTAGATGAGAGAACAGAAAAAAAGTTCAACCTCTTGGCTGCGGCAATTAATCTTAGGATCTAGCGGTTCTAGTCTGCTGTCTCAGCCAGACCCATGCCCTGGTAATGCAGACTCTAGGTGTGCCAGATAGCCAAAATACCAAAACAGGAATAGAACACAGCTGACATCTGGTAACAACACTGTGAGATTAATTGTTATAACCAAGGGGACTGAATGTTCAGCACATGGTGGAAAGCTACAGGGGTAGGGGGGTCTTCTCTCGAAGGCACTCGCTGAGTGTAGGGCTGGAAAGGTAACTGCATTACTGCCATACCGCTGTCATGACACGCCTAAAAAGGGTGTGAGTTCATCATGTCATCACCGCCAAAAAAAAAAAAAAAAAATCCGTTGAAACATTGGCCTGCACTTGCGTGCACATAGTGTATATATGGGAATGTTATCTGGGTGACAGGGGGATTGAATCAAAACATGTAGGCCTAATCAAGGTTTTGAAAATGACACTTGAAACTCCATTATCATTCCATTATCAACAGATGGAGCAAACCCGACCTTCCGCATGTAAGGGAGTGCAATTTTCCATTCCATTTCAATTTCCATAAATTCCATTTATGTTTAGCCTTATCCTACGTAGTCTACGATCTGAATAGTGTTTTGCACTTCTGAATTTAAGATGGACACCTCAACCGGCACGGCCCTAGCTGAGTGGTGTTGTGGGTCACCTGGTTGTAGATGGTGATGGAGCGCAGGCGATGGAGGAAGAGGAGGAGGGAGGGGTGGACGTCCCGAAACAGGTTCCTGGTCTGGAGACTCTCCGACCGCAAGGGCAGCAGGATCTTTGTGGTCCAGCTAGAGAGACATTGCAACAGGGGGAAGATAGGGGCTATGAGATCTACATGGAACAACTTCTCTGCTTAACACATTGTGCAGGCAATGTTTTCTGCACCCACTATTGTATTATGTGTTGAGCAGACTCATTAAATATATCATTTATTCACCCTATACGCATTTTACACTTATTTTATCTTTAATACTTTTTACATAATGTTTTTTTATTCTTGTTTAGCACACTGAACTGCCTTTGTGTATGTAATGCGTTATACAAATAAACCTGCCTTGCCTCCTAATTGGACTGGGCTAGACTAAAATTGGACTACTATATGTTAGACTGCAGGGACTTCAACTACTGCATTATCAGCATGAGTAGAATGAATTTGATTGTGTGCACAAAGTAGCACTAACAGCGATGACAATTTACTTGACTTAAATATTGTCTTTCTTTCACTGTCTATTGTTTTCACTGAAGAATCCTCAAGTCTACGACACACAATTGACAAAGGCATTCAATGGGAAATACGCCATCTACAGTTGTATGGAGGTGATACGCTGCATTATAGCGAAGCGCTCCTGTGATCTCACCTCTTGCGACAGATTTCGGGGGCGTCTGCGGTCACAGGACGCTCCTCCTCGACCCAGTGCGGCAGGATGTATCCCATGGGGCCGCTGTTCTTGTCGAAGCAGATATGGAAGTCGTTGGAGTGAATCTCGGGGCGGTCGGTCACTTTGAACACAGACTTGAACCCGATACCTTTCTGGCCTGAGGGGGAGAGGACGCAGAAAGAATGCAGGTCAGTCAAACACCTTCACACAAAAGAAAACTCACCTCCAAACAAAAAATAATGTCTAAATCAAACCGAAGCAAAAACAATCATATCCTCAATATTACGCCTCAACATCAGACACACACATGACTGCATGCTACAGACACGCACACAAACAGATACAGTACACACACACACAAACACATATACACACACAGACAAACACACACACACACACACACAAACAAACACACACACACACAAACAAACACACACACACACACAAACACATACACAAACACATACACATAGACACACACAAACACAAATACACACACACACACAAACACATACACACACACACACACACACACACACACACACACACACACACACACAAATACACACACACACACACACAAATACACACAAACACACACACACACAAACAGGAGCCCTCTATGAGCCATCCCTTTTGCAAATGAGGTCTGTGTTGTTCAGACATCAATCCCAGACCACCTGCTCTTCCTGAGCTGAATAATTAGTCTGAAGGTTATCTAACGAGCTGGCCCTCTCAGCTGGGCCTGTGGTGACTTGGCACAGCCGAACACACACACACACACACACACACACACACACACACACACACACACACACACACGCGCACACACACACGCGCACACACACACACACACACACAGCGAGAGCGCAGGAGTTTGTGAATGGGCTGCATACATTGACAAGCACACCAGGAACTTCACAAGGACATCTGCTTTGTCTCAGATAGACTTTTCTCAGAATGCAAGACACAGGACAAACAGACGGGAGGGGGGCAGAGAGAGAGAGAGAGAGAGAGAGAGAGAGAGAGAGAGAGAGAGAGAGAGAGAGAGAGAGAGAATAAGAGCATTACAAACAGAAACAGAAGAAGAAGAAAGAGAAGAAAGAAAGAGAGGGAGAAAGACAGGGATTAGAGACAAACATAAGGAGAGGTACAGACAGAAAGAGAGAGAAAAGAGAGAAGAAAGAGAGAGCAACTTTCCCTTGCAAAAACCTTCTTAACACATCGCGTCACCCATATCATTCATAGTCCCAGAGGGATCACTTAGATGTTAAACATCAAAGGCCCGTCTACACCCGGCCGTCACCAAAGCCCCCCTCACACGCAAGACTCTTTCAAAGCCCGGGACACTGTCCATTAACTTGCAAAACGCATGCTCGACCATAATGACCAGACAGAACAGAGAGACAAAGGGAGGAAGAGAGAGAGACAGAGAGGGATGGAGAGAGAAAAACAGTGACAGAAAAAAAATGAGAGGGAGATACAGAAAAAGAGACAGAGAGAGGGAGGAGGGCAGAGTGGGCATGCGGGAAATGGTCACTTAATTCATTTTGGCGTCATGGCAAGAGTTCACATGAAAACCTGGGACTGTGAAATGTCTTCTCACCAACTAGAAAGTAAAAACAAAAACATAAAAATCCTGATCCAATGAAGTCAGTTTTCCCGAGGCTTTGATAAAAAAAGGCCTTGTATAAACTCCCTTGCATCTTTTTGTAAACACTGGCAACAGGACAACTTTGCAAACCAACAAACAAGCGCAGCACTTGAAGTCAGCTATGCAAGACTCACACAAAATGTTTTTAATCTTGTCATGGCACATGTCATATGCTGCCATGAATTATCCAAACAAATCTGTGTTAAACAGATGCCATATCCTGTTAAGTCTACACCTTAATCTGTAGTTTTCATGACTAAATGTATGATGAAACAATGACTTAATATCATGTGACATTAAGCTGAAATGGAATGTAAAAATATGAAGTGCTTGTCACGACAATTACTGATATTAATAAATATGACTGTCCACATAATTGGATGTTGGACAACCTGTTCATGAGCATGATTATGTTTGTCTTATGAAGCCAAGACTAAGTACAGTGCTTTCCCAAGGAGCATACTGTAAGCACCAACCACTGAACAGGGCAGAGAGAGCTCTGTAGAGTGGTTGGTAACAGCACACAGGTAAGTGAAACCGCCCACGCTTAACTACAGTGCTGGTCCGTACATGCGCATTCACAGGTGTGTGTTGGCTATGTAACCACAGATGTGTGTTACCTATATATATCCGTAGGTGTGTGTTACTTACATATGAGTAGGTGTGTGATACCTGTATATTCGTAGGTATGTGATACCTGTGTATTCGTAGGTGTGTGATACCTGTGTATTCGTGTATGTGTGTTACCTATGTATCCATAGGTGTGTGTTATCTGTGTATTCGTAGGTGTGTGTTACCTGTGTATTCGTAGGTGTGTGTTACCTGTGTATTCGTAGGTGTGTGTTACCTGTGTATTCGTAGGTGTGTGTTACCTGTGTATTGGTAGGGGTGTGATACCTGTGTATTCGTAGGTGTGTGATACCTGTGTATTCGTGTATGTGTGTTACCTATGTATCCATAGGTGTGTGTTATCTGTGTATTCATAGGATTGTGTTACCTGTGTATTCGTAGGGGTGTGATACCTGTGTATTGGTAGGGGTGTGATACCTGTGTATTCGTAGGTGTGTGTTACCTATGTATCCGTAGGTGTGTTTGCCCTTGGTGCTGCGGCCCACGTCACAGATGGCCCGCACGTTTCCCTCCTGGAAGCCGCACTCGTTGTTCAGGATGGTGATGCAGTCCTTCTCGATCACGAACGCCAGAGACGGCTGTGCGTCATCACTCGAGGGATAGCTGTTGTCATCGGCGTTCTGGACACACGGAGAAAAATGGCCATCATTATGACTTCTAATGCAATGTTTGAATATCTGCATATCTTTAGCTTGTTTATGTCCTCTTTTGTAGGTCGCTTTGGATAAAAGCATCTGATAAGTGTAATAAAATGTAATGTAATGGACTGGCCAACCTAAATGAGCTCCAGGACGAAGTGTGTGTCTTTGTTGTAGAGCTTGGTGGAGAGACTAACGTCCACTCACCAACACTGTCCTGCACCCTTGATGCACTAGCTTTGCTATGCCTTTGCTTATTCTGTGTTCCTCTGCATATCCCTAAAGTGTTATGCACTGTAATATAATGTAATGGAATGTAATGTAATGGCCTGGCTGACCTGAATGAGCTCCAGGACGAAGTGTGTGTCTTTGCTGTAGAGCTCAGTGGAGAGACTAACCTCCACTCACCCTGGATGCACTAACCTTTGCTTATTCTGTGTTCCTCTGCATATCTGTTAAGTGTTATGCACTGTAATGTACTGTAATGTAATGTAATGGACTGGCTGACCTCAATGAGCTCCAGGATGAAGTGTGTGTCTTTGCTGTAGAGCTCGGTGGAGAGACTAACCTCCACTTACCAACACTGTGCTGCACCCTTGATGCACTAACTTTGCTACGCTTTTGCTTATTCTGTGTCCCGCTGCATATCTGTAAAGTGTTATGCACTGCAATATAATGTAATGGAATGTGATGTGATGTGATGTAATGGACTGGCCAACCCTGAATGAGCTCCAGGACGAGGCGTGTGTCGGTGAAGAAACTAACCTCCACTCACCAACACTGTCCTGCACCCTAGCTGCACTAACTTTTCTATGCCTTTGCTTATTATATGTTCCTCAGCATATCGGTAAAGTGTAATATGCTGTAATGTAATGTAATGTAATGGAGTGGCCGACCTGAATGAGCTCCAGGACGAAGTGTGTGTCTTTGCTGTAGAGCTCGGTGGAGAGGCGCTGCAGACTGCGGCCCAGACGCTCCTGGTGCACCTGCATCAGCCGCCGGCCCTCCTCGTTCAGCTCCACGCCCACCCCGAAATCACTCCTCCTGAAGCACACACACACACACAGACACACACACACGCACATACACACACATGCACGCACACACGCACACATTGTAAAAGTGAAAGCGATTGTGAACTTGAGTGCCTGCTTAGCTAGGCCTTTAAAAGGCCCTCGGCTGTCTTGTTTTTCTATATTTATTTATATCTGTGCGGCTGGATCCTGTACATATGTCAGAATGAACAATACAGCTGCCTTTGACTAAACACAGCGGATGTCACTGAGAGGTTTTGAGGTCACAGGATTATGAAACGTAATGTAATATTGTAACCGCAATGCATTAGTGACGGTACAACAGCGTGATGTAAACAAACCTGATGTCCTCAATGACGGCCCTTTGGGGGCTCAGTTTAGGCACCGCAGCCTGGTCCTCTGTGCCATCTGACTCTTCCTCTTCCTCATCATCTGCTGCTGTTTTATCTGGCTGACCTGCAGTCAGGTCGGCGGTGGTCTCTTCCTCCGTCTCCTCAGGGGTGCTCAGGTCACTGGCCTGATCCGAGACCAGTTCTTCGCCGCTGTCGTCTTCCTCCACAATGACGGAGGCATCACTGTCACTGTAATCTGGGGGAGGGAGGCAAAACACATAACCACAGCGCTGTGAATGGTGGAGTACCAGTTTTTGACCAAGTACCAAACACAACTGTTGTTTCCATTTTACTGCCTTAAATTTAGCCATTTATAAACCAGGGTTGCCTTGGTCTCAACCATCACTTTATAATGGTATTTAGAATGCCGACATTTCATCTAGGGGGAACCATTGACAAGATCTTTCAAGAAACAATGAATCCAGAATTCAAGCTCTCAAAAAAGACCAAGATGCTAAGACTAATAAATAACTAATGACTCAAAGCAAGAAAAAGAACACATGGTAGTACAGCTGTGTTTTCCCCAATAAATATGTCAGGTTTCAAGTTTGTTGTTGTTGCTACTGGTGAAAATTACCACCTACCTGAGGTGTCAACGCCATTGAAGTCAGGGACTTGGAGGTCCTCCTCTGGGTCTTCACTGTCAGACGAGCTGGCCTCCGACTCTCCATCAGCCAGGCCATTGGTCACCACAGACTGCAGCAAAGAAGCAATAGGGGAGCCATTTTATGGATGTACAGTACACAGCACAGTATTTCATATGGCAAAGGATGATAAATGTGTGTTTTAGGTGTAGATACAAAGACACAGAAACACAGAGACACACCACAGAAAGCTGACATGACTAAGCCCCCAGAATTTAAGGACCTTGAGGTGCACATAAGGCAGATGAAGATGTTGTGACAGACATTACTAAAACCAGCCCACCAGAACCCAGTAATTTGAAGATAAACCCAGTATGATGAAGATAAACCATTACAATAACAAAGTGGGGAAAAAAGCAACGTCATTCCTACTAGTGGACATTCTGTAGCTAAAAACTCATGAAGCTCTCATAAGGTCGAACCTGTGACTGGGAGGCGAAAAAGGCGTCTGGTGCTGGTGCGGGTGGCGAGAGCAGCTTGGAGTGGTAGTCGCTAGCCCACTCTGTGATGCCCAGCAGCACGCCCATCTGGTGGAGCTTGGTCAGGTAGCGAGGCTCCGTCCTGGCTCTCTCCAGCAGCATGGTCTTGGACACGGCCTGTCCCACAACCTTGGAGAGGGGCTCTAGAAAGATCTACAAAGAAGGGTGGAGGCAGAGTGACATTTTAGTCAAGCCATTTTATTTTTTCTATAGCACATTTCAAAAACAAAACAGCTGACCCAAAAGTGCGTCATAAGACAAGCATGATCTAAAATAAGACACTAAAACCAAAAGAAAAAAAAAAACAACTGCGAAGACCATAAATATGCTGAAAGACGGAGAGCTCCGTACCCTTCAGTTTCGAAGGGTGAATGGGGTACTGACAGAAGTTACGAGACGAGAACAAGTGATTTACTTCAAAAAGAGGCTGGATGGATGTGTTCCAAATTGCAGAGCGTTTATTGATGTCTGGCTAAGTCGGCTGGCTTTGGAAAGGATCTGACGCTGTACCAAGATCAATATTGAATATAAATGATGCATGTGCCTGACTCCAGATCAGAGGCGTGTTTCTAGACACATTATGGCGCTGATGTAATTAGCACAGTCTCCATGCCAATTACTTAAAATAAATAAATAATAATAAAAAAGAACTGATGGCAATGATTACAGCACATAGCCTGGCAAGAGAAACTGACACTTTAAAAAGCAGCCCCCATATGTTTGCCCACGCAAGCTGGGTCTAAGTCTGTGTTAATCTCTCGCTATCCTCACAAGTCAGATGCCATATGAGCATCACTCAATAAACAGCTTCTTTTTTTTTCACAGGCCAGGCACCACTAAATTTAGTCTCTGCTGAGGGAATTTATAACACATTTTTTTTAAACCCACATATTTTCCAGAGAATTACTTCTGGTACATTCTGACCAAGTGTGTAAATTACCCTACAAGTTTAATAGAAGCCATGAGCAACAGAACAGATTCTTGAGTTTTTCATACTGTATGTCAGGAGACAAAGACCTCCTCTTCTACCTTCTATACACTTTCATCCTGCCCACCCACACCACCTACATCACCACCTACCCAACCTGTTTAAGTATACACAGAGGGTCAGAGAGCAGTCCAATGTAAAACAAAACAAAAAAAAAGGAAAAAGAAAAAAAAGAAATAAAAAAAGTGTACATGAATGTTTACTGCCTTATATATAACATAATTTTGGTTACTTTCACATATTTGTCATACAACCAAAAGTGTAAGAGTTATATGTTTTATATCAGTAATGCAAATTACATACGTTTCCCTTTGTAGAAATGTACCAAGTGGTTTGTTGTCACATATTTTATTTGCAAGTTTTAGTTAAAATGTCTATGGATATTTTGTGTAAATTATCTATGCCATTTACACATAGGGTTGAAGTACCTGTTGCAGTAATGCCTTGCAGATTCTCATGGGGATTCGGACGATGCACTCAAGAACAAACTGGGCAACTCTGCTGTATGACAGCCCATCCTCTGACTGAGCTGAATCTGCAAGCAGTGTACACAACTTCATTTTGCTGTTTGTATGTACATTTCCATTTTATGAACCATGTTTATCATCATCAGATCTAGTGATATGCAATGCCAAATGTAAGGTAAAAGACCTAGGTAAAGTAAAAATAATATTGTCTCTTAAGTTCTTCATACCAAAGAAAGACTTGCTACTAATCACCTCATCAATTTTTGAGATTATGTTGCTACTATGTAAAGTTGTGTCTCCAAATGGTAAAAAAAAAGTCGGTAGTGCTTTGTGTGCTTGGATTTTGTAGAAGTTTCATTTCTAAGGCACCGGCAATGCAATTCTGGGCTAAACATAACTCATGTCCCACCCTACTAACACCAACAAAAAAAGCGATGAGAAGCTGTGAAACTGCATAACTCCACAATGCTTTAAAACTGAGCGCAAAGGTTTTCCTACATTTTTTTTTAGAACAGTTTTCTAATATATTTCACGCTACCAAACCAAAACACGCTTTCTGCTTTACTGGGTCTTTCCTTGTTCCTTTTCGCTCCTACCTTCCATCGCCACGGCTGTAGCTAGTGAGCTCTCCATGTGATTGGCCAGGAGTGCCGTGGGGGCGTTGGGTATCCCATCAGCCACCACGATGGACACCAGGTGGCCGGCCGCAGCTACGGCGTCCAGAGTCTGTGCGGCGTGGGCGAAGTGCCTGTCGCCCGTGGCCCTGGTCACCCGCAGGAGCACGCCTGGCCTCACCTCCAACGCCATCAGGTCTGTACGGCCTACGCAACACAACATCCACAACCAATATTATTAAAATATTATTAAAACAGTACCAATATCTTTTATACTTGTGGATAGACTTATTCTGTTCTGTTTTTATTGCACTGTACATGTGATGTACTGTATAATTGCACATGATATATGGCAATAAAAAGAATACCAATATTTACATCTGAAACATCATGGCATCAATGGCTCAATCCTTGTTCATAAAGATAGGAACAAGCTTCACTCAAACAACCCCTACCTACTTTTAGAGTGCTGGCCAAACATCAAGACAATTGAAAAACAGGAAAAGAAGGTCGCTATGAATAATACAACATTTATTCATAATGTTGAATAAATGTTGTATATGCATAGTGTGGCCTTCTTTTTCGTGTTTTTTAATGCTCAATCCCTGGATTTTCGTTTGGTTTCTTAGGTTTGGGTGGCCTTTGGGTCAAGGTACCATTTGTCAAAATAGAGACAAGTTCCTCAGGCCAAGGCAATGTGTAATTAAAAAGGCTTAATTTACAATAATGTGCCCTAAAAGGCTAGTTAAAAACGCCACACATGTAGTGGCACTGGGCTTTCTTCAGGACAGAGTGGTGCAAATGCAATACAATTCAAATGCAATATAATACAAAAATATCATTTTACAGCTACTGTGCAACTATGGTTCAAGCATTTCAAAAATGTTTTGGAACATACAACACATACAACACTTTTGCCATTAATGGAGTAGACTGGAATCAACACACATCATTGCACAATTATTTCCTGTGTTTACAGACCAACATCGAAGAAATTTCCCATCCCACCACTACTACATTCCTCACGCACATCCATAGCACAGCAGAGCAGAATTTTCAAGTAATGCAGACTTACAGAAAATGGAAACGGCCAAAAAAAAGATGACAGAACACCAAATACACTTGGGTTCCAGTCTACCCAAGGTCATTTCCTGCTCTTACCCTCTTTCCCACTCACTTTGTCACTCTCTACTACCATCCTATCTGATTAAAAGCAGAAGGCCAAAGCGAACAAAAAAAGGAAAATCAAAGAACGAATAACAATAATAATATTACTATTAAAAACTATTATAATATTACTATTATATACTGTTAATATATAATAATAATAATAATACTACACTAAGAGAG
>CM059287.1:18557514-18582514 GCA_030347295.1 Setipinna tenuifilis | reverse complement strand
CATTTACTTAATACCCTACAAAACTGTCACAAGGATGTGTGTGTGTGTTTGTGTGTATGTGTCTGTGTTAGAGCTGGATGTGTGTGTGTGCGTGTGTATGTGTGTGTGTGTGCGTGTGTGTGTGTGTGTACATGTGTGTGTGCGTGCGGCAGGGTGGTAAGAGATATGATGTAAACCAGTCGAGGCAAAAGCGCCTCAATTACAGCTGGGGATTAGGAGGTGACAAACAGCCAGTGTCACACTCACCAGCCCCATGACCACTGGTTTCATGAGAGCTCCTTGGCAGTGCGTCAAAGCGACGGCCAAAGTGCCGTTAAAAGTCGCTGGAAATGTCGGAAAAGGCTTTCAAGCTCAAACGCAGCGTGTAATTTAGGTGTGTCTGTGTGTGTGTGTGTGTCGGGTGTCTGGAATGACACTTTGCCAGGGATAATGAGGGGCTAAGTGTCATCAGGGCGGATGGCTTAGTCACCACCCAGACACACATCGCACCAACAACACTGGTGGGCCAACCGGAAGCTAAAAACCTCACCGAACTGAGGAGGTTCGGATGAGGCGGGGTGTGTGTGTGTGTGTGTGTGTGTGTGTGTGTGTGTGCGTGTGTATGTGTATGTGTGTGGTTGGGCAGGGAGGGTGTTAATAGGTCAGTCCCTGAGGAAAGTCATGCATTTGGTCTGAACATTCTGTCCCCCCACCTAAGTTTTTTTTAGAGCATTTACACCTTTCATTTAAAAGGACAGTAGACAGACTGACAGGAAAGGAGTGGGAGGATGTGACAGGGGTGAGATCGGGAAGTGACCTTGCAACGTACTCGAACCCAGGACCCCTGCTTTAATGTATGGATGGCGACTTTAGCATTCTTAACTGCCAGAGAATGTCACCCGCACTTACACTGCTAGAACATGCTGAACACAAGATGAGTTACACTATCTTCCGGCTGGAATGTTACATTTAAATGTGTTCCATGTCTTTTGCCATCTTAGAGAAAACACACCATCCCTAATGTTTAAATAGTAAGTTAGCACAGAAAAGCCATTTAATCCTGCACAGTGAGTTAGGGTTAGGGTTAGGGCTAGGGCTAGGGTTAGGGTTAGGGTTAGGGTTAGGGTTAAGGTTGGGGATAGGGATAGGGCTAGGGCTGGGGCTACGGCTGCGGCTGCGGCTACAGTTAGGGTTAGGGCTAGGGTTCTGCGAGAAGACTGTATGGAAAATGTGGCGCTTAATAATATTCACAGCATTCAACGATATCGCATGATCTGGCAAAACACAGATGACCAGAACTTGTGCAAAGTATCCTGAAAGGTATGCAACACTGCATTTCACTCATCCAATACACATTCCACACAAACACCCCCCCCCCATCCCATCCCCACCTCCCTTGACAGGTGTGTGCACTGCGCACCTTGATCATGGTAGCGTTGAAGATGCCCTCCGCGTTGGTGAAGACCTCCATCACGGCATCCGCCGCGCTCATGCCTGCATACTTCTTCCTCAGCTCGCGGCTGCTGGCCGAGGAGGAGGAGGAGAAGTGGAAAGCTCCTTCGGCCGGGTCCATCACGCTCTTCTTGATCTTCCACAGCTTGTCCTGCACGTCCTGCTCCAGCTCCACCCGGATCTTCTCCTTGGCCGTGTCCATGAAGGCGTGCATGGTGTTTACTGCCCTCTGCAGAGTCTTAAGAGGAACCAGAATCAGTTTATTTTTTATTTTTGTGATCAAATATTTTTATTAAGTAAGTCACACAAGGTTATGGAAAAGCATCTCTGTCAAATTACACGAAGTATGCCGAAGACATAAGAACGTGTCCCAGGGCAAAAACACAGAGAGGAAAGAAGGGATGGAACCAGAATCAGTTTTATAGGCCAAGTATACTTACATATACAAGGACCTTTCATGTTAGCTCTCTATACATACACACATGTAGAGTAGACTCATACTGTACAATAGGAGACAACAATATAGAACCCTATTATAGGCAATAATATACATAATATACAAGAGTGATGCAAGATGATCATGATCACAGTGGATTACATAATTAAAGCTTGAGTGAAATCGTTAGCCTTAATAACACTGACAGAAAGAAGACAGCTAGCGATTGCTTTCTATGTCAACAAATGAATTCATTGATTAACTGTTGCTCAAACTGAAAATGATTTAAAAATCAAACTTACTGAAATGGGGAGCCCAAGACCCTGAATGCGAATGCCCAGTTCATAAGGTGAGTCACAGTTGTACTGATCAGCCAGGTGCTTCATGAACTCAGTGAGGTCAACCTTGCCTTTGAATTTTTTCCTGAACGTTTGTAGACTCTTTAAAAAAAAAAGACAAATATTGCTCATTAAAACTTAAATCCATTCTAACTGGATGCTAACAACTACAAACTTAAATGAGTAATACACTGACAACATAAATACTGCTTTCACTGACAACAATAGTACAGCCAGAATATAGTATTTAGCTCTCATGTTTTAATTTTGTGTATTGTCTCTTGCCTTTAAATATTGACCCTAAATAACCCTGAGTATTTTGAATATAATTGCAGTACCAGTTTTCACCACAATCCTTCATATAGCACCTTTAACCCCAAGTAGGTGAATAAGTATCAGAGACACTGACCCTCAAAATGTCCACGGTCTCAATGCGGTGTATGTCCTCATCCTTGGTGTTGGCATCTACTTTGAACATCTTGTGAATGAGAGGGATCTTGCACAGGGGCCCGAGGTTGAGCTCCTCGAAGCGCTTCTTGTTCTGCAGCCCGGCCAGAGCTTGGCCCAGTTCATACAGAGTGCACACCGCAGACACTGCATTCATCGACTGGGTGAAAACACACAAGAAATATTTACAAAGTCAGCTTTATTGTCAAAAACTATGTACAGGTTGCACACACACAATTTGAAATTGCAATGCTCCCTAGGCCCCACAGTGAACATTAAACATCTTATAAACAAGACAGGAAGACATGATGACAGACATAACAACATAAACATAACAAAAAGTACATACTTGTCATAGTAGCACTGTGTGTGTGTGTGTGTGTGCGTGTGCGTGTGTGCATGCGTGCGAGCATGGGTGTATTTGCTTTTTACAACTAACTCATTCATAAAATGACAAAAATTTCTAAAACCTCTCCAGGAACAAAATACTCCCTTAGATAATTGGCTATCCCAGTCCCTCTGTCCTACCTCGATGAACATGTTGATCTCTTTAATGGCCCGTAGCAGACTGGTCACAGCAGGTAAGCGCTGGTAGATCTTCACGGCCTGCAGAGACTGCACTTGCAGGATGTCACACACCTGACTCTCAACCTGGTCAAAGATACACAAAAAAAGTTAGTTTAAAACTTGGTGTGGCACCAAGAGCTTGCCTCTATGCTAAACACCACATGGAAAATGTTCTTGATTGATTTGATCTTTTCGAAGTTCATGAATATTTGAAGAAAAAACAGCTTTACATTAAAACATCCATTATATGATTAAGTGTTTTTAACAGATGCTTTGGCTATGGCTATTTGTTTTTTCAATTTTTCATGTAATATATCCTGCACATATATCCTTACAACGGTATTGTACATTTTTGTTTAATCATCATCCAGGAATCAGGATTTAGGTTTTGTCTCCAGTCACAGTTCCAGTCGTCCCCCCACCTCACGTCCAGTTTAAGAAAAGTAAAGGATCTCACCCTCTCGACGGTCACCCTTTCTCCTCGGGTGGCGAGGGATCTAATGACGTCTTCGGCCAGGCTGTCCACATCGTCGGCGCTCATGTTCTTCCTGGAGCGGCGTTCCCTGCTGGTCCCGCCCCCCTCGTAGACCTCCAGGGCCTCTGCGGCGCGCACGTTAGCGGCGTGCTGCTCCCTCAGCTGGGCGTGGTAGGCCTCGTGGAACGCCACCGAGCTCTCCCGATCCCGTTCACGCTCCTTGGTTGCCGTAGCAGCCACTGTCACTGCCGCTGCCGCCGCTACCGCCTCCGCCGTCTTCTGCCGCCGTTCCTCAGCCTTGGTCGGTTTTGCCGCCCCCAATGGGGGGAAGTCACCGCCAGCCAGGCCGTTCAGTACGAGGGCCTCCTGGGGCAGGGGGGAGGTTGCCCTGAGGGGGGACGGGGGGTCCCTCACGCGGCTCACGGGGATCCCACCTGCCCAGGCCAGGGGGCTTTGGTCCCGGCTAGCCCCTGGTGTTGCTATGATGGACATGTAATTAACAATTTCAGTCATGGTACAAATTACAACTGTGTTAAAGTATCACATCCAACATAATGTCTTTACAATAACAATACAATCCAACATTCTCCTAATGTGACGACAAATAAGCCACCGTCAAATAACATCACTAAAACAAGAAATAAAAACATACATTTCATACATTATTTTTAGCCTACCATTACAAAAGTATACTGAAGATTGTAGATTGAAAGGAGACAAGCTACTTTTAAAGTACTTTCATTAGTACTTGCATCTAATTGCCATTGACATAAGTTACACATTTGCATACATTTTTTAATATGATTACCGAAAAAGCTCAGTGGCTCTGGGCTCCCGTTGATGGCCTTTGGCTGTGTGGCTGCTGGCAGCGGAGCTGGTGCTGGTGCTGGTGTTGGTGCCAAGCGCATGTAGAGCGGCACGTGTGTGTTCCCGGTCACCGGCGTGCCGGCATAGACAAACTGGAGGGGCTGCATCCCCGGCAACTGGTTCTGGGTCAGTCTGACGGGGAGTGCGTCAACGCTCACGCCAAACGACGGAAGGGCCATTGGGGGGGCCGCCAACAGGGGGCCTTTACTCTGAGGTGGTGGTGGTGGTGGTGGCTGGGGACTGGCAGGGGCCGGCGGTGGGGTCGAGACCGTTTGGGCGGTCTGGGGGGTCGCGGGAGGTTTTTTCCTGTGTGACCGATGGAAGACTACCTCCTCCTCCACCACCAGCTCCTTGAAGGAGTCCAGGAACGTCGCTATGCTGCAGAAGCCGAGCGCGCTCAGAGTCAAATTCCGCTTGTACTTCTGGTTGAAGGACACTGCCAGTTTTTTGACCGGAATGCCGTCTGGGTGCTGCCTGACCAGCTCTATCACGGCCTTGCGATCGTTCGCCATGTCTGCAACAGCAAAAATTAATATACAAACAAACAAATAAACAAATAAATAAATAAATAGGTGAAGATGCACATTTAACTAAGTAGTTAAACTTACCAAAATTCGTCTGGGCACTACAGTGTGATACACAGGACATGCAACAATGCATTATACATGAACACTCATCAATCAGCTACTGTCACAGGCCATCAAAGACAACACCCTGCGTAACCAAGCCTGCTTTAATGACAAAAGATTCTCAGGACACTGAATTAATTTTTCATGTTCTTCAACTGATGACAGAAAGAAGCTTCTGGTTTCTACCTTTGTTTTAAGCTTACATTCATTCCATTCAAGATTTCTGCCCTCTTAATTTTTTTGCCATATGTAAAGCATTACATGTGGTATAAAAATGTAAACAAAGGCAAATTGTCTTTAAACACTGTATCAAAGCCTCTACATTTTAACACCTACACACTTGTAACAAGTTTTCTGATATGACAACCAAGTCATACCAGAGTATTCTTGATGACTATGGAGTTTATGGACTTTGGAACTCGATGACTATGAAACCGCCCACAGACACCCCGTATGACAGAACAAAACCTGGTGTGGACAGCAGGCCTACTTCCTAGACACTCAGCAGTTTCCTCATTCCCGACTGTTTGCCATCTCTACCGCACTTCAGCTCCAGGTAGACAAATATTATGGCCAACTCAAATCAAAACTACTGGAACAAACGCAACAAGCAGGAGGATGTATGCAAACAATGTACACAGCCACAGAGTAAATATTTCACCATGTAAAAATGCAATATTTAGCTGGAAGTAAGTCGCAGAAATATACCATGTGGCAAGAACAAGACTAGCTTTACGATCAACCTTATAGGCACAAAAAAGACACCTCAAAACAACCACTAAAAGGCTACAGCACTGACCAGATTTTTTGCTGCTAAAAATGTAAGCAAAAGAAAGAAAAGGCCACAAACAAACACAATGGAATGAGGATACTTCTTCTCGACTTACCACAAATGAGAATTCTCTCTCTCCCTCTCTCTCAAGCGCTGTAAACTGTAAACTAGGCTATCTGTTCTCTATTCTGACTAAAATGAACCTGTGCTACCCCTGGTCTGCCTACCTTTAAAACCTCGTTCCAACCCCCCCCCCCCCCCCTCCTTGGGTCTAAACCACTGACAGGGTGTGACATCAGTCGGTCTCGAGAAATGAAAGTGAAACAGTCATCAGTGTCAGATGGCTGACCAGAGTACACCAGAGGGCATTAGGGGAGCTTACTCACTATTTGCATTTGACTTGGTATTTATTTATGTATTATCTTCTTTAATATATTTTGACAGGGAAAGTGTACAATGAAACATTAACCTTGAGGCAAGATGTATTTTTAGCATAAGACATGCCTCTTTCCCAAGTGTAGTCCATCGGCAGGTAGTGAATCAACATAAAAAAATATATACAAATAAATGTGCATTTTTCCTAGTATGTGTATATGTACAAATTTGCATTACCCCCATCCCCAGCCCATCCCACATGCATAATCACTAATCCATATCCACATCCATCCTGTGAGATATTTTCAATGGAAAGTCACTGGGGCTCAACCTGGCCGATTTCAGCTCAACGGTTGTGGTTTTCCACTACAACTACAAAATAACATCCAGTATTGGAGCCACAATGTGGTTTATATATGTTGCTGTTGACTGTGGCTTGTCCTAACATGACCCACATTCTTTTACTGCAGCAATCGCTAGGCAACAGAGGAAAGCAAAACTGAGAGCTAGGGCGGTTGCAGGCAATTGCTCCAAGTTTCGCTTTCCAGCACTGCCTACTAATAGCAACCACAGCTGCCAGGGAAGTCACGTGACCAGCCTGACAACAGAGTGGGTGCGGTGGGGGCAATGTTTACATTTACAGTCTTCACAGAGAGATAGGCAAGACATCAACCACTATTTGGACTCATGACATCACACATGCATGTCAAAAAAAGATAAATATATCAGCTGTAGCAGATATTAAACACTTTATCTGTGCTGTTGGTATGTTCAGCATTAGTTTCTTCACTGTAGTCTAACAATCCAACAGCCTACATAAACGTGTTAAATATACTTAAAACCTCACTTTGTAAAGACATTTAGCAGATCACATCTATCCATTCCCTCTAAATGTACAATGTTTGCGTCATGTTTTTTTTCAATCTTCCTTTGCATACACTGTTATTTCCTGTAGAAAAGTCAAATCATATTGCTACAATGAAAGCAACTTCACTCGGTAAAACTGCACAACAAAAAATATTGGCATGTTTCCTGTGCTTAAAACAACGCTGGTGCCAAATTTCAAATCAACGACAATATTAGCAAAACATTAGTTCTTGCGATGACTTGACATGAGCTTTACACTGTACAAGTGGGTTTTAAAGACGGCGTATGAAATTTTGTTTAAGAGGTGATGTTTGAGCTAAACAGCAAAAAAAAAAATCACCTCTCATTTTCATTTTTTAAATATATTTACCGTTTAAATGGTTGGGTTTGGAAGACCCCATTTTATAGACCCAGAACTGTGTATGAACACAACGGAGGGCACAGACTAAAGACAGAGCTTTTTTTAAAAAAAAATGAATAAAAATAAATTTAAATAAATAAATAAATCATGAAAATGAAAGTGCAGCAGATGAGTATTGAGCAACAGTGTTCTGTCGAACTTGGGCTACTTGTTAAGTTGGGCTACCAGGCAAGTGCAGTCAGGGACAGTGAAGGTTAGGGTTAGGGTTAGTTAGATAATAGCATTCTACTGAATTTGGCTACAGGTAGCTGATCTCAACAAAGCAGCTTACTTCCCCAGAACACAGGCCTAATCCTTTGACAATAACCTTACAGTTAAGAACTCATAGAGCGTGTTGGTGCAAAGGCAAAACAGCCGGAGGCTCAGAACAGCCAGCACATCAAACAATCAAAGTGGACATCAAAACCAGTGAGTCAGTGAGATATAGACCCTTTCAACAGTAATAACAAAACCGAAACGTTCCATGTCATTCCCAAACTGCTACGTTTCACATTGGTGGGAATGTTAAAACACAAACCCTGTGGGAACAGCTAAGACGCTAATAATCTTAACTCTCTTAAAACAATATGTTAAGTCTTTTTTGCCCGCATAAGAGAGAGGCGGGACTGACTACCTAGAGGCCCAATGAGATTTATAGAAAGGAAGGTGGTCCACAGAAACTGCTTGCCCTGTGTGTCCTTTATGTGGCCTGACATGGAACGATGCTTTCATTAATCCAACCCAGAGGTCTTCAAACACAGATGTTTCGAAGATATGATATTTACCTTACAGCAATAGAAAAATTTGACTGACTGATCATCATATAAGTAGGTTGTGTGTGTGCGTGTGTGTGTGTTGGTGTGTGTGTAAGAAAGAAAGAAAAAAATAGAGAGAAAGAGAGGAGAGGGAGAGAGAGAGAGAACAGTTAAAACAAAGAACGAGAGAGAGAGAAAGAAAGCTACGAAGTTGTTATATGATAAAATGTGGCAACCTGCATAGACTATTAAGCAAACTCAATATTACAAATATGGCTATTTCTTATGTTCTGTAAGAAGTAGCATTGAGTACATCAATATTTAGTACACTGGGTCATTACTGTGTGCTTGGGGCCAATGCTCTTCCTCACCTTGAGAAGAGGAGGGGTCTTGGAGACGGTCACCTCCGGTAGCAATTTTGATGACATTTCTGTCACCGATCCTCTGAACCGTCACGTCATCCCCTAAGGCAGAGAGGAGATCCTGAAGGCCAGCCAGGCCGTACTTGCCCAGGACGAGCTGTCGACCGTAGTGACGCTTATAGGTGCTGAGGAACTGGGCGATGTTCACTCCTTCGGGGATCCCACGCAGCATGTCCAACACATTCTCTTTGAGTTTCTGCAGTGAGGGCTCTGCAATGGCAAAACCACAGCTTGTTTTTGACCGGCAAATTACAGTGTCCACACAACATATTTTGTTTCACAAATGCAGTGACACTTGAACAGTTCACAGATGTGTTAGATATATTAAAAAAAAAAGTTTATAAGCACTCTGTATGCTACAATGATTTAAAAGAAAGGTAGGGAGGGGTAGGGGGCAGAGTAAGATAAGAGGATAATTGCCCATTTCTTCTCTGGATGTGCAATGAACAGGTAAACCCACTAGGTTAACCTTGATAAACATAATTCAATGGAACTGAACTACACTAGTTACACCATGTTTCATGTTTCTTTGAAGTTAAACTCAAAGGAAATGTGGCCTGATTGTCAAAGACATGTGTGTCGTGTGTATATCATTCTCACCCTTCTCATTAGTTCGCACTGTAGGAGTGGACATTTGTCCCCCAGGCACTGGGCCAGGTGCACCAGAGGATTTTGCGGATGAACTTGTAAAAGTCCTTGCTGTAAAGGTTCTCGTGTGTCGGGCAGCCATGGTCCTCAAAACCTCAAACAGGTCAGTGGTCTTTCTATGTCCATGCTATTAGACCATGCACGTAGGAATTCCAGCTCTTCATAGCAGATTCATTGGGAAATATCGCGTCCTGTGATCATCCTGTGATTAGTCATGGTCAGAGACTGGTTAGTTAAATGTGCACATACATCAGAAAAACAACCGTAACTGACACTGCAAGGTTAGTCTCACTACAGAAATTGTAAACGGTTATTTAAGCAGAAAGACAATCTTTCACACTTACACCAGCACCAGACAGCATTTAATATTATTTCCATGGATTAACATTATTCACTTCTGATTTTGTAGCTTATGGGCTATTTTTTATCGGTAAAACCAGTGATTTAACGTTTCGTAGATGCTTCACGTTTGTCTTGTAGTATTAAACAAGGACCGTTGTCATGGCACCTTGCCTTTATGCTAGCTCCTTACATCAGCTAACAAAACTTTTCCGACCAGGTCCTAAACTTGGAAATCTTTTGCGCGGCTTTCTTCTTGAGACATTCAAAGCAAATGATGCTAAACTCTACACAGTTTAGGATACGTCGGTCCTAAGCATTTCGCCACTGGTTTTGGTAAGAAGCAACTTTGAATGTCCAACGCACCTATGCTCTTTGATAAGCCGGTTATATAATGACATGCTATCTCACATAGCTAGACAGCTACCTTTCCTGTGTCGTTTCTTATGTAGAGGGAAACGTGTTAGCACGGCCGTAAGAGTACTAACTGAGCTAATGCTGTTAGCTTGATGGCAAATTATTGAGTTTAACCCTACTGAAGCAAGCAGCCCCTGTCTAACTACGACAGCATATGTTTATATGATATAACTATTAATATATCATAAAAGTGCATTGATAAAAGAGTACCTCAATGAGAATTATTGGAGAACATGGCAAAGCAACCATTTATTCATTGCAAGGCTGACAGGCAGGTCTGCTGAAATCAAATCCCCTCCTTCATGTACCAAACAGTGGTTATTCTGGTGTTTTGACAGACAAGTCGTGTATTTTTTCATGACCTATCGCCATCTTGTGGATTGGAGTGTTTCAAAGCAATGTTTTCCTAGGTAGCGTTGCAATGTCAAATTTTGTGTGTGCCTGTACATGGTTTTTGACAATAAAGTTGACTTTGACTATGAAGGTGAGTTTCATCATCATTGTCATCACTGGCAGAGACAGCTCTTGCTCTGTTGTACAGTTTAATCAAGCAAGGAAGGTGGCACTTTCGAAAATTCGATGGAGTGCACCATTGCCATAATACTGGTATGCTCTGCATTTCAGAGTGGCCCTTTAATGCAATTATATCATTATTTACAACAGGCCTTGAACACAAAATACATATTTTGCCAAAATAGCCAAAATCATGAAAATAATCATGAAAATAATATAGGCCTACATTGGTTAGGTGTCATCTGAGTTTTTCATATATTCAATATATCTCCCCTCCCTGGCTATGTAAATATCCACGTTTTCAGGTATGATCAAGTAATTATATATATATATATATATATATATATATATATATATATATATATATATATTATAAGTAATTATAAGTAGCCTATATTATAACTAATAAGTAATAATTAATTCAGCAGTTGTACAATTAATGGCAATATTCAAATAGATATTAATACGCATTCCTAATAAGTAATTATATATATATATACACACTATATATATATATATATATATATACACTAATTTTTGCTTCCGTGCATGGAAATGTCCTATTGATGACCTCAGTGACCTCTAGCTGACCTCAAAGGTCAAACTGAGAACGCCTCCACATCTAAAATTCATTGTCATGCCATCAAGAACAAACCCTGAAAGTTTCATGCTTTTATCATCGTGTGCACAACTTTGGCTTCTTTCAGCTCTACTAGAATTCCATCAGCATGAAAACATTAAGTGGTTGTCTGGCAACACTGCTCAAAAAGTTGCTCAATGTATCGCCTGAGACCTGTTTCTTAAAGAAACTGTTGTTCTCAAACGGTGTCCACTGTCCAACCAACATAGTCAGTGTGCTGTTGAGGGAATAGATTCAAAAACACAGATGGTTTGCAAGGTTTCATGCTCATTTCAAATGTTTTTCAGTATTTCCAAAATAACAAATATGATCTTTTATTTTAATACACATAGGCCTACAGCTACTGTATTTTTGCCCATCAATTGCTTCTCAAAGCCAACAATGCGACTAGCAGTGGGTAAAGATGTCTGCATGTTCATGTCTGTATGTTTTGTTAAGTTTTAATATTTTGAATGTTTTTGATATTTATTTACAGAAATACCCAATCTCTGTGTATTTAATACATGTAGTTAATCTGACTCCACTCAGTTAAAAACTCAGCCATAATTCCTGTTTTGCAGTAGGCTGGCATAAAACCATTTTTTACCCTGAATTACAGTCCCTCCCTTAGTCCTGTTTCCATATTTCCCTTAACAATGGAATTATCTTTTCTGATTGGCTGATGAGGTGGAAATTAACTTTGTATAACTGGCTACCTTCGTAGATCTCAAAAACTTAAATCAGTGTTCCATATACAGTAAATGCCCTTATGAATGACAACCATAACAACTCTTGTAGCCAAATTAACAACTAAATGCTCTACTGTTTCTTAACGGATGCTATAAAGTAGCAAATCAACCATTTATTTCTGTAGTTTATTATTAGATCATATAATTACGTGGAAATAAAGACTTGGTGGAGGCAACTCCACTCCACTTCACATCGTCCTCCTAGCCAACTGGGAAACACTGAAATTCTGCACCTATTAAACAAGTTCCAACAAGTACTGGTGTGCTCCAGTCTTTCCATGGATCCAGTCTTTATGTAAAAGTGACCCAGTGTTAGTTGGTGCACAGTCAAACTTTTAGTGTAACAAAATGTGTGTTTACTTACCCACTATTTAGTTGGCTTGGGTTTTAGACCACAGCCTGCTGAAAATTACAGAAGCTGTATGTAATTTGATGAGGATCTAGTGATCTTAATAACATAATTACATAATTTGTTTTAGGCGTAACAACCAATGATTGTTTAGGTCAGAGAAATTACTGGGTCTGTGTGACAGTAGGCCCACTAAAACAACATACAAACTTGAGAGAAAGAAGAGAGAGAGAGAGAAAGAGAGAGAGAAGGTGTGTGTGTGTGTGAGAGAGAGATTTCTTTTTCTTCCTCAGCATGTTATAATGGAAGCCTAAATTTGACAAATTGATGTTAAATAAGTTCTTTGATCTTCACTTTGCATTTAAGGAGTGATACTTCCCAAATCCATGGAATGCTGTTAAGGACAACAATTCTGATCTCTGTCACCAGCCCTCTCAGGAAAATATACTTGTACTTTCCTTATTATTACTTAGCACTGTGGTACAAACAGACCACTAAAATGAAATGCTGTCAGACAATGTATTACAATGAATATCGATGTCAGTGTCTCTTTTTATAATATTTATTTTATCAATTTATTAATATCAGGAACAGCCATTACAGAAGTAGAATATTACTGTTAGAGAATTCTTGAATTTTGATTATAAGAGTTACTTTTTAATCAAGGAGAAAAAGGGGAAATGTATGCCTCATGCTTCTGTGACCTTTTTACTCAGGCTAGGGAAAGTCCAGTAAGGGGAACTAGGAATGGTGCGTTTGCAAAGCAGACAAGAAACCAGACATGACCTGATGAAATGCAAAGTTCATACCTGGCTACCGAGACATATACCTAGGTACCGAGACTGCACTGTGCCACAGCACCCCCCAGGAGTGATACTTTCTAAACCCATGGAACACTGATAAGGACTATAATCGGGTCACTATCAGCAGTCCTTTCAAGAAGAATATATTTGCACTCTCCTTATCACTAAACACTGTGCTATAAACAGACTAGCAATACAAAACACTGTCAGACAATGTATTACAATGAATATCGGTGTCACAGTCTCTTTTTTTATACCAAACATACAATTTATTAATATGGGGGACAGCTATTACAGAAGCAGGATCTTACACACAGGTTTCAAGACAAGCATGACACAGACATACACAGCAGAGACAGTACAAAACAAATACGTAGATGCCAGAAATGACACTTAGACGTGTAAATGGGAAAACACAAATACACTTTTATACATGGAATTACACACAAGCTGTGTTGTAGTGGTAAAAAGAAAGCTGGTTGAGATATGCACAGCGGTCAAAGCGGTGGGTAAACTATTCATATCCTTAACAGCAGAAATCACAAAAATGCAAGTAAATGCTGTTTTGTACTTTTAAGGTGGATAAACATGTTGAAGTGTGTTTACCATTTACTACCCCACTGGACACCAGTACTTCACAGTACATTCACAGGATCATGGGCAAATTCCCATACTGAGATTACATTCATGCAAAAGGATGCACTCCCCCACACGCAATACGTTTTTTATTTTTGTTTTGTTTTTTTTTTTCAATTTTCACATTTGCATTTGTTACAGTACTCTTACAGTGAGTGTGCTACAATTATTATTGTAATCTGACTGATTCATTTTAGAAAAAGTGCAGCAATAATGACAAGGAAAGAACTTCATTAAAGGAAGTGGCGTTAATTCCTATTTGAGGGTTATGTTACGATAATTAGAGGACAGAATTCAGGAAGCAGTTATGGAATAACATAATTCAGCAAACTGTCCTGTTAAAGCATTTGAAATACGTTATCTCATGTGATTCTCGTCTAAGTCACAGAAAGAGCAGCATGAGCGTGGCAAAATCAGTCCCAAACAAATTTGAACTTTACATCTTTCATTTTCTCCTTATAAGCGGCATCAAAACGATCCGATTGGGCTGCACTCAATGTATTCACCCAATCTCCAGCAGTGCCTGAAAGAAAAAAAACATCAAAAATAAATGACTTAATAAATCCCCCTCCTCCCGTTGGTTCTTTTTTTTTTTGCACATAGCAACACACTGTCCTTACCTTTCCTTAAAAATGGTGACTTCTGTTGGTCAAAAAACTCAGTTGGTACCATGGAGTAATTGGACATCTTGTTTTGTTTCATGCTTTTGAACACACAGCGATCAGCTATCTTTGCAATGACTTCTTGGTTTAGAGATTTACCCAAAAAGGAGGAGAGTTGACTGACAGACTCTTTGAGATCCTGTTGAGGATAAGGACAAGGCAAATGTAACAATGCATGCTAAATGAACTCAAAACTCACAATTAGAACATACATTCCTAGGCGTTGTATACTATAAAGGTAACATATATTACATTGCATTACATTACACTTAGCAGACGCTTTTATTCAAAGTGACTTACAAAAAGGAGGACATAAGCTAACAGAGGGGCAGAGGAACACAGAGTAAATATATCAACTCACTCTGATCATATCCTCATAAAAGATGTAAAAGATGTGTTCTTGCTCCTTGGCATGTATCCATCCCTTAACATGGTCGAACCAAGAGCCAAACATTACTGTGTGGAGGAAAACAGGTCAGTGTCTTCACTTAAACTGTAGTATCAACATTTCTGATAAAGGCACCTTTGTTGCCTTCTCATTTATTACTTCCTAATGTACCCTCTATATGACCAAAGTCCCATGAGATTACTTTTTTGTTTCATGGGAAACCTAGTCACCATTTCAAACTTCGACCTTTAAAATGCAGCTATTGGCCAAGAGATAGTTTAACTTAATAAATGAGTGTATTTGCAATAGCTATGATGTATTTCCACACTTTTTCCATCAAGGAACATCTCCAAGAACTCGTCAACGCTTCCCGGATTCACCAAGAATGAGGCCATTCCGTAATAGTGGAAGGACGATGTGAAAATATCTTTTGGGTGTCGCAAGACATACAAGACCTAAGGGGAGAAAATATTTAACTGAATTTTTATATAGTCACATGGTGAAGCCACAATACACAGCCCTGATTAATTCTAATGTATAGGATTTCTTTACAATTTTATCATAATCTGAAAGCTCCTTCAGGCATGTATGCATAATGTATAGAATTGATTCATCTTAATATACAAAACATTAGCAACCACTTTGTCTGAAACTGCATTAGTAACTAATGTATGGGACAAATAAATGCTAATGTATAGATTATTCTACCAATGACCATATACCTTTGGTTTGACCTTGAAGTAGGACTCTGGCATCATGTTGTGGTGGAAGTGAGTTGCAAAGATCCGTGGAGATGGCCTTTCCTCCAGATTAAGGATGCTCGCCCTGTGCTCCTCCAGCCATGGGACTCTGTCCCAATTTGGGATGGTATCTATGGGGGTGAAGTCTCCCTCGCTCAGAATCACGGGAACAATCTCCTGCATCCATGTTGTGCCTGTGCAAAGGCAAGTCCATATGAAGTACTTTACAGGCAAAGTTCGTGCTTGCATAACATGCCTCTTTTTTCCCAACATGAATGGTCTTGGCATTAGCACAACATTCCTGTTCACAAGAGAAGCATGTACTGTAGTGCTCTCACTACTCTGTCCGTCTCTGCTATACCACAGTAAACCGGCGCACCACTGTGTACTAAGGAATTGAAGATTAAGCGAAAATGTGGTGAAAAAAACTAATTTTGCAAGCTGCATAGAAACATGGAATAGACTTGCACTTACATTTACAGTATACGCTTGATGGTAAACTGCAAACTTTGCGTTGGCGTAAAGACAACAAGAGCAACACTTTCAACGTCCCCATTCTGAGTTACCTACCTTGCTAGGACATAGGGTTTAGACAACTTACCTGACTTCGGATAGGTAACGATCAAAATGTCATCCGGGCGAAAAGTGAACTCCTCGTAGTACTTCAGGCACTCCGGGGGGTGAAGAACTTTTGGGACATAGACTCCCTTATAGACCGAGTACAACTCAGCTTCAGTCATGATTTTGCAAAGCCTAACTCGAGTTGACACTGAACTGAGTCAACACGCCTTCTCATGAATGGACTTTATAGCCTGGGGCACTGGCGGGGAGATTGTATGTCGGCTACGCGTGCGCAGAGACAGAGCACAGACTTAACATTCTTCAGGAAAATGTTTGTGTACATTTTTTGCAGTTTTGAATTTCTACATGGTAGCCGTTGTCACCATAGACTTACAATAATACTAACACATTAGCTACTTTAAATGGATTTTACAGGCAAGCTTTTTATACCCGAATAAATTTCCAAATAATACCCAGATATTCAAACAAATTCTAACAAGACGTTTGGTGCACTGGTTGGTCTTAACATGTCAGTATTTGGCAACGGCAGTGTATAATCCGAAGTTTAATAAGGCCTCATTTTAATGGTCATCTTTATGCCAAACACTTGCAGGTGTATGAACGTGCAGGTGTATCTGAATGTATACTGATTCCTGTTTATGCTTCTTTTAGGATGGGGTTACAAATATGTCAACACTCTATGCTATTTAAACTAGAAGAGTCAGATGATTGCAGACTTTTGCACCTTTAATCATTTCCAAACAAAAATGTTAATGCAGGATTCTGATACAGATTCAGGTAATCACCACAAGAACTAAGGCAGTGACCCTTGTGCCTATGAACAGAAAATTTAAGTCAATCAGACAAGTAGGTTTTCAAGTGTACATGAGCAGACACACACATGGATAGTTAAGAACTGTCCTCTGAGACCCATAATAAAAGACACTTTGAAAAAATGTAACTAGACATATGGGGAGGCGAATCCCCTGTTCGGTACTTTGTGAGAGGCATCCTTTACTCCCAATGAACATGAAAGGCTAGCAGGAAACAGTATCAAGTACATGAGTGGCTATATAATAATATTTCATTCATTTCTCAAAGGTCATTTCATCAAAGACTTTACCCTGCAGGTTGGAAAACTACGCAGGCTAATAAACTGGTTCGTTCTGACAGACAAAAGCTAAGGCAATATAACAATCTCATGTCCTTCGGGCACATAAAATGTTATTGGAGATTAATCATTAATTATTGTCATTGATTACACAGTTATAAACATGATGGAATCAGCCACTTAAACACACATTCATACATTCATATTAAAATCAAGAAATGTTTTTGTCGTGTGTAAATGTTTATAAAGATGCCATAAATAGTTTAATGTACAATTGCTATGTAGATGTAAGTGTCCTTCGTAAGTGTCCTTTGGAGGGCAGCATATGTGGCCTTTGTCAGCTCATGCAGTCTTTTGAGACCACATCTCTGCTGCCCCATGTGGACCTGGACACCAGGAACCGCGGTTTCTCCCCAGACTTCTGAATGATATCTCTACCCCTTGGAGAGGGCAGAGAAACAAACACGCACAGAGAAAAAAAAGAGAAAGAGAAAAAAGAACATGCTTAAAAAGTAAACTCATCATTGTCCAATGTTTTTAACAAAATCACATTTTACACACTATTTAATGAAATGAAATGAAAAAAGAAAAAAGTATATGTTCAAAAGTGAAGTCTATTTAAAACTGTTTAGTAAACAATAAATAATAAAGACACATTGTTGACATGAAACCACATTTAACACCATATTTACACTCTTGCATACACTCTTAGAAATAATAGGCCAGTAGGGGTGCAAATCTGTAGCCTGGGCACGCCCATACTTTCTGTGCCGCTGCATTTGAATTTTGCTTGCAAAGTCAGTCTGGCCAAGCTCCCATTCTACACCGTTTCTACATTAACAGAGAAACTGGGACCAATGAAAATCTAGCATTTCAAAAAGTCAATGACGCGGTAGTTTAACGACCGGAAATCTACCTCAGACACTGTCAACATGGCGAACGTGGAGCAACGGCAAGATTTCAATGCAGCTGTAGCTGCGGTTTTGGAAGATGAACATGTTAGCCAACGAAGTCTACAAAGAAAATCTCCTTGGCATTGTTGTCGACGAGGGTTATCTGACTTATAAATGGTAAGTGTTGCCAAGTCAACCCAGTTTACAGTATGTAAATAGCAGAACAACACAGTAATATCTTGCAAAGTTGTGGAGCTATTTCGTTGACAAAATAGCTGCACATTACATTGTCAGCAATAGCATATGGAATTTCGAGCTTTTGTGCAGTTACGTTTTTGTTTACTCATATGCACGTTACTATTCTCTGTCTTATACATGGACACTAACGTGATTGGTTGAAGCTTCGTCCAGTAGCAAACACAGGCATTTCACACACGTGAGTTAAGCCCGCCCTCTGAGAAATGGGTTTACAACACAGCTTGGCCAGACCAATGTTCGCAGAGCATTGATAAGTCGCGTTAGCCAGGCTAGCAAATCTGTATCTTTAGGTACAATCAGCATGAATATACCCCCAAAGGCTAATATTTGGACCTTGACTTCTGGAGAACGTGCAACCCAACAGCAGTAATTAAAAGGTACAATTATGTGCCCTTTGAGGGTACTGCAGGTGTGACAAGCTTTGTACCCCTAAAAGTACAACTCTGTACTCTGTGTTTTCTGAGAGTGTATCACACACTGTCCTGAGGTCAGTGAAATTGACTGCAGGACAGAGGGGCTCCACTCACCCGTGGTAGTCCATCCCCACCAGGCTGACTCCATTCACTGCCAGTATGCGGTCACCAGGACACAGTCTTTGGCTCTGTGCTGCCGGGGAGCCTGGGAGTATCGACCTTATGTAGATCCCATCCACCTCTAATGGGGTTTCCTGTGATGCCACACACATTTTTTCCATGATCAGACTCATTACAGGAAGTATTTTATGGTTACACGTTAAAGGTGCAGTGTAAAAAAGTGCGTCACAATATGTAACATTATGTACCATAATGTACCGTAACACTGTACCATAGGGTTAGGGTTGGTGTTAAGTATGTACAGTACAGTGTGAGTACCTAATGTTACATGTTGTTGTTACATGTAGCTACACTAAAAAAGGAACAGTAAAATCAAGTGTTACCTATTTTACTGCTACAGCTACAATAATGAAGTAATAATAATAAAAAAAATTAATGTTGTAATCTAGCAACTTCTGTTCTGGGCTATTACAATTTTCAACCACATGAGACAAGCTACCAACCTAGTACAATGAATCTACCACTAGATGGCACTGTTTACTGAGTTCTGTTCAGCTCACTTAAATTTTGATGCAGCTGTGTCTTATTGTTACTTTCATCCATATGGGGACATCCCAGGTTCAAAAAGTAAAAGTCCAACCACATATTTGTTCTAAAAAAAAGTAACTGGACTAGCTGATCCAGGTTGGATGAGCTAATGTATGGAATCACCTGTGTTAATAAAACAGGCAGAAGGAAAACATGGCAAAACTTTTACTTTCTCAAGCCAGTTTGTCAAAGTGGTTTCATCACAAATTCCTTCTTGTAGAAGGACACAGACATTTTTGATGAAGCTTACCATTCCCCTATACTATTTTAAGTGTTTAAAGTGTCATTCTGACAGTTTTCAGTTCAGCTCCTTAAGCCCTCTGCCCTGACATATCCATATAATGAATGCCGTTGTTTGTCGGTACCATAACACTGCTTTGGTTTGGTTAACCTATAGAGGGCAGGAACATATGGAGAACATGCAGCAACAGGCCCTTGTGATAGAAACACTGCAATGTATAGTCCTGTAGTCATGCTGTGTAGCTCACAGCACAGATACCCCCCACCCCCACCCCACCCCAAACTTATCCTAATCTAACCTTAGCTATATTCCACAACTGTTTCACAGTCTCTTTTAAAACTGCTTAAAAAAAAACAACTGTGACAATTCTGTGAAAAAATCACTCTCTGAAAAATGATCTGTGGAAAATGTCTTGGGTTAAAGCGCTCGGATCAAACGACCGTGAAGTTCCAAAGGGCTTGGGGTGGAGGAACGACAAATCATCACTCAATTGTGCAGACTCAACTGTTCCATTCACAAGGGCAAGGCCCAGACCACACAGACCCCTTTGCAGCTCCACTGCAAACACCTCATCCTCTTCTTCATCCTCTACATCATCATCTCCGTCCACGTCCCCCTCCTCCTCTTCCTCCTCCTCCTGCTCCTGCTCCTCCTCCTCGTCCTCCTCCTCCAACACCTTGTTGGCAATACCTGGAGAGAAGGGGGCATTCACATACTGCAACCATGTAGAAGCCACACAGAAATGAGAGTTTCTTAACAGTCAGCAGAAAATGTTGCAAAAAAAACAAAACCCAAAAAGCTGAAAAGACGTGCATCATTGTTTCTAGCGCTCCACATTCTTTGGCAGCCTTTCACAAGGCCAGAGCTGGGAGTGGAAAAAAAAGGGGAGGGAGACATCCTCTGAGAAATCGTTACCATAAAACCTTTGGAGCTAGTGCCGTCTGCTTCATTCATACATACATACGTCCATGCGGTATACTGTTTGCACAGATGTGATCCAGACCTCAGGGAAGAGCAAGGAAGACTGCTCGAATGCCATTACCTCTCATGTGTATGCCCGGGCTGGGGCTGTGGCTGTGGTTGTGGGCCGTACTCTGGCTCTGCGGGCCGTTCTCCCCTTGGCGTCCTGCCTCTGCTTCTGCCTCCACCTCAGCCTCGGCCTCGGCCTCAGCCTCAGCCTCAGCCTCTACCTCAGCCAGACCAAGCTGCCTCAGTGGCGACGCACTGGGTGGGGCGTGTGAGCGCGCTGGGTAGGGCGCCAGACCCTCACTGCTACTGCTGCTGCTGCTGCCACCGCTGCTACCGCTACTGGTGCGACTGCTGCGACCAAGGTTCCCCTCCGCACTCTGGACCTCCAGGCTCAGTAGCCTCTGGCTCAGAAGGGCCTCGTAAGCACCCAGGTCAGTGGTGGTGGTGGTGGTGGCAGTGGTCGCCGCCGTTCCCAGGGATGAGCCACCGTGTCGGGGCAACACCATCTCCGCCTGCCCCACCTCCAGCTGGGCCTTGGGCAGAGACTCCATCTTGGTGACCTTGGCCTCCATGGGCACTACTACAGTGTCCTGTAAAGGACAAAAACAGTGTGACATTTTCTTTACATATACATTTATGAATTAGGCATGTGCTTGTATCCAAAGTACAATAAAATGCAGATGTACTGTGACCAATTATAATAATTGGTCAATACTCAATACTCAATATAATAATGAGTATGGATATTACTGTCCTGCTAATAAGTATTAATAACACCGTACTCTTAAGTATTGATTAATGTTAATGAGTATTAATGAGTGTTAATAATACCTTAAAGGTATAACAATAGACTGGTGATCACCTGTGTACTGTTAATACTGACAATCACCTGTGGGGGCCCCGGGTTCACTTCTACACCACCACCACCACTATCACCACCACCAGCGTGAGAGAGACTGTTGATGAACTCCTGCATCAGGCCGACCTGCGCTGTCAGCCGGGTGTCTGTGATTGGCCTCCTCACCTCCAGCATGAACCCCCCGCAGGGCAGCACCAGGGGAGGGTGGTTGTCCAGACTCTCTAAGATGTCTCCTGCCAAACCAAAATAGAAATGTTTTTAGTTTGTGTGTGTGTATGTGTGTGTGTGTGTGTGTGAGAGAGAGAGAGAGAGAGAGAGAGAGAGAGAGAGAAAGAGAGAGAGAGAGAGAGAGTGGGGTGGGTTGTGGTGTTGCCAGGGGACTGCAGATGTTAGCCTAAGGCTAACTCTGGTACAGTGCTTCAAATGGCAACATTTATGTTTAAAATTGTACATGGTCCCTAACAAATACAATACATTACAAAAAAAAGACAGTGTACATAGAGTAGGACAAATGAGAGTTGAAAGCTGAGGTGCGTATCATTTAGTAATGTGTCCATCCTTCCATTCATCCATCTGTCTGTCCTAACTTCCATTCATTCTTTCTTTATTCCCAGCCCCTCCCTCATGAAGGAAACAAGAAAGAAATTATTTGAAGAAGGAGGAATAAAAAAACATCCCCCATAAGAAATGTGATGCCATTGGTTGCCCAAGCTCCATGTTAAAACGTTTGAGGGCATGTGTGGTTCATAGTTTTTTTAAAGGTCCCTAGAGGACACATTATCCTCGTCACCACAGAATAGAGAAAAAAACCTTCTGAAAAAATGATGCACTTGTACGTCCTCGCTTATTGGACCTTGTCTCTCCTGTCCTTGTTCCAATTGCCTTATTAGCGCAATTAGCACAAGTCTGTTATTAGCCCGGTGGTTTGGATGTGAAATTTAAAATAAACGTTATAAAAGTTCACTTTCTCAAACCAAAAGTTTATGGGAGCTCAATTGGTCTATTTTCACAGTGATAAGTTATTCTTCACCAGGTGAATCACTGTTTTAAGTAGAACAGCAGATAATAGACAATATGCCAACAATGCGTCATTACGCCATTTCGTTATTGCATTCAACTGCTCTGGTGCCACTGGACTGCAAGAAATGTTGTCTTGTTGCAACCTTGCCAAACTGTAAAGCACTTTGAGCTGCATCTTGTATGAATGAATTGTGCTATACAAGTAAAGATTATTATTATTATATTATTATTAATGGGATCTCTTTCGCTACATAAATAAAACATCCAGGATGATGATGATGTGGAGCTTTAAACGAGTTCCGGGGCACGAGGACAATTGGAGCAGAGAAGAAGGACACCCGGGGACCCATAATGAGATGCAACCCCGCTTTCATATTCGCCTTTCTCCGATTTAAGGACACAGAGTGCATGACAGCATGACAGCCTTGGTCACTCTTTTTACACAACATAAAAGGAATCTTTTTTTTTTTACTGTTCATTCCTCCAGATGTCTGCATCTGTTGGAGTTTATTTCTGCACTGTCACGATCAATATGTGGCGCTGTTTATTCCAACGGTTTTTTTTACATCTTTGAGCTCACATCTGTGGGCCTTGACTGAGTTAACCAATTCTGCTTCTAGAATGGAATGACCGCTGGAGCAACAAGATAAAAATCACAGTGCGGTCAGGTTTCAAAGAAAAATGACCATGGCTCCAACTAACATTACTTCATAGTTTACTGTAGTTTGCATGAGAGCTCCAGCTGTCTTTTGAATGCACTCTCCAAGCCCAGCAGCCGGCTTCCTGTACAGTGACAAAGCAGGTTAGATGGGGGACAGAGAAGTACCCATAATATGGCAAGCCGACTGACTTGACAGAAAAAGCATGCAATGTATAGGACTCCTATGCCTGATATGACAATATCAGAATAATACAATGCTGCTTCGCTTGACACTTTGACACTTCTAACTTTTACCTTTGTGGCCTTGCTATCTAATTTCATTGTACAGTCAACTGTTTAATGACAATTAAGACCTTGGAGTCTTGAAGTCTTAAATACTCAGTCGGCTTGCCATAGTACCATTTATCTGCAGCTGCAGCTAAGCTAGCCCTGCCAGCCCTGTGTCCCTTTTTTTGGTGAGATGAAATGGACATGAAAGACGGCCGTGAAGACTAAATGGCCCCTGACCGGTTCTGAAGGCGGCGTGGGCCTCTGCGGCAGAGGGGGTCCAGGCGAGGGGGCCGGCCCTGCCGGGGCTATACTCCCGGAGCATGTGGTGCAGCTGCGCTGGGTTGAGCTGGGCAAACTCCATCCGCAGGGAGCTCCAGGTGTCCTGAGCAGAGAGAGACAGATGGGCAGATAGAGAGACAGACAGATGGAAAGAGAGACAGACATAAAGACAGACAGACAGACAGAAAGCCACTCTCATTCCAAAGTGCTGTGGTACAAAAGTCAAAAGTATGCCGCTGGCATGTAAATGTAAACAGAAATGTTAATAAGAACAGATTTTTGTGATTTGCAAATCTCCTACTGTTATTCAAAATAAAGTGCACATAACTTATTGAAATGGAAATGTATTAATTTCACTATTTCACAATAATCTAATTTCATAGCAGTATTATCAATGAACAGGTGATGTCTTTCAGGGTTAATTTCCATTGTACACAAATTTCCAACCTTTTACCAAGTGAGCTATTTGATTATGTACTGTTTATATTACTGTTCATATTAGTGTGCAGGAGTGCAGGAATCAGATACCACATAGACCACTCTCTGAGGTGGAGCACCACTGCGTAGGAGCAGAGTAGACAAAAGACCTCCTTCACCCACATAATAATGAAATGGGATGTTTGTCAGGCGATAAATCACCCAACACAGCGCCCACACAATGCATTACATGACTGATTAAATAATAGGTCCTGATTGAGGTGTGACTAACAAGCAGGCAAATACAACACCATTACATGACATGAGGGTAAATGCTCGCTGTGCAAACATTTTAAGTGAAAGAGGACACATGCCATCTCCAAATCAGCTTAGTAATTATTGGGAAGGTCAAACAGAGACTAATGAGGTGGCATAATGTTTTTGCTTTTCTGGCAAACTATGCCTCTCTCCACCTCTGTCTAGTCATTGTTTCCAAGCTCCATTACTGTAATTGCATGTTTGCATTTCTGGTGGTATTTGGTACACTGGTATTTATTCAAATGGAAATGGGACTGATAAGTGACAAGTAAAAAAACAAACTGAGACAAACAGCAATGTTTGTGTGTGTGTGTGTGCGTGTGTGTGTGTGTGTGTGTGTGTGTGTGTGTGTGTGTGTGTGCTGATGGCATTATGGTT
>CM059287.1:18545014-18552514 GCA_030347295.1 Setipinna tenuifilis | reverse complement strand
TGTGTGTGTGCGTGTGTGTGTTTAGGGGTGCACGTGTGTGTGCGTGTGTGTGTGTCAGTCAGGTCTCTAAAAACAAAACCTACACAACACAGTCTAACTAACACAGCCTTGCAGAATTTCCCTGTTGGGAGACCAACGCCCTGCTACACACACACACACACACGCACACACACACACACAGACACAGACACACAGACACACACACACACACACACACACACACACACACATAAAAGGGTACTTGCAGCGCACCCCTTAATATAGTGATGTGCGTGTGAGAGGGGGAGAGAAAGAGAACACAGATCATGCATATGCACACACACATGTCCCCCCCCCCCCCCACACACACACACAGACACACATACACACACACAGGGAGGTCACAGAGAGAGGAGGAGGGCTCGTGAGAGACCCCATCTGTGTCGGTCGATCCCCCATTTGGGCAACCCCCGTCTGTCTTCGTCTTAAGGCTCCTTTATGTCCTGTGTGCGCATTCATGACAACACCAGCTTTGTTCCGGATCATTCCGCCCTGGACAGCAACTTCCAACCTCCCCTACATTTGGCTCCCATCATCCATACCAGCGTGTGTATGTGTGTGTGAGTGTGTGTGTGTGTCTGTGTATGTGTTTGTGAGTTTGAGTGTGCGTGTCTCTGCATGTGTGTCACTGTTTTTTTCTGTGTGTGTGTGTGTGTGTACGTGTTTGTGAGTTTGGGTGTGCGTGTCTCTCTTTCTTTCTGTGTTTGTGTGTGTGTGTGTGTGTGTGTGTGTGTGTGTGTGGGTGGGTGGGTGCCTGTGTGTGTGCGTCTGTGTATTTGTAGGTCAAATTCTGAAAGCACCAGCTCTATGCCCATTGCAGCTGTGATGATACTTCATGTTCCATTGACATTATAGCTTATGAATTTCATATCCGGTATTATATCGCTAAATGTTCAGCCTGAAATGTCTTCTACACAGATCTGCTCCTCTTCATAGTAAGGTATAAAACCACTGGGTAGCATTATCTGTAACATTACCATTAGCTTTATTATACAGACCATTATCCAATTTACATTCACCAAATTGGGACTTCTGGGACTTCTTATAGGACAATATCGACTAGTTGGGTACTGGACACACCCTAAGGATTGATCACCTTAACAGGGGCCGCCTCAGAGGAGAGTATGTAGTTGCTAAAGGCCTGAAACACCCGTAGATCCTGAGTGAGGTGCAGTACTGATAAAGTGCCCTGGAAATCTTTTACAGAGTCATGAATTTTTTCCAGGACTCAGGAAATAATAAAATAACACCAATAAAACCTACTGTAAAGTGCTAAGTGTTCTTCCAAACAGTAGTATGTTAAAATAAGGTTTGTAGTCAGGAAGGTTTGTAGTCAGGAAGTCTTAAATCTCTTCTCCCAAATGTACTCTTCTTAGGTGTACAAGTATCGTGTGTTTTCTCTAAACTGTGGGTAATCACTGTGCACAACTGTGGGTAAACTCAATCTGCAGACCAGTGCAGTCCTGTCGTTCTCCTCTCTATACAAGTCCACATCACTTCTGTTGAATTATCAGCGGCATAATCAGCACGTGTATGTTTAATGGAGTCTTCTGGGACTCCAAAAAAAACACAAACGCACAATCCATTTTTATATGTCCCAGGCAGGTGTTTCCTTTGCTGATAGATGGGACGGTATTAGAAAAAAAAAAATCCCCAACATCGTTTTCTCATCTCATTTTGTGTTATTTTAGCTTTTCAAATAAAACACGGTCGGTTCACTGTTGTTTGTTTTTTTTTAACTGCAAAAAGCACATTGAGGAAAGGAAAATAGACTTGCTTTTGAAAAACACGGGCAAATGTGTTTTTCAGTGAGGGCGATGAAAAACAAGGACTGCCATTCAGTTGAAATAGTCCACCATCGCCCTAGGAGCACACTCCTCGGCTTGACCAATCTGCAAAATAAACAACCTGGATGGTCTTCTGTACAGCGCCTTTCTTCAGCCAGCCTTTCTAAAGCTTAACACACACATGAAGGAGCGATACAGGCCTCAACCCCCCCCCCCCACACACACACACACACAGAGTGTCTGAAGGCTCAAAAACACAGTCAAGCTTTCCTGGTTTATAAGATAACCACCCATGGTGTTTTCTCTCTGGTGAACTTCCTGCAATAACCTTCATGCATCTGTCATGGATTTAAGTCTGTTGGCTGGCAGAATACATAAAACACCTTATAGGATTATTATATTCTATGCACAACATATATTTTATGTATGTATGGTACATAGTCAGTGTCGTAAGTGTCAATACCTACAAACCCCATTTACATGTAAATCAGGCAGTGAAAGCATGCACTTTCGCTACATGCAACTACACACTGATGTCTGCCGCCTCACCCTTATCTCCTCACTGTGGCAGATTCACTTCTGTAGTAGTGTGCCCACGGGGCTGAACTACCACCAGCTGACAACACAGCCGCGTAGGAAGAAGAATGAGAATAAAGACAGCGCAGAGCGCAGTCTATACAACATGCTGAGAGAAACCAGTTCAATGTTTCAAAGGGGAGGGGAGGGGAGGGGAGGAGGGAGTGAGGACAGATAACTTGCAGACATGCCACAAAGAAGAATACTCTATCGGAAACAACTGGGAGAGACAGACCATGTAAACCACCAAATATGGTTATTGAAAAAAAAAGAACTCTAAATATTATTCTGAGGCTAAATTCTGATATTGCTTGTCTCCATCCCAACATGTACTGTAAACACGTACTGTACATGAACACATGTGGCTGTATAAGGGGAAGTTCTGAGATCTAAAGTGAATGCTATTCCCCACATTAAACCCCCCCCAAATTAAACAGCTAGCATTCATTTGCTTAGCTAAGCAAGAATTCCTCTCAAAGCAAAAACTAAAACAGTAAATCATCTGAGTAGAAGGTGTGGCATGACACAGCACATGAATCATGACATGCACACACACACACACACACACACACACTCACACACACACACAAAGTTGGACGGATTGTCGGGGAGCCCTTTCGACTGAACAAAACCTAAATACTTGTCCGAAGGATTTATTCACAGGGCCTTACATCCAGCTATAAAAGTAATAGTTTTCTCATGGCCAGCTGTCAGACAATGCATCCATTTACTCGACAGAGAACTGGAAACAGACGGGCCTACAGACGCGCCACAGAAACCACAAGACTACCAAAAACTGTTGGCGGAGCCACAACATAATACCTTCGGCACGGCAGCGCAGTCCGCAGCAGTGAAACCGAATCATTCATCGCCCTGATTTTATAATGTCCACCAGGCACTTTCTGTACCCCAGTAGAGCTCAATGGGATGTGGGATTCATTCTGTGTGACTTTTCTGCTACCTGAAGGCAGAATCCGTTGTAATCCATCATTATTTCGTTATTATGGATTATACCGCAGCAATTATGTAATTATGACTTTATAATGTTCATTTCCGTTTCAGAAAAATGAAAGTAACAGCTACATACGTAACTCGCCTCCTGGTAACTCATAAAAGTGAAAGAACAACCATCAAAGTCATACATCCTACAACTTCATTCAGACTTCTTCTATGAGGGCTCATCGTAGGTGTTTCTGTAGACAACATAACCAACTTCAAAACAGTCACTGGACCATGGTGCACATACTGACAAAAAAAAAAAAACAAAAAACAAAAGAAAAGAAACGTCAAGACCTAATCCTAGCAAGCTCCATAAGGCACTCCAGCCAAAACATGTGGTGCCATTCTAATTCTAACATAACCCTGTCTCTCATTACTGTAAACCAGCTATAGGCCTTGCATAAAAAAAAAAGTCTTTTTGCACTAAAGGTCTCTCTCTAAAACTCTGAGAACACAGAGAATTCTGGACCATGGTTTCGATGGTTTTGAAGAGCTTTATGGCTCTGGGTTGATCCTGAGTTCAAGAGTCTATTTAGCACAGAAAGAGCTCTTGTGCTGTGCTGTGCCAGTGAGGGTCTATTACGGTAGGCTGGGTACATGACTCACTTGGCATGAGCGTGTGAGAGCCACGACCACCATACCACCAGAAACATTGGCGGTAATATCTGGTCGGGGAACAACCAGTTTGGGATTGTGTTTGCATACTTGTGTGATTGTGTGTGTGTGCGTGTGTGCATGTGTGTGTATATGCGCATGTGCGTGTCTGTCTGTGTGTGGGCTATATGTGTGTTGTATGTGTGTGTGTGTTGTGTGTGTGTGTGTGTGTGTGTGTGTGTGTGTGTGTGTGTGTGTGTGTGTGTGTGTGTGTGTGTGTGTGTGTGTGTGTGTGTGTCTATCAGCTCAACAGGCCCTCATTAGACATGATTGAGGCCGGTTAACTTTCCACCAGCAGTGCCTGACAGTAAAGTGAAGCTGACCCACTCTCACTAGGGACCTGAGAGAGAGAGAGAGAGAGAGAGAGAGCGAGAGAGGGGGGAGAGAGGGAGAGAAAGAGGTGGAAAAAGAGAAAGGGAAAGAGAGCGAGGGAGAGGGACAGAGAGAGGGAGAGGGAGAGGGAGAGAGATAGAGAGAGAGCAATAGAGCGAGAGAGCGGGAGAGACAGAGAGAGAAAGAGGGGGAGAAAGAAAGAGAGAAAGAGAATGAGAGAGATGCCTCGTGTCCAAACCCACTTCCTTCCTGGGCAGGAAACAGACGTCGAGGATGCCCTGGCCTGAACAAAGACAGATGAGTTAATGCGACACATGGCCATCGTCCAACCTGTACAGAGGCTCCGGGCCTGCGTCACTATCTCCATCAACCACACTGGCAGGCCTGCTGTTATCGCCGCTACCAAAGCACTGCTGCTACTGCTTGGGTCGCTCCCAATTAACTCCTTCATGTGCAACAAAAGTGCAAAATTCCCTTTGTTTAAGCCACCTTTATATGATAAAAAATTTATATTTGTATAGATATATTTATAATTTGTATTTGTATATTTGCATTTGTATACATTTGTATTTGATAAATTCACCAAATGAATTGAATGCGCTTCCATCGAAAACTGGCTAACCACTAAAGAATGTGTGGTTACACTTTATTTTTCCACCCCTGTTACAGTGTATCTACATCATGAAGTAAAATGTTAGAAAGTGTGTTACTACACATGCCATTATGTACTTACACTGTACTTTAGGGTTAGGGTTGGGTTGGGATTCGGGTTCGTGTTAGGTATGTACAGTGTAAATATAGAAAGTTACATCCTGTACACAATATGTCCACATACTGATCTGTATGGTACTAAAAAAAAGTTTAAAATTACAAACTAGACACCTGACAAAGACCATACTGCCCAAACTGTTGTTTAAATGTATTTCTTTTAATGACCATTTAATTTCATTTTATTTTAATCATCTGGACACAATTACTTATGTGCCTGAGTAGTTAGTCTGCTTGGCTTGGGTACCAAACGAGTGAGTCGAACAGAGAAGGCAGTAGCCAGGTTTCCAGCTAAGAATTCATTCATTCATTCATTCATTCATTTAGTCACTCAGTCAGTCTTTTATGCAGACGTACAGTATGTTCAGTAGGTTGTCAGGTGTGGAGTAGACAAATCGTGAAATGGCAACATCAACGCAAATTTATGTCAGAAGAAGCAAGTTAATCCAGTTAATCCTACAGCCAATTGAATTGACCTTCGCTTTAGAAGATTTTATGTGAATACTAAGTATTTCCAGACAAGATTTCTTATTCAAATGTTCGAAATGCACATTAAAAACTTGGATGGAAACACAGCTAGTCATTTCCCAGGATCTCAGCAACATCCAGGCTGAGCCTCCCAACCTCACTAACGACAGACCTACTCGCCCTCACTCCCCAGACTCCACCACCACCCACACACACAGATGGATGGAGGGAGAGGGAGAGAGAGAGACAGAGAGAGAGAGAGAGGGTGGGAGAAAGGGAGAAAGAGAGAGACAGAGAAAGAGGAAGAGTGGGAAAAAGAGAGAGGGGGAGAAATAAAGAGAGAGGGGAGAGAATGAGAGGGAGAGAGAGAGAGAGAGAGAAAGAGAGACATAGACATATACTCCTGAGAAGAAAACTGGGGAACAAGACCCAGCAAGAGCCCTGCCAAAAACCATCTTGGTAGCCGAGACAGTTTTCTTTGGCAAGGCTAATCCTTGGGTATGTTTGGCCCACTAAAGCCATATGTTTCACAACAAGACCCATTGTCCCTGATCTTCCATGTCAGACAAACCGCCTGGGCCTGCCTGTGTCCGGACGGCCATACCCCAGCCCTGGGTCCCATACCAGAAACACCAAATATGACCGAATATTGAAAGCAGTTTTCGTAAATACAAAGCACAGAAGATACAAACAATGACACTTAGCATTTCAATCACAGTCTCAGAAAGGAAAAATGCTGAGAAATTGTGTCTAAGAAATAAAACACACACACACACACACACACACACACACACACACACATATATATATATATATATATATATATATATATATAAGTTCCTCCGCACATGCAAATCTCTCTGGTGACCAGGTGCTGGTGGGTTAAAGGGATGCAACCTTCTACAGAATAAATAGTCACCGCCGAACACTGGAAAGGGTTTCACTGATTTTCTATTTCCCTTGAGAAAAAGACAATTTAGCTTCTTCAGGCATATATATATATTTATTTACAGTGTCAGTGGTCAGTGTTTGGAGAATCAGGACTGGAAATACAGGAGTGATAACTGACCTTGGTTAGGTAGTAGACACACTGCTGAAACGTAAACATAATGACCTCCTCCAGGACTGTCATGGCCTCCTCGCTAGCTGGGCGCACCGCATACAATCGCATCTCCAGCATGCCTAACGTGAATTGAACATTGAACACAAACAGACCACTGCTGTTAATGACCTTCATCCATAATGCAACACAGTATAGCACAATTTCTAGCATTTCCTTTTTATAAAAAGTTTTTTTTTCTTTCGACCTTAAGCCACAAGGTAAAGGTAAAGGTGAGGACATCTGCTATTCAGCATGGGTAGCCCAGTCCTTTGGAAATCAATGCACACTTTCGGTCTTAAGAGATGAGCATCCTATACATTTGAACACCACACAACCATAACAAGACAGTCACACTGACAATCCTTAGCAATGTCTCTAGTGAAGAAGATCGATGTTTCTCCATGATTTACCGATATGGTCTTCCTCCTCCTCTTCCTCCCCATCATACTCCAGCTCCCCATTGGGTGTGAGGCCGTGCAGAAGAAGAGGCAGTTCCTGCTGGATGAAATGGAGCAGCTCGATTGAGTTCGCCATCCACAGGACCAGCGGTTGCAGACCTGGGACCAGTTTGTCAACGGTCAGCAGCTGCGGCTCTTGCAGGTCTTGACTGCCACTACTGGTCCTTGATCAGAGGAAAATATTATTATATTATTATGACATTATTAGACATATTATATAATATATGATATATTGATGATCATCGATTTAAAAAGTCTTTTAAAGGTCAATATAAGAACAGATTTTAAAGCTTCAAAAACAGAAATCTTTGGTGGA
>CM059287.1:18515014-18540014 GCA_030347295.1 Setipinna tenuifilis | reverse complement strand
CCAACTTCAGAGCCAATGGCTAACACATACACATGGAGTTACTGTAGGTTAAAAGACAGAAAGCGTTTTGTACACACATGGTGTACATACATAGATGGTTTACAAGACATGTGGAGGTTGCTGTTGTTGTTGTTGTTGTGGTTATTTGTGATGGTAGCGCTTGGATGACATCATTCAGATATGTCAGTCACGGCTTCAGACAGTAACAACCCTGTCACACATTTGATCCAACTAATTTTCTAACCAGTTGATCCTAATGAGCATATACATCATCAGGCAGGTACATCGGATTACTGGTGAAATGACCTGCACAGGTGGAGGGAATGCATGGGAGGGTTGTTACTTTCTGAAGCTGGGACTGGCACCTCTGACCTTATCTGCCCTGCAAAGGCAAAAGACCGTAACTTCAATTCTGGGTGAAAATGAGTTATAGCCATTGTTAGAACAATCCGTTTCATCCATTGTTGCAAACATCAGTTTTATCATGTGGCCAAATATCTTGAGTGAAGTTTGTTGTTTTTTGGGAAACATAAGAGCCTTCGCCATAACATTGAAATCCCACACAAACGGAAGATTTTTAAAGTTATTTTCCTCAGTTTCACTCTGGTGAGTTAAGGTGTTCTGCCTTTGTAGGGCAGTTATCTCACCTGCGGTGATGGTATCCTTGTCTTTGGCTGTTTTCTCCTCCACGCTGGCACGTTTCTGGATCTCGAAACGGCGTGCGTGGCCCTCTCTGGGCTTCCATAGCGACTGCAGCAGAAGCGGCTTCTCATTGTCGCCGACGACCCGAAGGCACTCTGTCCTCCACTGATGGTCCCCGAGGGAGCCAATCACATCGCAGAGCACATACGCATCAGCGTCCGCCTTGTTCAGACAGTATCTAAGTGGCAGGGATCAAATGGGCAGCAATGACTCAGCTTTGGTTGATTATTATCTATTTTCATATAAAATATTAATATGACAATATGAAACAATGTGAAATTCCAATTATTATCTATCTTCATATGAAATATCATCTGTGAATAATAAGGTCATTGGCTTGAATGGAGCATTCACATAAAATCTGAATGGGAACAGCTGAACTTGGTCACAGTCATTCCTTTCAGGAAACTAGTAAGGAAAGACACATTTGCAGATATGAAATAATTGGCTGTATTTCTTAGAAAGGCACGCTTCACTCATTTCAGTTGCAAAATCCTATTCACACTGAGCAGTCACAGCAGACACAACAAATCAAACCCAATCATCAGTCCAGAAACTTATGGATTCACGAACACTAGGGGGGACTGGACTCTATTCGAATGAATGTGCTATTCTGTCTCAGATTGTTCCCTTTCATACGCTGAATAATACACGCTACTACAGTAACAAAGACAGCTTCTATAATACCAGTCTGACATGATTTCTTCCTCTGTTCTCTGCTCACCAAAGGAAAATGTCAGACCAATCCTATTTAATATCTGGTCACATGGCATGAAAAGAAAGAGAGAAAGAATTTGAAAGAGTCTGAGATGTATGGTCTGTCTCCTAGCGTGGTCTGCATTCCTGGTGGAAATTCTAATAGTTATGCCGGAGATTTCACCACTTCAGCATCAAAATATGGCTTGTGCCCTCATACATTTTAAACTCACTTGTCACAACACATTAACATCACAAACAACTGCGGTTGTTTCTCTTGGGGTTTTTTTTTTGTCCCCTAAAAAATCTTTAAACTGCATCCAAGAACAAATATCCTGGCTTTTCATGTATGTTTTAGACATTTTGAAAGAATTTCACACTTTTTCCTCTGAGGCTTTGTGCTCAGTTTAATGACAGAAAGGAAATGAATCCACTATATCTATTTACTTCATTGTGAATTCAGTATCCCTAGTCTCACTGTGGAAACAACTCATGTTTCAAACTCCTGTGGAGACACACACAGTACACATACTGACAACTTATTCTCAGCAAAATGGCCAAACGACATCTGAACCAGGGCAGGGGGGTCTCACCTCTCGAGCGCCTCTTTGACCAGCTCCTTGGCACTGGACTGGGTCGTGGCCAGCACACTCTTGTAATTGGCCCCCTCGCAGATTTCGTTGCCAAAAATCTTCAGTATGCCCGGCGCCGTCACGTGATTGGACAGCTCGGCAGGATCGTCCACCACCAAGGGGCTCTCCTCGCCCCCCCCGGGTCCTCCTCCGGTGCCGGTGGCCATGCCGTAGTCCCCGCGGCCCAACGTGGAGAAGCTGCGACTGAACACGGCGGACAGGCGGTGCCGACGGATCTTGCTCTTGGCCGGCTGCCGACGACCCTCCGCACTCCCCACCGATCTGCTGCTGCTGCTGCTGTTGCTGTTGTTGGTGCCGCAGGATCCGGCCCCGCTGCAGGCACAAGCACAAGCACAAGCACAAGGAGCGTGGGTGGCTTTGTGGGGGGGGGAAGCACACTGACGCTAATTGAGCCTAATCCGGTCACACTGACAGTCAGCCACGCAAGCCGGCGACCGGCCCCTGCTGAAATGCTTCTATGGACAAACACTAGGCGCACTTTTCCCCTCTTCACAGGGCCCTCTAGCTCTAGCGGAACTATAGACTGAGAGGCCTGTTGTGATCTGTCTCTTTTGACAGAAACACGACTGCCACAAATGGAACTTTTCAGTTCAGCGCAGAAATAAAACTGAGACAGTGCTTTTTCAAAATGTGCCCCTTGCTGTCCCTTGCTGTGCTCAATCTGAGAATAAATAAAACAATAAACTCTAGATTAATGGTGAACAATCCATTAATCTTCTTACTTCCTAGCTCACTGGGCTCTTTTTTTTCTTTTCTTCTCTTAAACCCACCTACATTCTTTGGGGTGTTGTATCATTGCATTAGCTGCAACCCACTTTGCCTTCCAAGTGAAAAATTCATGAATACTTCACTTTAATTTGTGTTCAATTCCATGTTATGCTCTAAAGTTTAAAACAAACAAGTACATCCCAACTGCTATGACATTTCTAACTCAAAACTGCAAACACTTGCCCACAGATCAGCTATCCTAAACAATAAGGTCGGTTAAAGGAAAACACAACATACTTGTGCACTTAGGAAGAGTACTTTTGGGAGAAGAGGTTCAAGCCTTCCTGACTACGAACCTTACTCTATCATACCACTGTTTGGGAGAACGCTTAAGCCTTTTTAATCATATTCTGCCTTTTACTCCTAATTTTTTTCATACTACTATTCTATATATACTATATACTATACTATATATCGTGAATTGTCATGAGTCTAGGCAATCATCCTGTGCTGCCCTACAAAGTCAAAAGGCGGTAACTACATATTTTGTCAAACTGACAGACTTAGACTGGAAATTGACTTTATAAAACCCCTTTTGTCTTGTGACTAAATCTCTTGCTTCTTGCTATTAAGAAAGTACATAAAAGCATCACCACTATTATATGTACAACATGTTTGACTCTGCAATATGACAATGTAAAAGGCATTTTTCTCAGTTTCTATGTTCACATAGTTACTGCACTTTGCCTTTGTAGATTGGGATGGGTGGTTGGATGGTTGGGTGAGAGTATATATTCTAAAGTGTCTCTGATATGACAAACTGCACCAAGTTAAAAGGGGGGCTGGAAATAGGTAATGTCACCCTCTAAATCAACCAGACAACATTTTATTGCTAAAATGTGCACTCCTCAGCTACCATATCAACTAAAAGGTAGAGGTCTTCATACAACATCCCAAAAAGCTTATGGATAACACTTCATACAGTATATGACTTTCTAAATGATTGATTGATTGATGCTTTATTCCAGACTCAAGGTCCATCCCCACAATGAATCTCAGCTTGTCTGATATTTAGATTTCATATTACATTTTGGAGTCCAAATGTATATTACCTTTCACCTTTTCTCTATAGCATTTTGTTTAACTTGCTTGAACTTGAATATAGTTAGTTAGTTCTTTTGGACTAGGACTAGATTAATCTGTCCACTAGATGCTGCTATTTTGTATGAGCAACTAATTAATGAGATAATTATATAATTGCATGTCTACACCAGACTCTATAAAATATAAATTTGTAAACATTTTCCATGTCATGTATGTATTCAACAAATTATATTTGTAAAATCAAGTGAAATTTATCCTAAAATCTTTTTTTTTTTTGTAAAAATGTTAAATGAGTAACTCAACACCCCACCCTTCAGTCCATGTGTGTGATGAATCTAAGTTCACTTACAGCACAGACCACGAACGAACACAGAACACAGACAAATTTGTAGCCTATTGTGTAAAATACCAAAAACTTTAAATGGATCAAAAGCAACACAGTGGATGTTAAAAAAACAGCTTCTATTACGCTAACTTCTACTCACGTGGATTCACATAATTCCTTCCTGACACCTATTTCATGGATACACGTGAGTAGATTTTTTGCAATTAGTTATTTTTAAAGCATATTCACTTTGAAAAAAAAAATACTCACTGTACAGACCCATTGCTCTGTTTTCTTCCGACCTTCCCAAAACTGAGCCTACGGAGACTCACAGGTGATACCACAGTTGTCTTGGATGCTCCCAAGATTCGCTCTTCTGAGGTCATTCTTCGGATGAGTAGGCTACTTGCCAACTCCGAAGGTGCCGCTACTTTCTCCCTGGTAGGTGACGCCTTGTTGCGACTGAAAAGAGCTCTGTTAGCGCATTGCTACGTTTCATGGAGATGTCCTGGGATGCACTGGGACTTCTGAAACTCACTATGAAATTTGTCATTGACGTGTGAGCGCGGCTGCATGCATTTTCAAAAACCCAAAAAACTTGACATCGCACGCGTCATATTTGGTAATGACGTAGGCTACCTGGGTGTAAAGTTACACCGGGAGGAGGATGGCTCTGAGTGACAGTGCACACGACTCGAGTCACTGTTCTCTCTGGAAAGGCAGGCACTGAACACTGTGCTTCAGTTTGCTGAAGGGGGATTCAGTGTGCACTGCACTGGAGTGCAACTTCAAGACAAAGACAAAGTGCTGTTCCAGTATGAGAGAGGTGTCTCTTGCTCCTGACACAGGCGGGCTAATCATTTGCAGAGTGTTGCGGTTATGCCACACTCCCTCTCAAATATGCGAAACAGCTGGCTAACTTTTCGTCAACACAGCTATATTGCTCGGGGGTCGCCCCATACATCATCACTGTAGTCTTTGAGAAACACTCCACCTCGTGGTCAGAGCCTCATTAAACAAGTCATTGTTTTAAACCCTTGAAAGACATTGCTTTTAAGTAGAATAAGAGTAATACTGTACGTGACAGTGTAACTGTATAGTAAGGGGTTGTTGAAAGTTGTGCGAAAGAAAGAAAGAAAGAAGGAAACTTTGAGGAGCCTACCCAGGACTCCTTGTAGCGCAATTTCTGCTGTATAGGCTTTGACATTATGGGTATTTAGTATATGTTTAAATAATAGTGGGTCTTTTTTAAGGTCTGCATACAATTGTGAGATTACAAAAATGTTATAATAATACTGTAATAAACTCCAGAAAAAAGAGGCTTGCTTAAATGTGATACAATACCTGTCATACAAACTACATGCGGATAACGCCAGTGATAGTTCAAAATGTCAAATTGATCCAGCTGTAACTTTCTAAAACAGTAAAATCAAATGTATTAAATCAGTGGTTCCTAAACTTTTAACTGCTTTATACCGCCTGAGACACTCTGTCCTACCAAGTATCCCCATGAGTATTTTCACATAATAATTGTGCATATTATATAATACATAATAATGTAGTCCCAATTAGGTGGTATAGGGGATAGCTTAAATGTAAGATCTTTTATTACATATAGTATGTATACTTAATCTTTATGGTAGTAGAAGCTGAGAACTCATTCACAGTTGTATTTTGTGTAAAAGAAATAAATGGTTCTTCAGAGTGATGCCATAGAAGAACTTTTTCAGTGCTTCAGCCATCTCTGGATGGTTCTATGGAGAGTGAAAATTCTTTTATTGGCATTGATGAACTGGTACTGGCCCCACTATTTTTTTAGAGTGTAGAGTTGATCTAGGTACCCTGGGGTTAGGGTTAGGGTTAGGGTTAGGGTTAACCCCAGTTTGACATTTATTGTATTAGACAATATGATAATGAAGCCCTAATACACATTTTGTATTTAATTTGATATGTTGACATAACATCCACCTAAAAGGTCAATGCTATGTAAGCAAAGTCCGTTTAAACTTACACGCTCACATTGTAATTGTCAAGCACTGACTGACAATCCTTCTACCAGGCCTACAGTCAGCTAGATAGGCTTAATGACCTTGTCAAGGGTAGTATGGCTTGTGGCCCCCAGGGGGCGTATAAGGGTTGTAGAGAGAAACTTCCAGCTCATAAACACCCAGAGGGTGCACTTTTTTACTCAACTTTTTAACTCGATTTCTATTCCCAACCATCCTTTATATTTTAAACAACTAGATAATTTAACCAAAACTGTTGCTTTTTGATGTTATCTTTATTGCTTTAACATCTAAATAAATAATGCTTAAACCTTTCTTTCGATATAGCTTTGTGGTGTACCTGCAGTAGATAAATGAAGTCATGACAGAGGAATGTCTACGGATGATAATGCACAATGTCCTCATTATGACATGTAATTTTGTCACTATTTGTCAATCTGTATGACAATGTGCATTTATTACACCCATGTTTTAAATGCTGTTGCTGTTTAACGCAGTCAGTCAGATTGTGTATTGCAAATTATAGTTTCACAGTTTAAGATGTGAAGTAATGTTGTACTTGAGATGTGAAACTTACCATATAGCTGATAATTGAAAATCAATAATTAGCACATCACTGTCTGCATCCTGTTGCCAACATTTCTAAGATTTGTATTAATTACATATATTATATTATTATCTAATATTATTATATTAGATACGTTTGGAATTTGTAAATCAAGGGAGATTGCCGGACAAAATGTCAGTGATAGTGGGAGATGGGTCTGAAATATGGGAGAAACCCAGAAAAAAAGAGCAAAGTTGGCAGCTATGACCTGCATGTGGGATGTTAGCACAGACTACAAACATTGAAGGTCATTATTATTCTGTGTTTTTTTTTCCTCACAAACCATCAGCCTCTGCAGACGATTGGAATGCAGTTCAGTGTAGCCCTCACACACACACACACTCACACAAACACACACACACACACACACACACACACACACACACACACACACACACACACACACACACACACACACACATGCGCAAACACTCAGGAAAAAATGTGACATCAAAAGCATGTGTCCACCACTGAGATGAGAGTGTCCAAGCTTTCCACTACTCATCTGTGTTGCCTGGCCTCCATCAGAAGACATTTAATGTCTCATCACAAAGGGTCAGAAACCCATATTGGAATGTGAGTCTTTCAGCCAGGTTGAGCATACATCCCTGACTACTTCAGTACTTCAAACATAGATGACACAAGCACTCCACATGGCATTAGGAGTGAGGCTCTATGAGGACTGTTGTGTTGGAGGTAGACACACAAGCCCTAAAGGTCAGTTTGCTTAGCCTTAGAGGTTCTTATACGTGTAAGAAATGTTATGGCTAGCAATCATGAAATGGTTCTGACGTGTCACAAACTGACAGTGGTATTCACATTTTAACATTCAATTTACAACACACAAATTCTGTATATTACTGTATATTGCTTCTTGCCTGCGTGTTTGTTTGGGGGGGGGGGGGGGGTGTGGGGGGGTGATTCTCTTTCAAAATGTTGAACTGCATGTACCACATTTTGTCCACAATCCTAAATATAGCACCTCTAGGTCATACCACTATTAGAAGACCTACCTGGGCATACGACTACCAGTACATGCACTACCTGGGCTAGACTATGTGTATAGAGCTGGCAGACTGTGGCAGTCCATGATCAGGAGGGAGATCTGTGAGGATGGACTACATGTCAGTGGTTAAATTGGCTTTTGTAAGGAAGGGGAGCCCTTTTTATACTAACAGTGGTCAATATCTCACTTTATTGTATTACTATAAATACTGTAGCAGAAATAGCTCAGCTCTGGTTGGCTGTATTACTGAGATGAAGCCTAATTTAAACTCTATGTATAACTACCGTGGAGAAAAAAGAATGTGGGAAAATAAGCAGGGTCAAACTTAGTTCAATGTGTTTTACAGTACACCCTTATAGTTCCCATGCAGTTACTTTGATTTTCCACTAAAGGAAATCTTCATATTCTGCTTCAGGATTGGCTATGCGTATGTTTTCCTGTGATAAGACGTCCATTATTTATTGTGTACAATTTTTATACTATACTATTGTATAAAACGTTTCCCACTATTCATGTTTATGTACATTTGTATTTATATTTATAGTTATATTTGTATTTAAGAATCGTACATAAACATTGTACCATTGTTTCATTTATTTACATTTACTTAATATGATCGGAAAGTGTGCTACATAGCATCACCGTTTGCAGAGTAGTTTTAGCATGACCGTTTAAAGAGTAGTTTTTAGGGTTCATTAATTTTTTGAGTGTAGATCACTATGGCTATGGTCTCCAAGTTATTTAGGGTCACAAGTAAACATAATACAGGCAAATACAACTGAAAAGCAAATGAACTCAATCCATGCACAGTACAGTAGACTTCTAGGGGCATTTAAGGGATTTTCTTACTTTGGGGATTTAGGTCATTAATCCTTAACGCTGTGCTCTACACAAAATGTCAACTTAAGACTTGTAATCTGATTCTTTTATTAAGTGATGGAATCAGGACTAGGTGATGGATATGTCAAAGCAGGTTAATGTTATATTTCCATGGAACAGAGTTTTGTGTGTAATGAGATCTGCTTGTTCAGGATTGCACCCAAGTCAAGTGAAATCAAGTTTGGGGGACTGGCGACCAAGGTGTCTTTCCGGTGCGGGATAACAGTGTGGTTATTGTGGACAACTGTGTCAAATGTGAGGTACCAAATTTCATCATTTAAAAAAACCTACCGTACAGTTGTGTTGTGGGAGGGACTGCAAAACGCTTCATTCTGAGGCGTGACCAAATGTATGAACCCGGGTTGTGGGCGGGCCCTATCATACAATGACAACCTCCGAATGATATCTGGTCTACGGGGAGGGAATAGGAGTGCGTTCCAACGTCACACGCGTCGAAGGCAAGGAGGAGGGTCAGGGTTGGGGCACAGCTACCCCAGCGCTATTTGGTGGTCGTCTGTGTGCCAGGGCAGTGTACTTTACATGAGCTTGCATGTGTCGGCGTAAATGTACGCGTGTGTATGTGTGTGCGCTTGAGAGCGTGTTCCCTCTTTTTGCGGAAGAAGAAAAGAGGATAAAACACACCGAGGTAGCATAGACATTGCTTACGACAAAAGGAAGTCATCCATTGAAGTGCCAGACCCGAATGGAGCATTTGTGTGGATCGAGCCGCCCGTTTTGGGTAAGTTGGTCATCAAGTTAGTAATCTGACTAGTTTCAGTGTGAAAACAGTGCTTTGTGACATGAATTTGTATGTTGTTTAAGTAGCTTTTCACGTTACGCACTGTAAGCTAAAGCATAACTCCTTGACTTACCTCCTGTAATCTACCTCGGATCCCCTGTTCATAACTGACTTGGGAACCAAAATGTGGAAGCGAAAATGACAACTGATGCAGTTAGAATGTAACCCTGCCAACAAAAGGTTAACATTCGTCGGCACAGGTAAACCGAACCAAAAGATACTAAGTCGACAAAGCAATCCAGAATTTCAACCCCAGTGATGATGGTCGCTTGTCATCGTGGTTCAATAAAATTGGAAGACTAAAAATAACTATTCTAATAATGTTGTCCGTATATTACTAGCCTACTGACAAATTATGCTATAGTAGGCTATCATGTCCCTGCTGTCTGTCAAAATACGCGCATCCAACGAAGTTGTCATTATCAATTGAAATGTGTCCTTTCCTCATGGGAACACTGGCTGTGTAACCACTATGGATGGGGATGATATGAAGTCGGTAGTTTACCCTGCATATTAACTGCGAACTAAATCAGCAAATCTTATGAAATCCCCATGGCGACCTCTGTAGCTAAGACTTTAAGCATCTTTCCTAAACTGCAGCCAGACATTTTACCTTTCATATGCGGTGACAGCCTGCATAAATGGAGTAATTGACATATGCATAGCTTAAGTACGCGTGCTGCACCTGACCACCGCCGCTTGCGGTTATGAACGTTCTGTTGACAAGGTTATGTGAGGTAAAGCTCTCCTAGCGCGTGCTCCAGTTATCAATGTTGTTGGCTTAATCACGGAGTTCTGTGTGTAATTCCCCAACGAGTTGCTCTGCACGACAGCGCGCGTTGCCATCGACAGCCCCAGTGATGGTAGATTTTTTAGCTTACTGCATAGCCTGTTGTCTGCCTTATTTTATAGCTTTTATGCTGGGCATCGACACACCAATCAGGATTGCATTGTGCATCTTTAAATATTTTACCACCATCATATAGCTTGTCACGTCGCCAATTCTTCGCAAAGTATGTCATTATAGTCCCTCTGTTGCTGTGCTGCTGTTCATAGTTGTTTTGTGAGAGAAATTATATTTAGAGAGAGTTAAAACTGAAGAAAGTCATTTGAAATGTTTGGCAGTCAGGGCAGCCAGTACAAACAGTAACGATATCTGATTGGATTTAAACTAATACTTTTTTGTGTCTAAACAAACTAAATGACTCTTTATATAAATGTGTGTAGTATTGGATGTGATTAACTAACATGCATTCCTCAGTGATGGGTTCTATTGTGATGTATGTGCAAAGGTAAAGATGTGGGCAAAAGGTGTGCCCTACCCATATTCGTAGGCCTCGTGTGTAAGCTTTTCAGGTTTATTTCATCAACAGGTGTCACCAGTATAACAAAGCAAAGGTTTGCCAACCAAAACTGCTTGAGAACTTTTCGTTCAAACCAGTGTTAAGGCATTTGATGACACCCCCCCCCATGCAAACATTTGTAGTTTTGAAAGGACCCCTACCCCTTGTTGCAGCTCACACAGGGAGTGCAGACCTTCCATGAATTCTCAGACGAGTAACTAAATTATTTCCATAAAGGGTACCCTAATCTAATTTCCTAAACCAAAAAATGCTTTCGGGGGTTTACGATTGTTGGGTGGGGATGTCTGGACATTGCTGCACATTAAGAGTAGACTATTGCTCAGATTCATTTCTACAGAGGGCTGTTGTGAAATAGAAAGGCCATAGGAACTGACTGTGTTCTCAGGCCACTGAGGTTAAATAGGTTTACACTAGGCTTTCTTGCTTTCTTTTCTCATGGTCTTTATTATTGTGTGGCAGGGTTAACCTTTCAGAGTGAATAATTGGACTATTATGGCAGCAACACAGGAGAGTCTAGAAGATTTCAGCAAATGTTAAATTCTCTGTCTCAAGCAGGTAGAAAGGGGAGAGATTGCTTGTGATCTGCAAAGTGAAACTTACAAATTTGTGTAATTGCATGTTGTGGTGAAAGTAGTTCTGTCTGGTTTGATAACGGTTCGTAAAAGAGGAACAGAACCTACAAGCCATCAGTTTGTCATTCATATGTGCGTGAGAAGCCAGGTCATAGCCAGTTACCGGTAATCAATTCTGGTTATCACCCTGTCAAAATTACACCACCCGTCCCATTATGTTTAGTGGAGAAAACCCGTGTGTGTGCACTTTATAACTTAAAATTTTCAAGTTACAGTAAACTGTATTGATACAAAGCTCTATATTGCCATTGTTCATGCTTTGTCTACACATGTCAAATCTTTAGCTGTAAATTTACCAGTAGGAATTAAACAAACTATGCTCATTTGTTCAGTGGAATATGTCAGTGTGAATGAAATGACACTAAGCCTATAATCTTGTAATAACGTGATAATGGAATATGCCAACTCAGCACATTTGACCCTTATTTCAGGGTTGATATTTGCATGTAGTTTTTATTGACAAGAGAGTCTTTCACTGATCTGTAGTAGTTCAGGTAGACAGCAATGTAGACCCAAACAGAGACAGAGGTTGGGGAGATTCATGTATGTCATCAGTTTAGAAATGGGAAATAAGGTCTGTTGGTATTGTAGATGTGAGGGATTTTAACTTTTTATGTTAATCTTACACAAAACTTGACGAGTGTAGGAATACAGATGATTCCTGCCGTGCTTAAGGTGATGCAAATTGAGTTCTTGGCATTGATGTTTGTGGCTTGGGAAGCTTTCTTGATGGCTTAACGTGATCTTACCAAGGCCAAACATTCAATTTGATCACTCAGATAAACACAGAAAGAGAAAAAAAATTGCATTTTTAAGAGCTTTTTTAGCCATTCGTCTCTCATCCTCGTGTTTTGTCCAACCCGCTGCTGTAAACATTTCATCACTTAGTCAGGTCCCTCATGAAAACACCATCACCCAGGGTAACCTGTACCTGTGGCACATCCCCGCCGTCTGTATCAGATCACATGTTGCTCACCGCGCCGTAAGCAGAGGCCTTGAACGCTTGACCAGGTTTGCTCTTCTCATTTTTGTGTGGGTAGATAGAGACAGAGAGAGAAGGACAGAGAGAGATAGAGATAGAAATGGAGATAGAGAGAGATAGAGACACAGAAAGAGAGTGAAAAATATAGACAGAGACGGAGAGAAAGAATGAGAAATATTGAAGACAGAAATAGGAGATAATAGGAGACAGAGGTACAAAAAGAGGTAGAAGCAGAGAGAGAGAGAGAGAGAGAGAGAGAAACAGAGAGGAAAAGAGAGAGTGTGAGAGAAAGAGAGAGAGAGAGAAAGAGAGTGCAACAAGACCACAGTCAAATATGCATGGAAGCTTATTATGTTCTTTCGAGTGCTGTGTGAAGCCCAGGCTCCCTAGTAACTGGTGAAAAGGGCTCAGACGTGGCTGTCTGGCTGGCAGGCTGTGGTTCCTAAGTGAGGTCATTTTGCTCTCCTCTCAAAGGCTGGGGGCAAGTAAGGTAAGAAAATTGTGCTGCATCTCTTGTCGGATTATTGATGGCTTTGTGCCTGTGTCGGCTGCAGCCCTGGTCAGCTCCACAAACGAGCTGTGTGTGTCGTTTCAAAAGGTTTGTAGGTCAGTGCTTTTTTTGAGTGGCCATAATGGTCATTGCTGTTCGATGACATCTTGACACTCCGTCTATGTCTGTCTGTCTGATGGTCTGTCTGTCTGTCTGTCTGTCTGTCTGTCTCTTGCTCTGATACCCCCCCCCCACAGACAGACAGACAGAAAGGCACGCACGCACACACACACACACACACACACACACACACACACACACACACTCACACACACACACACACACACACACTCACACACACACACACAGTGCTCTTTTCACACCTTTGCCAATCTAAAATTTATCATGGTCATGTTATATGTTGTATAGAAGTGTTAATCGTCACAACCAGTGTTGTGTGGTGCCCGTAATGAATGCACTCTGATGCATAATGAACACACTGCTGTCCATACATTATTGATGCATGCTGGCTTTTCAGCAGAGTGTTACCCAGGCTCTTAGTCCTAAGCGCTTGCTTATGAACTTCATCATGTTTTTTTTTCCCGCCTTCCTAGAAATCCCTCAGTACAATTAAAAAGTTTCACTTTACCTTGAATTACTCAAATGGCCAGTGAGGCTAAACAAGGCCACAGCTTTTCAGATGCACTCTGCCTCCCTTGCTGAAAAGATATGTGTTTGCTTTTTCTTTTCTTTTTCTTCTCAGAGCGGTGACGGAGACGAGATAATTTTCAGATGAAAAGAGCTTCAGTCAGATTCACAGCATTTATACTGAAAAAGGCTAAAATTAAACTGTTATTTTTTTAAAACCCATAGCTGACACATAATTTTAATGATTTCGTCCACGTGATTGGTTTATTCATACTGATGTGCTATAGAGCTAAGGTTGGGCTTAAGTTCTGTTGTAAAACCTATGTGGCCCATAGATGTAGGAACAGTCTTAATTGGGTACGTGAATTGTATGCACAGTATCGCTTATGCTTCAGGCCCAGGGACACTAAATAATGGGGCCTACACCAGTTCTTTAGAGCGATGCCATAGAAGAACCTTTTTCAGTGCTTCAAAGAACTGTCGAGGCAACAGTTCTTTAAAGAACAACAGTAGTTGTTGGTGGTATGACATAGCATAGCCCATTATGATCTGAGGCTCTGAAGAGGCATTTTTAATGTGAAGAACCTTTTACATAATGTAATAGTTCAACACAGAGTTTTCACTCTCCATGGAACCATCCAGAGATTTAAAGAACTATTTAAGCATCTTTATTTTGCAGAGTGTCCAGACCACACAGCTGTCACACACAGTTGGTCATGTGTACTGATGTAATTAATCTTGGCGTATGATGGTGTTGGATAAGGATTACATTATATTGGATTGGGCACCCACCTCTGTGAGAGACTTGAGAGAGAGAGAGAGAGTGAGAGCAAGAGCGAGCAACCATATTATCTCACATGTCCTAAAACAAGATCCCATTAGTGTTCTGAATGTTCTTGTTTTTAATTTATCATCTTACTCACGTTCGATGTTTCGGGAATAGGAGGACGATTTATTTATTTTTTTAGTTATTTAGAGTCAAACCTTGATTTCCATTAAGAATGTTGTTAGGCTGAATGTCAAAGCAAGGCCTCTGAAAAAAGGAGAAAAAAAGAGAGAGGGAGAAAAAAAAACATCCGTTATAATGGTGGCCGCTGGGTAGAGCAGGGGTGAACTGAGGGAAGTGGGTCAGTCGTGTCACACTACTAATGTCTGTGTTCCGCCTGTATTTCTGCAATACATTCAGCAGGAATTATTTGCGGAGGTGCTTGTGTCCTAATTTCCAATGAGTGCAAAGTGGGTTTTACTGTGGATGCTTAAGGGATTATCACAAATTCTTCAATACCGATCGTTACAGTAACAAGGACCCCGAAGCAATTAATGGCAGTCGCAAGTGAGTGTCAACTTGGGTAAAGCCCTCTTGTGCTCCGCATGGTGTTTGAAGCCCTGGCAGTAAATCATTAATTCGCGGTTTGAAGTCACAGTTGGTGTACGGCAAGCCGTCCACTTCTCCTCCTCCTCAGCCCCCTTTTGATTAGGAGCGTTGCTAGGACGCAGCGTGCTCACGGCGACAAGGTGGAGCGGTTTTACAGTCTGACAGAGTCACGGATGACTGCTGCCACCATCTCAAGGAGCACCAATTTATAAATATATATGTGTGTGTATGTATATATATATATATATATATATATATATATATATATATAAAAGCACTCTCTGTCACTGCTCTTGTCACTCGAGGGAAACTCAAGCGTGGCTGCAGTACAGTGGCGAAGGTTTATCAATTCCAGTAGCAAAAGATTGGACTAGCATTCAGGAGTAGCGAGACAAAGGCCAGCAAGAGAAAACATTGCAAACAGTTGAAAATGGAAAATATAGTGCCGAGAGTATAGCACTGGTGAGTTTTAAATAAAGGGAAACCTGGAATTATTGTTGCAATTACAAGCCCATGTCATCTAACTAAGTATCTGTGGATCTCTTTGGATGAAAGCATCTGCTAAGTGTAATGCAATGTAATGTAATCTAGATATTTCTTACACAACAAAAAAGATGCACAGTCATGTTGTCTTGCAGTTTTCAGTCCTGATTAGACTCATTGATGAATGGAGGTTTGAACAGACATGCAAACAACACTTACTGTACTTTGAATACACACTAGGCAGTGAGTCATTGCTGCACACTAGCCACACATGAACACATTGCTTATTACAGTCTTTGATATACTGTAAGTAGTATTACTACATGCCTAAGTGGTTAACTTCAAACAAGCACATTAAAATGTCATCAGTGACAAGTATGTTACACCATGAAGATTACTTCCACCACTCTCTCATTACTGTACATGTTAGGCTAAGCCTATTCCACAATATCTAAATATTTGCTCTGCTTATCATTGTGGCAAAGTTGTTTGAATGCAAACAGAAGAACTGAAGACCAAAGTGGTAGCACTGACCATAGCATATCGGCAAGGTGGCATTACGCTGGTAAAGGTCCTGCGGCCTGCTTGGTGCCACACTGGTGCCACAGCCACGAAGCTGTCTAATACAGTTTTTTACAGTTGCTTAAACTCAATTTTAAAAACTGGGTCCATGTTGACAAAACACTACACACAGTTAATGCAACCATATACCCAATTAACAGAACACCCCAGCTCTATTGCAAAATGCTATTCTTTTGTACACATATTTATAAAAATGCAATTCTGGCACCAAATTGCACACACATGAGTCACATCATATGATTGTATTAGAATAAGTTAGACACAGTGGTAATAAATGCAAAATAATTGTAACATTTGCTCTCTTGTAAATTACACAGACAAAGTAAAATATAGTATTCACCCGATGACACCAATTCACAAATTCGACACTACATGAAAGCAATTCTGCAGACCAATGAAAATGTTTATTTTTTTATCCTGTAACTAGACTCAACTCAGACAATAGTGGCAGTTTGACAACAAAGTATATACTGAACAAAACAATACACAACAGTATCTTTAACCATGTTGAAGAAAAAAATAGGCATCCCTTCTCCTTGCTGCATCTGGCCACAGAATTTCATCGAGATCGTAAAACTTCCACCGCCATGCTGAGAAATACTCTTCTATTGGATTTAGAAAAGATGAGTATGGTGGAAGAAAAAGGACTGTAAACTGTGGATGCTGTAGAAACCAATTTCGTACCAAAGGAGATCTATGAAAGGACACATTGTCCCACACAACAATGTAACGCATGCGTTCATTCGTGTTCACTGCAGTTACAATGTTGTGTACTCTGTCCAAAAATGCAAGGATAAGTTCAGTGTTGTATGGACCCAGGTTAGCATGGCGGTGGAGGACTCCATGTACTGTTATAGCAGCGCATGGAGCACATAACACATGACAAATGCTGTTCACTAAATATATTTCAATAGATATTTTTTTACTTTTATGTAATCCAAAATCAGTCAATATGCAGTGTTTGCTTGTTGCATGGTTGCATGTTGAAAACCATTTTTTCAAAGAACCATGTTCACAGCAAACATAGTAAAACACAGTGTTGTTGGAGACAAAAAGTTACTCTAAGTATCATGTCTGGCTAATTTGGTGGCAAGTCTCAACATAGCGTTTTCAAGGTAGTCAACCAATGTCATTCCAATGTGATCAATTTAGTCCTTGTCTTTTCTGTCTGCTCTCCTCCCATTGTACCTTGCAGTGATAGATACCTCTTCACTCTAATATTTACTTTACTTTATTTACTAAGCCTTACATTCATATTCAAGTCAAAGTTATGCCCCTGCTTTCTATTTTACAGTGTTTAAGTATGATTACTGTGTTTTGCATTTTTTCCCTTAGTGTTTTGGCACATGACAATTGTGTTTAACCAGTTGGTTGCAAGTGTGTGGTCATTTGGTAGCTAGTGTTTTGAAATGGAGAAAAGGTGACATTACAAAAGCATCATGTGTGTATGGCATTTAAATGTGTGTAATGTTTTGCAAATCGCTGTGTGTAGTGTTTTGCAAAATGTGTGAAGCTGAAAATGTGCTTAGAGTGGTGCCTACCTGAGCCGATGTTTTGGTATTTGAGTATTGGGTTTCATTAATTGTGGAAAACTTCAGATTTTAGCGTGTAAGCAAACATAAAAAACTGTAAGGACTTAGGAGCTGGAGTCATTTAAAAGGGATATTTCCTCTGCGTCACTCATTCTTTAGTAATCAGCACCGTCAAGCTCAACTCTCCACACTCACCCCCTCTCGTCCACCCCCCCCCCCCCCCATCCTCCCTCATGCCTTCCTCCTCCCCCCTTCTCCCTCCCTCCTCCTGCCCTCTAACCCCCCTCCACCCTCCTCCCTCATGCCTTGTCCTCTTCACAAGGGTAATGCATTCGCCCTGGATCTTCTGGGCCTTCTACTAAATGGTTGTTTGTTGAGATGCTAAGATAAATAGATGTGGCTCACAAGAGGAACAAAAAAAAGTTTTATCTGAAAGATAAAAGTATCCATCGTTGCAGGTTGTTTTCTACCGCCGTGGTGTGCACCAAGTGTAGCAGACTTTGATGTATCATACATGTGGTGAAATGGTTTAATGCCACTTCCTGCCGTCTCCCCTAAGCTGTACACGTTGCCCCGTGATACAGCAAAACAAAAGCGCACATAGGTGGCTAGATGAAGTAATATGACAGTTATTGTAGGGTTATAAAAATGACCTTAAAGACTATCACCATGGGTTTTTAGGAAGTATATTACTACATTGTTTCAAACTGCGTGAACTGGGAAGACCAAAAAATAATCTCTCATGTGAATTTTGTTGTTGTTTTAGGTGTATGACAGACACTCACTGTTACAACAGGCACAGAAAAGTTGTTTCACAGAACTTCCTCATAAATGTAGACCACAAACCGATTTCACAACAAGTGTCTTTTCAGTATGTGTACTGCACCGTTTGCATAAAAAATATTTGAGCTTCATCAGAATTTTAAGCACACAAACACTCTGTGTGTCTCTCTGTCTCACACACACATAGTGTGTAACACACACACACACACACACACGCACACACACACACACACACACACACACACACACACACACACACACACACACACACACGATCACATTTACACAAAGTCACCACATGTGTACTCATGGTCATTTGTCAAATGCTTTCATTTCTCCTTAAATCAAAAGGTGATTCCCCCCCCTCCCCAAAAATAGAAGCACGGGATCACATGCTTCAGAGTCCCTCTTTCCCGCGTGGGACAAATTGCATCCTCTTTCCAAAGCTTGCACATTAGCACATTGGAGACCCACAGAAGTAACAAATCTGTTAACCTGGTCTTTCATTACTCTTTTTTCCTCTTCCATGTGATGCAGTCTCCTGACGTCTGTCCATTGTTCTGATTACATTACATTACATTACATTTAGTAGACGCTTTTATCCAAAGCGACTTACAAAAAGGAGAACATAAGCTGACAGAGGTGTAGAGGAACACAGAGTAAGCAGACTACCTTTATACATACAGAGAGATGCATGTGCCTAAGTAAGTTTCCCAGAGCAGGGACACAACAAACACACATACTTCTCACATGGGGACACAGTAAGAGAGACTTGGTTGGGTAGTGATTGTTAGTTTTGTTAGTTTTGTTAGTTTTGTTAGGAAGGGAAGCAGTATTCGGAAGAGAACGGTTTTTATAAGCTTTTACAATACAAAAGTATAAACTGGACACGTATTTTCACCTTTCACCTTTTCAGTTGACTTCACAAAAAATAGTGTGGTTATAAGCTAAAGACTTCCTACCTTTCTTTTGTTGGAGGGGATCCAGTGGTATTTGGAGGGAGTCCAGTTAAATGCCGACCTTAAGTACTTTGACTGATACCTTTGATGGTGACTAAAGCATTTGATTATGTCGGGCTGTGGTCAGATTGAGAAATGTGATAGTAATGGTTGGACGAAGGACAGTCAAGCTACAGTTGCTGTCGGTATGACTTAGGCCACAGTATGCATGGTAGTCTTTAACACAGGACACAGAAACTGTTTAAGGGTAAAAAAAGACCCATCTTTGTAGAGCTTAGTGATGGTTGTGTTTTTTTACTTTAAAAACTCTTTTACTGTTGTAATCGTAGCGTAAAGGCAAAGTATCATTATTAGAGCATCAGTATAGGCGATAGTTTTGTTTCGATCGTGTTTGAAGGAGTTATCTCTATGTAGTGCTAAACTGTAGGCGACAGGACTTGTATTTGGACAGATGGAAGTGCAGTAGCCTACAACATAGACCTTATGACTACTATTACCTGGATGAATGAGAACTTCCACAGACTTTTCAAGTTGCCATGTATTTCTACAGACTCGCCCATAGACTCCTCTCTTCTCTGTTTTCCCCCCACCTTTATATGGTTGCGTTGGAGCTCCAGAGATGGCACCTGAGTCAGAGAAGCCCTCCCACCCAGAAGGCCAGGCGCGTCATGGACAAACACTAAGCGGGAGGCTATTAAACTGTCGTAAAACTAGGGGAGTGCGGAGAGGGGAGGGGGGGGGGGGTGTCATAAAAATAAATCTCCACGCTCAAGTGCTTCCTGTCATTACATATCGCAATTCATTAATGCTTTTGGTATATACTGTAGACTTTGTGCTTAGAATGGTGGGTGTGATGGGAAACTCCAGGTTTGCAGAGTGAGAGTTCTGCCACGAATTAATCCTGCCCATGTCCTCCACACAGATAGTGTCACTAATTGCCTTATCTACCTGGCTTAAACGGATTAATTAGAATCAGTTGGCTTTGTGAATGGTCGAAACAAATTTGTGCCATGGTCTGTTTTTTCACTCACTCACTGACGCCACATTACCCACCACTGGTACAGGGCCAACCCCCACACCTGTGGGTAGTTAAAAAGTGGAGAAAAAAAAAACGTTGAACACAGCATCCTGCATTGTACTGGGTCATTGGATCGAGGCGCCAGTGTATGCTGATGTTTTGCCTGGCTTCTAAAAGTTGCACTTGAAGGCATTCCTGGGTCATTCTTGAGACAGACACAGGGATGCCTATCGGCAATAAGGTGGTGATATGGGTTAGTACCTGGAGATCTGTGTGTGTGTGTGTGTGTGAGTGTGTGTACAGTATGTGTGTATATGTGTGTGTGTGTGTGTGTGTGTGTGTGTGTGTGTGTGTGTGTGTGTGTGTGTGTGTGTGTATATGTATGTGTGTGTGTGTGTCCGTCGGCTTGGTCTCTCCCAGTCCTTATTCAAGCTGCCGCTTTCGAGGTGTCTTGGGGGTGCCCGAGGCCACGTTTCGCCCACGTCCGCTCCCAACTGGGTGCACCTCCACCACGCTTTTACGACCTTCCTCGACATCAGTCATCTGGATTACATTCGCTCTCTTTCTCTTTTTCTTTCTCTTTCCCTTTCCCTTTCCCCACCTCCGCCTGCTAGCCTAGCTATAGGAATGTAATTAGACCCAGTGTCCTGACCTGCGCCCACTCCCTCACCTGAGTGGTTTGTCCTCGCATTGTTGTTGGTGAGCAGTGGTGAAGTGCAGGAGAGTAGATGCACATAAACACCATTTATGCACTACTTTAAACTACAGAAACAACATTAATTTACCTTTTTATGATTGCTAATGTTTAAGATTTCAGTCAGTTTGCCCACATTTTTCTTTTACTGCTACGTATGTGTGTTGTGTACTGTACCTAGGGTGCCTTCCTTCTTCTTTACCACTACACCACTGTGGGTGACCTGTTGGTGTGTAGTGTTTCTGGAACTACAAAACAGCAGGCTTTTGCAAAGGAATGTTATTATGACTTTAGAGCAGATCTGTTAGCTGTATTATACAGGCGTGTAACAGGCGTGTAAGTGTGTAGCTCACACTTCATACCAGGAGCTGTCGCAAACAGTGCACTTCCTTTTCTTGAGGCTATGTTTTTTAAAAGTTGACATAATATAACAGTGTCGGCCTATGCATACTTGTGGAACACTCATTATTACATTATTAAGAGTTGATGCAGTTGATGCAGCCTTGATGTGTGAGAGGGGGGAGTGGCTACGGTGCCCAGAATGACACAGAGACAAAAAGACATATGAAGCTTGTTTTGCCAATATATTTGCCATTTTCTGTCCTAATAACATAGAACTTGACACTGCACTCACTCGTGCCATTAGCAAGACAATTACCAAATTTGATGGTTTGAGGGTTGTGCATGGAACAGGCAGAGTGACACACACACACACACACACACACAAACATAGACAAATGTTACTTGCATTGATAGATAAATGAAGTGTTCATGCAAATTTGCCTTGTGTGGACCTCTAAAGGGAAGCAGTTGTGCTTGTATGGTGACTGCAGACACACATTGTGGGGAGTGACAGTGGTCTCATATTTTGTAAGGACCACACCGTCACATATCATCGTGCTGTCGATAGTTGCGCCAGAGGTTCGCATCCAGCAACTGACTTCTCACACACATATTTCTCAGGCTGCTCAGTCAGCCTGTGGTAATGAATGAAGCAATAAATTTTACTCTCCCTGACAAAGTGGGTGTGCCATGCAGGCCATCAGTCAATCCTCTTTTGAAAGGCGAGTGACATGTGAGGCGGCAAGTTATTTGACCTTAGTGTAGTAAATCGCGTAGTATTTATAATTTCCGGGTCCCCGCCTACGTTTGCTCACATGTGGAGACTAGCCCTATCGTATCGAATTTCTTAAGCGCTGTCATATTTCCAGGTAACATCTCCTCTTCATTTCCATAAAGGAGGCCGCTCCTAATCCACTTTTAGATAATCCACATCTGTGGTTTTCTATACTGCCGCACAAAGACAAAAAGACTTTAACTCACCAGAGTGTAAAAACCAAGAAAAATGACTTCAAAAATCTTCTGGTTGCATGTGTTTTCACCATTAAGACAACAACAAAACCCCAAAACAACAAAAGTTGAGCCCCGGATACTTGGCCACATGATAAAAAAAAAAGATGTCTATTGTTCCAACAAAACGATAATAACTCATTTTGTTGTCTAAAATTAAAGTTATAGCTTTTTTGCCTTTGCACCACAGAATAGCCCTCTGATAGCAGTGGACGTGAGTCACCTGTAGTGCACCTGTTGGACAGAGACCCATGTACCCATGCAGTGTTGGGGAGTAAAGCGATACATGTAATTCCATTACGTAATTTAATTACAAAACAAATGTAACAGTAATACATTACAGTTACTGGAGAAAATGTGTAATTCAATTACAGGTACTTTTGAATTTTTTCAAAATTACAATTTGAATTATATCTTAATATTGTCAGCAAAACCTTGCTAAAACAGTCTATATTTAAAAAAAAAAACAGTTTCGTGTGTTTTTCTTATAGGCTTCCGTAGCCTACAAAACATCCCTGTTGCCATTTCCCTTCACAGTTGGATGTGGGGCTTTCTGTTAAAATGTTTATCATGAAATCATGAAAACATTTCAAAAGTAATCAAAAAGTAATAAGTTACGTTACTCAGATAAAGTAATTCAAAAAGTTACACTACTATTACATTTTAAACAGGGTAACTTGTAACTGTAACGAATTACATTTCTACAGTAACCGTCCCAACACTGTACCCATGTCACCTCCGTGCACACTGAGCTTGTAGAGAACACTAAGAAATTAATTACCAGGGCCTCACCTTGACAGCGGTCACACCCACTCTTTTGCAGAACGGCATGTTTGCTAAAGGCATGATCAATCTTGCACGCCTCTGGTGTAGAAATAAAGCCCAAGGACTAAAGAACCTAAAGAATAGTTTTTTTGTTGTAGTTGTAGTCAGCTTGTGAATACACATTTAGTCAACCAAAAGACTGCAAATGTGTGTATTGCATATATATGAATAAACAGTATATGGACAAAGGAATTTGGATTCCTGACCAATATACCAAAAGGGACTGTAAGGACTCTTCTTAGAAGACTTTCTGCAAGTTTTTGGAGTGGTTTTATGGGAAGTCTTCCCCATCCATTCTGTGTGGAGCATTGATACGATCAAGCATACATTGCTGACATTGGATGAGAAAGGCGTGTGTTTATCCGTGTGTGTGAATGCATGAATGAACTGTAAATGCATAGGGGAGCACATGCACGTGCACTGCACACACAGGATGTTCTGGACTAAACAGACGAGTCATCAGTGACTCAGCGCATTGGTGGGTTTGAAAACTAGTGCCACTCCACACTTCCTTAGACGGTCGTGCTCAGCGCACGCGCACATATTAATCTCCATTCAGCCCTGTGCCACACGCACAGCATAACCTAAAAGTGTCACTCACACACTGAGCTGAACAAACATCTGAAAAATCCTGTGATTCAAGTTTGTCATTTTGGCCAGCCTTGATTTTTCCAGGTCATTTAAGCCTGGAAAGCCATTTAAGGTTATGTGTCTGTGTTGTGTTTTTTTTTAAATACCTGCTGCAAGGCCATGTTTATCTACGTATATACCACATTTTTGTACAACTAGGCAATTCAGTGTGGTTTACAGAAATACATATACAAATACAAATACATTTTTTTTAAGGTTAAATAAAGTTAAGAGTTAAGTTTTGTGTGTACATCTTGGTTGTGATGGAGGACAGTGGGAGGTGGTATAACTTCTGCTTTTAGTGAAGTTAAATTTGGCGCTGGTTTGCTGGCTGGCTGGCTGGCTGGCTAGCCGGTTTGATAAGTGGGTGAAGGCCTTCGACAAAAGGCACAGCTTAGACAGCTGCTAATCTTTAATGGACCAAAGATGGTAGAGAGGTGGAGCAAGATACTTTATGGTAGCTCAGCCAAATAGGCTAAAAATGATATGCTTTCATTAGCTGTAAGCCATTCCTGTTGTCCCTTTTAAAATTATCTCTTGGATCCAGTGCTCCTTTGCATTTTACTATTCAAAATTTAATTCTAGATGCAAAAACATTGCAGCTCTTTTCACACATTGTGGCACATATATACATTTTATCAAGGTAAAAAAGAAGCAAACACACCCGCAGTACCTGCAATGTTTTCAATGTTTTATTCAGACCAACATTAATCCACAGATAGGAATATCGAATCTGTCAGGCTGTCACCCCAATTTATTTGACTGGCTGGGTTAGTTTACTTACCGATGGCTCTGTTACCTAGCAACCAGCCAGCGGACAAAGTACAAAAATAAGCTTGGTGCACACCTGAATTAAAGTTGAGTTTCTGCAGAGGGGAGAGATGTAGAATCATGAAATTTGCTTTAAATAGGCAGGGGGGGTTGGAAATCATGGTACCGTGTCCGAAACCTATTGATCAGAAAAATAAGGCTTTGAAATATTCTGTGAAATTGTATGGTTTTGCCATGGGCCTTAACGTTACAGAGCATGCAGAGTTAGCCTCTGCGCTGCATAAATGGGGGATTAGTGCCCCCCCCCCCCCCCCCCACCCCCCCACCCCCCTTCGTGCGATTCTGGTTTCAGGAAGTGGCTCGTCATGAAGGGTCTTGCTCCGCCTATATACCACCT
>CM059287.1:18445014-18510014 GCA_030347295.1 Setipinna tenuifilis | reverse complement strand
CTCTCTCTCTCTCTCTCTCGCTCCGTGTCTCTCTCTCCCTGCAGGAGCCGAACCTCACGCTGTACACAGACCAGCCCGACCTTTCAGAATGTTTTCAGCTGTCCGTGCTGTCATGGATTCCCTGTATCTACCTGTGGTTGACCTTCCCATTCTACGGCCTCTACCTCAAGAGGAACAACAAGGGCTACATCATGATGTCCATCTTAAACAGGGTCAAAACGGTACATGTGACACATTTCTTTTTTAAAGTGTATTTTTTAGGAAACGAGTGGGAGAGAGGTGGGGTTAGGGCTGGGAAATGACCCAGGCCAGATTCAAACCTGGGTCCCCATGGGCACGTGCCCATTCATGGTATGGGTGCTCTACACACTGCACCACAGCACCCATTAGTTTCTTTATTTTGATTGGACAATAAAGAGGTAGACAGCAAGTAAGTAGGAACCAGAGATATTGGTGAGGGTTGGGAAAATGGCCAAAGGCTGGATATGAACCTGGGCACAACAGCACAGTTGGCTCTGGTGTTTACATTGTAAATCCAGTGACCTGAGTTCAAGTCCATCCCAAAGTCATTCCCCAATCCTACTCTGTCCCTCTCCCCCACTCATTTACTGCCTGATGAAAGGAATAGAAAACCCCTGAAAAGATCAATTCCAAAAAGGCACATTCAGATTCAGTAGCCACCTTGTAGCTAACAACTTTAATACTGAAGAGCTCGTTGATTTATTTATTTTTTGTTACATTCAAAAAGAAACTCTTACTGCCACTTTGCACGTGGCACAGATGACACTTTTTGTCAGTGTTAGCTAATCGTAGTAACAATGAATTAAAATGTCCAACTATACCAGCAGATATAGTTATGTACAAAATGTCATACCCATAACAGCGTATTCGTTCATTTTTGTTCAGTGGAAAGCCTTCTAAAGCAGACATTGTGATAAAAAAAACATGGGCATGCGTGAAGACACACTACTTTGACTATGACTTTGACTTTCAAAACTTTACTGTCCTCCAGAGGCAATTTGCATTGTAGCACACAGACACATGAACACATATCCGTCCAAGACACAAAATATGAGTGTACAACAAGAACACACATACCATTTATCATCATATACATTTGTAGTATAATGTCATTCGAAGGTGTGATGCTGCACTGTGTCCTTGTCAAAGAACCAGTTCACCATCTCTGTTCCCTATAGATTACCTATTGCCACGCTTTCACGTCATGCAAAAGCACATCACTGAAACACTGTTGCTTGAACCCTGGGAAATCCGGCACAGTAACCGCTATCCACCAAAGTCCAAGCAGTCCAGACAATTCTGTTTTATTGCATTCTGTGCCCAAAACAAACCCATAGTGAAGAATGAGGGCAACCTTTTTTGGACCATGTGCTTGGTGCTTTAGCTAGGCTATTTTTCCAGAGTGAACATTAAGAGTGAGTCAAATACAGCGCCAAAAATGTATCTGTGCCGACTAAAGCAACACCAAGTAGTTTTCATCTTTGGTTACCCTACAGCTTGGAAGCGGAATTGTCTCTCATAGAGAACTACAGAAAGACGGCCTGCTCCTCAAAACTTACTTTGTGCGGTTATAGCCCATGCAGGGTGGCAGAGGGGAATTTAGAACTGGCTTTCACCCTGGTACAAGTTGATGAACCACTGAAACGATTTGAGCATGGTACCGTCCCCACACTGCTCTCCCCGAGCACCATTGTCATGGCTGCCCCCTGCTCACATGTGTGATGGGTTAAATACAGAGGTTGAATTTTGTTTTGTGCACTGTGTGCTGTGATGTGCCATGTGATCACAGTGACCAATGGGAAGGACTTTCACTTTTAAGATTTTTGAAATTGCCCCCTCCTCATATCTCTCTGGCCCCTGCTTACATCTGTGATGGCTTAAATGCCAAGGTTAAATTTCATTGTGTGCACTGTGTGCTGCGATGTGCCATGTGATCACAGTGACCAATGGGAATGACTTTCACTTTGAAGATTTTTAAAATTGCCCCCTCTCCCTCTGTGCCATCTATTCACAAGGAATTTACCACAAGGATCCAATGCAAACACACACACGCGCACACACACACTGTCTCAATCATTACTTGTCCCTCACAACTGATCTGTGTGTCTTCCAGATATTTGGCTTCATACTGTGGATAGTGTGTTGGACAGACCTCTTCTCTGCATTCCACGAGATGCAGCACAGCAGCGGGTCTAAGCCTCCCATATTCTTCGTCACGCCACTCGTGGTTGGCATGACGATGGTGAGTACTGTATGTCAAGAAAGAAGGACTGAAAAGGCTCGCACTCCAAGCAAATGACCAGACAAAAAGTCTTTGAGAGAGTAACTGGTGAGAGAGTATTTGAGAGAGTAACTGTTTTAATGAGCAAATGTTTCCGCTATGAGGCTATTCTCACTACTCACGATGGTGACTATGTCAACAAAACAAAATGGTCTCAACAGGTGATCTTCACCCCTTCCATCGCCCCCTTTTTTAACTAAAAAAGAAAAGCTAAATTGCATGTTAGCTAATATTTCTTCTGAAGAGAATGCGGTGTGCAGGAGGCTATGGACTGTTACAGTTACACAAATTCCGGCTGCCATAGTTACCTTTTGTATGTTTACTTTTCTCTCCAAGAGGGTGAACCCCTTTGCCTACACTTTGTCACACCCCAGTGGCTTGCCTTCTCCTGAGTGACCAGCATGCAGCCCTCACCAGTGTGTGTGTTTGTGTATGTGTGTGTGTGTGTGTGTGTGTGTGTGTGTTTGTGTGTGTGTGTGTGTGTGTGCGTGTGTGTGTGTGTGTGTGGGGGGGGGGGGGTCAGGTGTGTTTGCCCTCTCCTGAATGACCAGTATGCAGCCTTCCCTGGGGGGGGAGGGGGGATGTCAGTGTCAGTGGTCGGGTGTGTTGTAACACCTGACTCTGTTATTATCTATGAAGCCCCACTGTAGCATGTGATTAGTCAAATCAGGTGTCTCTTTACTAGGCTTAGTGACAGATATAAGCCAGGCCGTGCTTTAGTGCGTCCATGGGCTGTGGATGTCCAACCAGTTGTAGGAGGGGGCTCATTTGTATGCATTTGCATTTTGTGAATGATGAGAAGATGAGATGACATTTTTATGTTCAGCCCAAACTCCATTCGGTTCAGGGAAGGCTGAACAATTACAATTTATATTATATATAATTTATAATATATATTCATATGTTATGATTTTAATGCATGCTTAATTTGGAAGGTAATCTGAACACAGAATTGTAGCTGTTTCTCTGCAGAGAAAAATGGAAAGATTTGCGTTTAGTTTTTTTGTGTTTGTTTTTGTTTATTTTGTTTTTTTTTTTACCTCTTTGCTTAAAAAAAATAATCCTAAACCGACCCCGCGCCAGACTGGCAATTTCCCAAACACCACGCTCTCCCGCATTCAATCCCTTATTGTATGCATTTCCTGCAAGCTTAAAGTCACAGGAATTGATTTATGTTAAGCATTAAGGCAAATATTGTGTTTTGTGGATTAATTGATCTATTTTATATCACATATAACATTTCAAAATGGCCATGCCCATCCCCTACTTCACAGGTACTCTACGGTTTGTTGTGGCCTATATCGATGATGTATTTGTACAGAAAGTACCTGAATAGATCAAAACTTGATTGAAAGCGAGTAGGTAAAAAGACCAAAAAACACAATGTTTTATGGTCATATTTTGTTTTAAGGTCATGCCTTTTGGTCCCCAGCCTCACAAGATATTGTAATGAAAAAAGCCAATGGTCTTCTGTCTGTGGCTTTTTGTTGGTGCATAACACAGTTAGTTTTTCCACATCAATCAAATCTACAAGGTCTGATGTTCCCAAGGAGATCAAGCATTTCATGGTAGGTCAAAGCTTGTGTGAACAGGAGCCTTTTAAAGAGGTACTGTGCAATTTCGAGAAAAAGAAAACTCAAAATGGGGGGGCAAAGGTGAAGGACATGCACCATTTACATTGAAAGTAAATCAGATTCGGCAAGCCCATTAACCAGTTAAAAACTCATCTGCTCCGGTGTTCTTTCCAGCTTTGCCAATTTCTGTAATTGTCTTCCAGCGAAAAAGGGAGGGTCAGGGTGTTTGCGTCAGCCAATTCCATCCTCTGCACTCTCTGCCTTGATTTAATTTTGCCTTTACACATTAGTGGAAGCAGCAGCATCCTACTCCAATCATAACCCCATTTAACCCTCCACTCCCCACACCCCCCACCCCCACTTTTGTTTTGATCTCCCTGCAGCTCCTGGCAACCTTCCTGATCCAGCTGGAGCGTCTCCGGGGAGTCCAATCCTCCGGGGTGCTCTTCATCTTCTGGGCGTTGTCGGTGCTGTGCGCAATCGTGCCTTTCCGCTCCAAGATCCTCCAGGCTTCCGCCAAGGTGATTTTTACCATGTGGGGTGTGTGGTGAACCCTGCTTGTGTACTGTTTATCGGCCATTTTTGTTTTTGTGGCATCTTGTTTGTGTCTAGTCGCCACTATAGTTCTGTGTTTAGAAATAGCGCCAATGATATTGGGGCTAAAATTGGAAAGTGTGTTTTGCTCTGGAGATTTCGAGCTCTTGTTCTGACCCCGGTAGCCATGTTTCCGAAATGAAAGGTCATCGAAGAAAAAAAAATCCCATCTGCCTGAGGAGTTTCTTTGACATATCACAGAGAAGATAGTTAGGCATTGTCCTGTGGGGGGAGAGGGAGGATACAGGGAGTTTACTTTAGATCTTTCTAGATCTTTCATGTCCTCCTAGGACCTTTCATCTCCTTTGAGGAAGCGTTTGGCATCAGAGGAATCCTGGGAGGTTACTGCCAGTATCAATTTTTCAACAGTCAGTCCTTCGTTATGCTTTTTTTTCTCTGTTTTTTTTCGCCCTTCCCTTTGAGCTTCCTTTTTCTGCGCTTCCATCACCCTCTGTTTTTCATGTTAGTCTGCCCCTCCCCCCTCTTTACCGCTTCTCTCTCTCCCTCTCTCTCTCTCTTTCTTCCTCTCTCTTTCTCTATCACTCTTCCCCTCACTTCACTCTAAGTGAAAGTGCAGTTAGTTTCTCTGGTAAGTGAGGAGGTCAGGCAGGGACGGGGACTTGCTCCGGAGAAGAGGGGAATAGTAGTGCTGTTGTTTAGCCCTGCTCACCCCCCTCGCTACGCTTTATCTGACCTAACCTACAGGGCCCTGTGGTACAGTGAGGACACATTGTCCGCAGGGATGGTGGGTTGGGATGAGGTGAGGCGAGTGTAGCAGAGTGAGGTCGTAGGGGTTGGGTAAGGGGTGGGTTGAGGTTTATTAGCGGTGAGCGAGGTGCGTTTAAGGCCATGGGCGTCCGTAAAAGCCTAATCACATCTAGCCCGGCCAGCTGATGGGAGAGCCCCCCCCGTTAAAGACTGACGTGTCATGAGAATGCAGTTTGATGGAGCATGGCTTTTTTTAACTTGATTTTCTCATTTGTCGGTGACACAGCCGAGGCTGATTGCTGTGTATCCAAATGCTTCGAGGGATCTCTGTGGTGTTTTTTTTCCCTTTTTTAAATAAATATGAATTGGGGCCCAAATCAGAATGGGGGCCTAAGTGGCGTAGCAGAGGATCTTGTGATGAGTTGAGTCAGTAATCAGTAAGTCGATTTTGTTTTTCTCAGGAGGAGATCGCAGACAAGCTGCGGTTCACCACGTTCTACATCTACTTTGGGCTGGTCCTGGCCCAACTCATCCTGGCGTGCTTCAGCGAGAAGCCTCCGCTCTTCTCTGATGTCATCACAGACCCTGTGGGTGCAAGTGTGTGTGTATGTGTGTGTGTGTGTACATGTGTGTGTGTGTGTGTGTGTGTGTCTGAATGTCAGAATGTGTGTGTACTGTGTATGTTTGTGTGTCTGAATGTGTGTGTTTGTGTGTTTGTGTGCATGTGTGTGTCAGATTAGCACACTTCACAGACCAATCAGTTTCTTGATTACTTGTCCAACATGATTTCTACATTAGCATTAAACGTTGCGTTTCTGCATATTATAAAATAACACGTTATGTTCTTTTCTGTAGAATCCGTGTCCAGAATACAGTGCTGGATTCCTCTCCACCATGACGTTCTGGTGGTTTACCAGGTAGGACTCATTCATTCATTCCCATTCTGTTTCATCTCCATAGTCAGTGCATCATTCATAACTCTTTTCAATGATGCATCACGAAGAACTCCTAGATCTATTTAAATGTTGGGTAAAACTTTCTAAAAAAGCTTGTATTCATAAGAGTCTATAACCACATTCATGAAGGGTTATAATGCCTTCATACAGCTTAATAATGGTTGAAATTAGTATTCATAATGATTTGTACATGCTTATGATGCACTTGTAGGCAGGTGAAGCTTTATAACCTAGAATGCACTGTGTCACTTGAAGTTGGAATAGGGCTTATGACATAACATTATAATGATTTAGGAGTACAGTCATGAGTATGTATAATAGTTATGCATATAAGCCTTTATGGATGTTTATAAAGCCGTTATGAATACAGGCTTCATAGAAAGTGTTACCAAACGTTGCATCACCAATTTGGCCTATTTGGCCTTTAGGTCATTCTGTTACAATACAGCATGTTCCATATTCAGGTCCCAAAACTTTTTTCATAGATGCCTGAACCTTGCCCTCAAATATACTCCCTGGCCACACTAGTCATTCAAATGATTTTAAAGGCTAAAGACTCAATTCATTGAAATGAATTCAGTCCTTTTTTCACCCTTAGTGGTGACTCATTAAAGAAGGAGGTGATGGTGAAAGGGTTGACAAGTTCAGTCAAATTCATACTCAAAGTAGCTTTATTGGCATGACTCATGAAAAGTAGTGTTGCCAAAGCCGACACATGACAACTAAGTGAATAAAAACGGAAACTTATTTTTACCCACAACTAAAATCATTTAGAGAAAGGAAAGGAAAACCTGTCATGGACCTGAATTCCTTTAAATAAAAGAAAATGATACTCATCTTGAACTTATATATCAACATTAAGTTAAAGATAAAAAAAGAAACATATTAAAATGAGGTAAAATGGAGAATGTGTTTTAAATAAAAAAGTAACCTTATCCTAAGTAAACTTAAACTTAAACTAAATTGTTTAAATTTAAAGTAATTTTCTGTGTTGACAAGTTTCTTGGCAGAGCGTTTGGACCTAGAAAGACCGAGTAGGTCATTGCTGTATATAAGAGCACCTTAAGTTTTGTTTTGCTTAAGTCTGTGTCTGTGTAACAATGCCTTGCTCTGCCATGTCTTTCCCCTCTCGTGTGATGACAGCATGGCCATCCAGGGTTACAAAGCTCCTCTGGAAACCAAAGACCTGTGGTCTCTCAACAAACACGACCGGTCAGACATCATCGTGCCCCAGCTGCTCAAGGAATGGGAGGTGGAACACGCCAGAGTGCAAAGGTAAAAGGTCACTCGCTGTGTCCACTCTGTTTACAAACACAAACACACAATACACATTACATTACATTACATTACATTACATTACGTTCAGCAGACGCTTTTATCCGAAGTGACCTACAAAAAGGAGGAGATAAGCTGACAAAGGTGTAGAGGAACACAGAGTAAGCACAACACAAACACACAATACACAAAGCACAAAGCACAAAGGTGTAATTAACTTTACCTGTCGGGTTTATTCAAATTGTAACTGTAACTATTACCTCCGCCAAGGAAGTTATGATTTCGCCGGCGTTGGTTTGTCTGTCCGTTTGTCTGTCCGTTTGTCCGTTTGTGAACAGCATAACTTGAAAAGTTATGGATGGATTTTGATGAAATTTTCAGGATAGGTCAGAAGTGGCCTAACTTAGAACTGAGGTTTTGAGGTCGATTTTGGTGGTGATCCGGATAACCATCTGGATCCAGGAATTTTTTATTCAGTCAAGTTACCAGTGTAGCATGGAATATAGGTTGGTACGGAAATGAGGCTCCTGTTGCGGGTCAAGGAGTTGTTGAGTTTTTGGTTAGAGGGTTCAGTGAAAGACAGAGGAGAGTTAGAGCAGTAGTGGTGAGCAGCCCAGTAGTTAATGTTGGCAGTGGAAATTAGATAAAGTACTTTCCTGCACCGAAGAGCCAACCAAGTTCGTGTGAGCATGAGTGAACAAACCGTCTTAAGGTGAGAATGACAATAAGGTGTAAGCTGTAAGCTGCCTTGGCGGAGGTCTGCGCTCTCTGAGTGCTTTTCTAGTTGTAACTGTAAATAGGAACAACCTTTCAGACAACATTGGAAAACAAACATCCCCATACAGCGGAGGAAGTCTTGTATGAGTGACCACTGTCAAAACGTGTGAAATACATACAACAACAGGAAAAGAGGCTGGGGAAAAAATAATTGGATTCAAGTCTGCAGCCTCTGGGATATGGATTCCTATCAAGCCCAATTTCTGCTCTTGATCAGTGTGTGTGATGACTGTGTGGCATATATGAACTTCCCCTTTCTGTGATCTATGCTTAGGCTTGGTTGTTAGCTATGCTTCCTGTTAGATGCACGAGATAAAGTGGGTGACAGCCATCAGTGCTAAATGACTTTTGCGTTTTCAACAAGGCTGCTATACTAGGTCTCGCAGAAAAGAGGAACTTTTGTCCTTTGGAATTCTTTTTTTTTATCCTTGTCCTTGGTGTTTTTTAATTGTGAAAAAGATGAATGTCAAAAAGATGAATGTCAAAGGAAACGGCATTCACACGGGAGACATAGAAGGGACTAATTGGAGGGCCAATTTGAAGAGAGAGTTATACATGCGCATCAATGGAGACAGTGCCAATAGAAATGTTTGTATAAAACAAACTTTAAAGTGGGCTTCACCGAGCTGGGAGCAGTTGCACAAAATGAATTTAAAAATGGCCAAAATGTTTATTTATATTCATATTTGCTATTGATGTGCCACATGAACTTCATTTATCCATATTTCATGTACACACAATTTATTTGTTACTGTCTGTGTGTGTGTGCGTGTGTTTGTTTGGGATTGTGTGTGTGTGTGTGTGTGTGTGTTTGGGATAGTGTGTGTGTGTGCGTGTGTGTGTGTTTGGGATAGTGTGTGTGTGTGTGTGTGTGTGTGTATGTGTTGCCATTTGAGGAACCAGGGTTAATATCAGGATCAGGTTAGAACGAAATGCCCAGGCATTGGGACTTCCCGCAGCCTCTCAAAATGAAACCCACTGTACAAACAGTGGAGACTCTCTCTCTCTTTCTCTCTCTCTCTCTCCCTCTCTGTCTCTCTCTCTTTCTCTCTTTCTCTGTCTCTCTGTCTCTCTCTTGCTCTTACACTCTATCTATCCCTCTGTTTCTCTGTTTCTCTTTCCCTCTCTCTTTCTCTTTCTCTCTTCCTCTCCCTTCTTTCCCTTTCCCTTTCCCTTCTCTTTCTCTCTCTCTCTTTCTTTTTCTCCGCATGCCTAACCCATGTATTGGGTGTGTTCCCTCAAGTTCGGCCCACCTCATTGTTTTTGTCTCTCGCTCCTTTCTCTTTTTTGTGTTCTTTGTCGTCTTATTTCTCGGTGCTGTTGTAGGGGGCCTTCCTACTTTCAACAAAGACCGTAACATGACACTGAGCAGATTGCTAAGCTTGTTTAACGATAATGTGCTGCAAATGAAGGAAGCTCACATTTTTTTAACCCTCTATAACTGGACAAGAAATTGCTTACTTAAGATCAAGTAAAAAAAAAACCGCATTGTTCAGTTATAGTTTCCTTTATATCCTTCGTGGAGGACTTTCGATTGTTTCAAAATGAAATTATGTAGGAGGAACTTGTGGCCTAATGGTTAAAGAGATGATCTTGTGATACGAGGGTCACAGGCTCAAATGGAAAAAATATGGGTGGGGTAGTGTATAAACAGCAAACTCCTACTCTTCTACTGCTGTGCATTCACGTGTGCATGCTGTGCCCTTGAGCAAGGCCTCTATCTCCACACAGCTTGAGGGTCCCTCTCAGGGTAGATCCCTGTATCTACAGTACTAAGTCCCTACTCTAGATTAGAGAGTCCGCTAAACAACGTGTTACATTACATTACACTTAGCAGACGCTTTTATTCAAAGGGACTTACAAAAAGGAGGACATAGGCTAACAGAGGTGTAGAGGAACACAGAAATGTAGTAATGTAATCTTGAAAATGGGGATCTTTTGCATACCTCTTAATATATAGTATGTACTGGAATAATACTATTATTACAGTATTATGTACTGTAATAATAGTATGTTCTGGAGATGACCCACAGTCTACAACTAAGTAAACAAAAAGATGTAAACTCCCACACACTGCCCATTCCGCAAACAAGTTCAAAAACAGAAAAAAACTTTAAGGGAATCCTGTTAACAAACCAAAAGCCTTTATTATTGCTGTCTAGCTGCATGCCATTGTGTTTCAACTTATAGGCTATAACCAATGCATTGGTGCATTGATGTATTAATGAAAAGGTTTCATAGGAAATATTGTAGTGTATTGTTTTACTAGTTTTTTAACTGATAAGGAATAACCTTAGTAATGTAATCTAAAGTTTTCTTTTTCTTGTTTGTTTGTCTTCATGCGCTGCTCTCCAATGCGCAGTCAGCAGGACAAGCAGACGCAGGCCACATACTCCAAAGTGCCCTCCGGCCCCTCCAACAACCACGTGGGTGGCGGAGGAGGAGGGGGAGGGGGCGGTGGCGGTGGAGGAGGAAGCCCAGAGGAAGTGGAGGTCCTGCTGTCTAAACGGAAGGTGTCCCGGCAGCCCTCCTTCCTGCGCTCGCTGCTGAAGGCCTTCGGGCCCTACTTCCTCATCGGCTCCGCCTACAAGCTGCTGCAGGACCTCATCACCTTCGTCAACCCACAGCTGCTCAGGTACACACGTGGAAACTTATTTTTATTATTTTTTTTTGTTTTATATTTAGATTTTTTTAAATATTAAGTTGATTATCAGCTTTTTATTTTGCAGTGTATTTGATTGTTTCTCATTTCCATAACAATCTTTGTAGTTGATGTTGATGCTTATTACTGTAGAATTTTTTTGTTAATTTTAAAATTTACCCTAGGTGTTTTTTGTTTAAAATATGGTGTTTTTGCGGTTGTATGTATTTGGAGAAAAGCTTCAGCTAAATACCATAACCATAACCATAACCATAAAGCTTACACAGTGCTAATGGAAAGCACACTGCAGTTGATCTATATACTGTCCAGTACAAAATATACTCAAAGAAGGCAAGTTTTTGACAGGAACCACACTGCATCCAAAATAAAGTAACGCTTATTAAAAAAGACAGCGTAAACATCAAGCACACTTCTGCCAAGTACACTCCTATTAAGACCACAGAGCAAATATTCACAACACCGACACACAGCACATATATAGGTATATATATATATATATAAACAGTCTTGCTGTCATATACAGTGGGCAACAAAGGAAAAAAAGTATAGACATTAGTTTCCTCAGTTTGTACATGTGATGAATAGGCTGGTCACAGAGGGGGAAGTACCCTCCATACTGAGGAATGCTTTCTATTCAGACTTCTCCACGTCTCCCAAAAGAACTGCCATGGCTAATTTTAAAATGGGTGACTAAAAACAAGCTCAGTTCTTACTTCTGGCTCTGCAGGTTTGCTTACACAGGCTTAGAGTAGAGGAAGCTCAGAGAAAGGTCATAGAGTATGCCAAACCATAAGGGTGACTGGTGAAACAGTAAATAGATGTATTGTTGATCAAACGTAATAGGAAGTATTGTAGTGTGTTGTTTTATTAGCTTTTGTACTTGGAATAACCGTGCCATACAAAATGGAATCCATTCATTCGGTCATTCTGTCCAGATACAAGCCCTGTACCGCACACACCCACATTGCATAGACTGCACTCATTTGCAACTATATCCCTTACGGCTCTCTATATGCAAATGAGATTGCCCGCTGTTTTGTGTTGGGCATGTAATTACATCTGTCATGGTGAGTAAACAGTAATGTATTAAGGCAATACAATTTGTTTACGGAAACAGAAGGTGGCGTCTAGTAAACAATGTCGTTTTCATCTGACTAGCCTTGTGTCTTTACCTTGCCTGCCAGGTTCATGTTAATTTTGCCATGCAAAAAAAGGAAACCATGCAAATTTGTCACCATTTATTTTCCGGGGGACTGGACAAATTTGAATGTAGTGTAGTCAAGAAATACTTTCCTGCTTGACAGCTGATCCGCCTTATGTAAATAACTTTATCAAACTGACGCCAGGAAACATGTACTTAGCTTAATCTTCTGTAGCGCTTTTGAACATGCACTGTAAACCCGGATTGTCAATACAACTCAAAACTTTTGATGTAACTGATTACGTCAATAGTTTTGAGTACATTAACTATATATTTTAATTAAAGTTAATTTAAAAGTTTAAGTATTTTGTACTTAAACTTTTGAATTAACTTTAATTAAAATATATAGTTAATGTACTCAAAACTATTGACGTAATCAGTTACATCAAAAGTTTTGAGTTGTATTAACTTATCCGGGTTTACAGTGTGGTATATTTCCATACGTGTAGGTCAGCAGCCCTGTCCTATCTCAAAAAAAGAAAGCAGAATGCAGCAAGACACCACTGTAATATTTACCATCCATGTTATATTTACTGCTTTCCTATGTCCTGTGATTTCAGCAGTGAAAGGCAACTTTAAAAGCTACAGACCAATACCACATATTTTAAAATTCACCTGGTTCTACCTGTACGCTTTATACAGGTGATTAATTTTTCTACCTGGCTGAAGAACTGTGCTAATTAGAATCAGCTAAATGAATTAATGACAGGAACAAATACATGGCACTGGACTGTAGCTTCTGACACCAGGTCACCCATCACTGCATTACACTAAGTGCCCTCCTTGGTGCCAAAAATCAGAGCACTACTGGTCCTAAACACACCGTTTGGTGTTTTGCTTTCTCTGAACCTTGCACTTAAATATACCCCCTGGCTGGACAGCCACACTACCCACTCAGTTGATTGCAATACATTTGGTACTTTTTACACCCTTAGTGGTGACTTATTAAAGAAGGAGGTGATGGTGATGGTTGACAAGTTCAGTCAAATTCATACTCAAAGTAGCTTTATTGGCATGAATCATGAAAAGTGGTGTTGCCAAAGCCGACACATGACAAGTAAGTGAATAAAAACGGAAACTTATTTTTTAACCTACATTTCACCTACTTATTCCCCCCAACAGCTTGCTCATCACCTTTATCAAGAACAAGGACGTGCCGTCGTGGTGGGGCTTCGCTCTGGCCTTCCTTATGTTCGGCTGCGCCATCCTGCAGACCATCATCCTGCACCAGCACTTCCAGTACTGCTTTGTCACCGGCATGCGGCTCCGCACCGCCATCATCGGGGCTATCTACAGAAAGGTCAGTCGCCCCCGCGCCCGGATGTCACCCCTACACACCTACAGGGCTGAAAGAAGCATTACAGCTGTTATTCAGCACTCATGGTGGTGAATGTAATGGCTGCAAGCACAGCTAAAACATGATAGTTTAATAAATGCAGCCATTGTTAAATGCTAACAGCAAAGTCATTTTGTAGTAGTAGGTTCAAGCAGGTTCAAACCCCAAAGAGTTCACGGGTGGACAAACCTTTAAACTGCTAAATGTTGTATATGAATAGTGTATAGGGCTTTTTTTTAACCCTAACCCTAACCCTAAAAATCTCAGGTGCATTGAGCTACATCCTTCGTATGAAATGTGCTATACAAATTCAGATTATTATTATTATTATTATTATTATTACCGGGCTAAACGATCTCAGGCATGGTGCCTGAAATCAGGCGTGGGACAGTAGACATTTGCTAGTAATATTAGATAGTCATTATCATAATAACTTTGAAACATTTTCATAATTTCAGGCTTGGAATTATGTTTAGCTTTATGCCCTGCAGTTGGATAAGATATGGTGCTCTTTTTAGTGATTAGGAGCACGTTTTATGCTTTTTTACATACAGTAGTTCTTTGCTTTTATTTTTGTAAAGCATGTTGAACCTGCCTCTGTACGGATATCACAGTTAGATATGATGTGGTGTTGTTTTTAGTGATTAGGAACATGTTTTGTCTTTTATGCTTGCTTGCATGCTTACCAGGCTTTTATGGTAGTGTTGTAAAGCACATTGAACTGCCTCTGTGTATGGATATCACAGTTAGATATGATGATGTGTTAGATATGATAAGGTGTTGTTTTTAGTGATTAGGGAACATGTTACAACTGAAAGTATGAAATGATTACTGGATGATTACTATGCTTTTTTTCTTTCTTAATATGCATTTTATGTACCTTATACTTATCTTAGTTTTATCGTTTTGGGCATTTACTTTCAATCATCACACTTATTTTTACCCTTTTATCTTTTATTTTGTAAAGCACACTGAACTGCCTCTGTGTGTGACATGTGCTATACAAATTAAGGCCGTGATCACACTGGACGCGGATTTCTGCGGACAATCCGCGTTGCGCGTCCAGCTGATATTTTGGTAGTGATCAGACCGGGCGCGGATCCGCAGCGCTGTTTTGAATGCCATGGGTAGAATTTTAGCAGTCACCAGGCGACACTGTAACGGCTGAGCCAGGTCTACTATTATTTGTCATAGAACATCTGGAAACCAGCTGGTGACGTGAAGCGGATTTTCCGCCTTGAGTTGAACTTTTTTCTACTCAGTCCGCCTAGGGCGGACAGGCGGAAAATCCGCTCTCCGCCGTGTGCTGATAATCAGCGCGGAATACGCTGATTTACATTGACAAACAATAGAACCAATCCGCCTCCTACTGTAAAATCCGCGTCCAGTGTGATCGCGGCCTAACTTGCTTTGCCTTGCCTGGAAATGAGATAGACAGACAGTTGGACTAACGGCACTTGCGCTGGCACTGACAACCTGTTGATGTTTTCTTCTGAGTTATTCTGAGGCATCGTTTAGATCTGCTGCGGTTTGTGAGGTTGATTACACAATCTTCCCAGGAGCTGCAGCGGTGACGCCTTGGGGGAATGCTGAGGAGAAACTGTGCCGAGCTTATAATAACAACAACAACAACAACAACAACAACAATAACAATAATAATACATATATACAATAATAATACATATCCCTACCTTTAAAAAGCTTGTAAAAACCCTTCTCTTTTGAGAATGCTTCCCTTCCTAACAAAACTAACAATCACTAAACCAACTCTCTCTTTCTCTGTCCCCATGTGGGAATATGTATGTCTGTAGTCTCCCTGTTCCACGAAACTTACTCAGACACATGCCCCTCCCTGTATGTGTAAAGGTTGCTTGCTTACTCAGTGTCCCTTTACACATCTATTAGCTTATGTCTTCCTTTTTTGTAAGTCGCTTTGGATAAAAGCGTCTGCCAAATGCAATGTAATGTAATGTAATGTAACATATATATAATATTCACAGGGACAGCATAATCACAGAATTTCACTGCCACAGAGTACACCAGATACATTTCAGGAAGTTTATGTTTTGAAAAAAAGTGCAGAACAGTCTGTTCATATACAATATTTAGCAGTTTGATAGTTTGGCCAGGTCACTTGTGACCTTTTTGGGGTTTGAACCTGCTTGAACCTACTACTACAAATGACTTTGTTGTTAGCATTTCACAATAGCTGCATTTTTTAAACTAGCAATTTTTTTAGCTGTACTTGCAGCCATTACTATTACCACCATGAGTGATGAATAAAAGCTGTAATGCTTCTTTCCAGAAAGTTAGGTTGACTGTTTGGACTGGTCTGGTAAGCAATTGACATTGTGTCCTACTACTGTTGTGGTTACCACTCAGAGGAAGTAACAAATGGATGCATGCTTGCTCCAAGTTGGTGATGCAGCAGAGCAGTTTTTCTGAGGTGAAGTGTGTGGTTTGGTTTCTCTTGCGATTTGGCCAGTGCCTCCTCGCTGGGACTAATGTTCATCTTATCTTCACCTATTTTTGTGAATGCACATTTCTGTCTCAAATTAAACATGGAATAAAATTAAACTAAACTAAGCTAAAATACAGCCCCGCTGTCTTGCAATACTTTCACTTGAATTGCAATGTTTATACAGCGTTCATTTTTTAAATGCATAAAAAAAACATGTTTTGCACACTTCTAAAGAAGACAGGCGCTTGGAGATGACCGTGGTCTAACTTAGAGAAATAAGACCTCACACAGACTGCCCATTCTGCAAGCAAGATGAGGAAGATCTAAGAATTCTTGCTTCCTAAACTTAACGAATTTTCAATACATCTTCAAACTGTTTTTGACCTTGCTGTGTACATAATTCCCCCTATTTATAACATTGCTAAGACAGGTGGTAGTTTGTCAGTACAAAGCCTTGGTTGGATTTCACAGCGTGGTGCCAAACACAGATGCCTTGTAATAGCTGAGCTTTTTTAAAATCTCTGTAAATCTTACCACTTCGCTCAACAAACAGATTTCTTTTGTGACATAGCCCAGTTGCGACAAGAACAGCAACATCCCTCCCTACCTTTAAAAAACTTGTAAAAACCCTTCTCTTCCGAGAGTGCTTCCCTTCCTAACAAAACTAACAATCACTAAACCAACTCTCTCTCTCTCTGTCCCTATGCAGAAGTACATATGTCTGTTGTGTCCCTACTCTATGTTCCCTTACACCTCTGTTTGCTTATGCCCTCCTTTTTTGTAAGTCGCTTTGGATAAAAGTGTCTGCCAAATGCAATGTAATGTAATGTAATGTATGTCTCCTCTGAGCAGTGATGCTAATCTGGGCAGAAAAAAAACAGTCAATTGAATCTACCACACTCTAATTGAATCCCTCTCTGTCTTCTCCCTCTCTTCTCTTTTTTTTTTGTTTGTGCGCGGTTGCTGTGGTTACTACCGATGTTGTCATCTGACGTTGTCACGGCCGCTGTCTAATTAATTAGTAGCCTAAAAGTGCAGGAACAACTTTCTCTCAGATAAGAGTGTCCCTTTTTTTCCCCCAAGTCAGCCTGATGTGTCTCTAATGTTCTTTTCCCACATTGTCTGTCTGGGGCTGCATTGAGTAGTGGATGATGGATGAATTTGCATTGATTAGGCCTGAGTGATGGGATGAGACTGCCAACGGAAGTACTAAAGGACACAAAAAAATCTCTTCCCCCCCAAAATATTTTTTCTGTACACTAGATTCTAGACGTAATCAACTGAATAATGTGATTACAGTAATGGGTAACACTTTATTTTATGGTTCCTTTTTTAGTGTATCTACATGTAACAATATGTAATCATATGTATTTACAGGGTACATACATACCTAACACTAACCCTACCCTAAATGCATAATGTTTCATATTATTCCACACTTGTTGTTACACTGTACCTAATTGATGTAGCAGGGACAGTAAAATAAACTGTAGCCCAATAATGAATAAATGAGGACTTGAAATGAACAAATTATATTACAGTGTTTTGCACTTATTATAAATCTTGGAAAGGATACAAAGCAGGAAGACACACAAAAGCAGAAGGGTGTTAACCTAAAGCGGCTTGTGTCTTGTGTCTTTCAGGCGCTGGTCATCACGAATGAGGCCAAGCGGTCGTCGACAGTGGGCGAGGTGGTGAACCTGATGTCCGTGGATGCACAGCGCTTCATGGACCTCACCACCTTCCTCAATATGCTGTGGTCCGCTCCGCTGCAGATAGTGCTGGCCCTGTTCTTCCTCTGGCAGGTAACGTCACAGGGAACAAAGCCTCAGCAAACCTACCTACTGTGTAATGGATGGAAATGGTAAAATGTTCTTGCTACAAGATTATTAGTCCATTAGTTATATACTGTTTTGAAAAAAGAGTACAAAAGGTAACAAACCAAAGTAATAAACCAACCTGCAAACCAACTTACTTTAATCAATGTATGGAAATGGTAAAATTCCTCTCTGAAAGACCTCTCGTCCTCTAGTTCAAACATAGCAGGGATTTTACTTTCTGAACTTAGGATTGACACTTCTGATCCAGGTCATTGTAGTTAAAGGAGCTCAGTTGTAAGGAACTGGACTTTTTTTTGAAGCTTGAAGATGGATTAAAGGTGAAACATCTTCAAGCTCCAAAAAAGTCCAGTTGCTCACAACTTAGCTCCTTTGGCCCTTTGGAGTATCCCTCGCTTAATAATGGCCATGTCCTGTGCTTGTGTCAAGTAGAATCTGGGAGCGTCCGTGCTGGCTGGAGTGGCCGTGATGATCCTCCTCATCCCCTTTAACGCCGTTATCGCCATGAAGACCAGAGCATACCAGGTGACTGAGCTGCCTGGTCTTGTTTTGAAAGACTACCTGTTCAAAGTGTACTCACCTGCTCAAGGTGTACTTACTTGCTCAAGGTGTACTCACTCAAGGTGTCACTTCTGCTGTATCGTTTTCTTACCTGTGGAATATGGAGCAATTTGAAATGAATCACATAGTCGTTATAAATTAGATACTTCACACACTTGCATAGATTTTTGAGGTGATGGGGTCAAAGGTGAAGATCACAGGAAGTGATACATCAGTCACACTAATCAGTCACAGTTGTTCACTCAATATTTTTTACACTGCTTAATCTATAATCAGTATGTAGATATTTATTACAAATTTTTCAAAAGAGATTTACCACTTAAAGACTTCTAGTGAAATGTTGCGTTGCCGTGAACGTATTCACATTTCTTATTCTTCATTGCAGTGACACTGAGGGAAAAGTAATGAATTTGAGCTACTCTATTGTGTGACAGGTTGAGCAAATGCAGTACAAAGATGCACGCATCAAGCTCATGAACGAGATCCTGAACGGCATCAAGGTGCTGAAGCTGTACGCCTGGGAGAAGTCCTTCCAGGACAAGGTCCTAGAAATCCGCCAGCAAGAACTGAACGTGCTGCGGAAGACTGCCTACCTCAGCGCTCTCTCCATTATGGCCTGGACATCCGCTCCTTTCATGGTGAGGACAGCCAAGAGTGCCGAGTTGCAAAGTTTTTTTTTTTACATATTTTTTTGTTTATTTAGTTGAAAAGCAAAAAAAAAAACCCTGAAGTAACCAGTCAACCTTGTGTGAGGGTGAGTAACCTGAGTTGGCTCGCCTGATGTTTTGGCAGTTGAATGATTTGAACAAAAGTGGTGGCAGTAATTTTTTTATATATATGAATATAAATATATTGTCAACTCAGATACTTTCTTTTCACGATTTTCTTCTGTGCAAGATTCTGGGTCAAGGATTCAACAATAGGCCCAACTGTCACAGGGAGGTTACTCAGGGTTGCCAACAGTGGAGGAGAGCAGGCAGCGAAGGAGAGAATAAGACAAGAACCGTCTGAAAAGGCAGAAACCTTGAGTCTAGCCAGCATTAAAAGCACAAGCCTTTGTAGTGTCTTGCTTACTTGAGAGCGGGAAAGAGTAGCTCACAAAAAAATTATGCTTGGCAGAAAAAGATGAGGCCCAACGAATCATTATAAGCCATCGTGGTTAGGTGGGGAGGATAAGATGAGGCACTGCCAAGAAAAAAAAAAGGAAAAGAAAAATATGTGGAATGTGTCTGACAAAACACCAGGTTCTCTACAGATAAGTGAAGGGACTTTATCCATAAGTCAAGTTTCAAAGGCTGCTGACATCTCAAAATGAAGTGACGAGGAGAAGAAAATGGCAGGAACCTTTAAAAATGTTGAAATGTGTTGTGTGATTCAATCTAATCTAATCTAATCCTGTAGTCCAAATAAAAAGAAAAACAGGATAAGTTAATGGTGGTAAAAAACCAAAAAGACTGGATGACCATCTCTGACTGTTCTTTTTCTTATTTATTTATTTTTTCTTAAAATGTGATTTCAGGTTGCCTTGACAACATTTGCTGTGTATGTAACTGTCAGCGAGGAGAACATTTTGGATGCTCAGAAGGCCTTTGTGTCCCTGGCTCTTTTCAATATCCTGAGGTTCCCCCTAAACATGCTTCCCCAGGTCATCAGCAGCATTGTGCAAGTAAGAGGCTGCTTTCTTTTTTCTCTCTCATATGTTGTTTTCTTTCTTCCTAACTCCCTTTCTTGTGAATGTGTTCACCACAAATTTAGTGGTGGCCAGATGTATCCAAGTAAAGCTCAGGTTTAGTCTTGGATGCGGGTGACTCACTGGAGGGGCTGAACGTGTACGTGCAGAAGTTTGCGCTGTGTTTAAAAAGTGGGGGAGGAAGGAAGAGATGTTTATACATGCAGTAGCCTCTCCGGTCAAACTCTTCATCTTCATCAATCATCCAAAATGTCTCACTTGTTTTGCTCTTCCTCTCTCTCTCTCTCTCTCTCTCTCTCTCTCTCTCTCTCTCTTTGTCTGTCTGTCTGTCTCTCTCTGTCTCTGTCTCTCCCCTCTGTCTCTCTCTCTCTTCACCTCCACTCCCCCTCTCTCTTTCCTGTGTTGGCTTCCGTGCTGAACGTGGTGAACAGACCAGCGTGTCTCTGAAGCGAATCCAGGCTTTTCTTAGTCACGATGAGCTGGACCCCGAAGCCGTGGACAGAAAACATACAAGCTCTGGTATGCACGACTCCCACACACATATACACATGCACACACACACACACACACCATACAGTATACACACATACACACACACACACTTGTCCCTCTTCTCTTTTGTTCCGGCTTACATCATGTAACCTGAAAACCTCCCCAGGCAGGTTAGGATTAGACGGCAATTTTCACTTTTCTTCTTTCTGTTTCTTCTCTGTTTCGAAGGAGGGTGGGGGGGGGGGGGGGGGGGGTTGCAGTGTGTCTTTATTTCTGTTGTGTCATTGTAAGAGCCCTCTTCTCACACAGGAAAAGAAAGGGGGTGCATTACATAACATAACATGTGTGTTTTTGTTTAGTCGTGCCCAAGTGTCTGAGTGTGTACGTGCATGTGTTTTCTGCATTATACAACGTGTGTGTTTTTGCCGAGTCATGGTTGAGTGTCTGTGTGTGTGTGTATTTTGTGTTTTGCCAAGTCATGGTTGAGTGTGTCTGTGTGTGTGTGTTTTCTGCGTTACACATTGTGTGTGTGTGTGTGTGTGTATCTTTAGGATGTCATGAACAGAACATTTTAGTGCCGTATAGGACTCCTTTAAGCCAAATTTGGATTGTGCCATGATACATGTATATCTGTCAATCTAAATAAATAAGTAAATGTGTGTGTGTGTGTGTGTGTGTGTGTGTGTGTGTGTGTGTGTGTGTTTGTTCTCTCCTTGCACTGACAATTGGGACTCCCACTGTGACTCACCTGTAGAGTATGCTGTGACCGTCATCAATGGAACATTCTCATGGGCCAAGCAGGACTCTGCTGCACTTCACAAGTAAGAGCTCCAAGATCCCAGGCCACAAACCACCAACCACATAGCACGTCCATGTACCCACTTATAGACACCAACACTTACAGTACACATACACACACACTTGGACTTAAGCATACACTTACACACTTACACACACACTTACACACACACTTACACTTACACATACACTTACACTTACACACATATGCTTACACTTACACACACACTTACACTTACATACACACTTACACTTACATATACACTTACACACATACAGTACACACGCTTACACATTTTGATTAATTATCTAAAGTGATTTTCAGCACCATACAGATAAATATTTTCTGCAGTGTGTGTGTGTGTTGCTGCCATCTTGGTTATGGTAAATCCGTAGTAAAGCAGTAAGTAATTACATATACGCAGTCTATGGGCATAAAAATGGGCATAGTCACAAAATCACATTTTTCATGGTACTCCCCCTGTTGGTAGTTGCACTGAAAAACCTCAGCTTTTTAAAAAGTTATTCTGAGAAAAAAGGAGCATAGTCTTGAGGAAGAAGTGTTTTTTAAATAGTGTTTACTTATGAAATCAAATCAAAAATCAAACTTACAAATTACATTTTCTCAGTTTCTGCATTTTGTGATCATGCCCGTTTTTCCCGTGGACTTCTCATATGTTAGCCCATGTAAGCATATGTATGTATGTATCTATGTATCTATGTATGTATGCATTATTATTTCACATTTATTTATCCATCTAGCTGTTTATTTGTTTATTTACTTACTTGCTCACTCACTTGCCAACTTACTTACCACATTTGTATGCGCAAAGTGTATAAGAAAATAAGAAATAGTATGTGATAGGAAGGGAAAACCTGAGGTAGTGAAAGTGTAGTGTAGCTCTTATCTACAGTAACCCTGTTCCTGGTTTTGCCTGGCACAGGTCCACCCCACTCTGATTTGCATAAACGCACTTTAGCAGCACAGTGGAGATGTGTTGGCAATGTTTCCTGTGAACATGTGACACACACACACACACACACACACACACACACACACACACACACATATGTATACACACACACACACACACACACACACACACACACACACACACACACACACACACACACATGCACACACTGACATAGCACATGTCACACACCCAGCTTTGCACTGTCTGGAAAACAAGCTGAAAAAAGGAAGCTCTGGAGTTACCCAACACTAATCCAATTAAAGTGGCACAGAAATCAAATTGAGCCAGGAATCAAGTAGGAACTAATTGTTACTAGCTGACGAATGGATGTCCTCAACGTTCAGTGTTTCCTGACGTCTGATTTTTCTCAGCAGTGACATTGATATGTAGTCATTTATTCATGTATTACTACTATTATTGACAAAGCATCTCACAGTACAGATATATATATACACACACACACATACATGCATGTCTGTCTGTGGTCTCTTGCTTCTGCGTGGGCTTATCATATGGCTTTGATGATTTCTCTTCTCTGTCTTCTTTGCCATCCTCAGCCTTTGCCTGTCTGTTGTTTGTTTACATGTTTATTTTATGTGCTAATGTGATCGAGTCTGCCTCAAATGAATTATGGATGTTGGTCTGTGGTCGCAGCATCACTGGACTATGTCTGTGATGTCTGTCTTGTTGTTGTTGTGTCATGCTGTCTGGTTATTCACAGGAATATGTGTATTCCTGGAAATCCATGCCTCAATACAGGCATATGCCAGTGAATTAGAATATCACTGAAAAAGATGTTTGTTTCATTCATTCATTCATTCATTCATTTAAAAAGTGAAACTCGGACATTATATTGAGTGCCCACACAACGGGATTTTTAAAGCCTTTGTTTGCTTTAATTGTAATGATAATGATGACAACTTGCAGCTAATGAAAAACCGAAATATAGTATCTTAAAAAAAATGGACATTAACAGCTGATTAAAAAAAAGAATTTTTACTTACCTTGCTGCAAATAAGTAAAAAATAAAAAGTAAAACTGCTAAAAAGAATTGTATACTTTTAAAATCGTTTAACGTCAAACCGTTTTTTTTTTCTAAGGTCTCCTAACCTGTGTGTATTATATCCCAGTGTGCATATGCCCTTTTGCTTCAACACATAATTTGCAGCACCAAAACAACTCTGCCTACCGCTTAGGGCGGTGTTTCCTAACTGGTGGGTCGGGACCCAAAAGTGTGTCGCAGTGGGTCACGGAACTTGTCGTTACCAAAAAAAAAAGGTTACCATGTCAGATTTAATGCCAGGCCACTACATTTGTTGAAATGAAAGAAAAAATCATTCCTGTCATTCCAAATCAGTTATCTTTTCTGTTCAGCTTAGGAGGTGGGTTGTCATTGATTTGGTTGGAAAGTTTGGGTGACACAACTTTGACTGGTGATGGGGAAATTGTGGATCCCTAGGCCACACCAGTTTAGAACCCATAATTTGCAGCACCTAAACAGCACTGCCTATCGCTTTAGGGGGTATCTCAATAACAGGCCGAGGCTCTTCGCATACTTCACTTTCTTCCAGTTATCTTTTGCTGTAGTGTCCCTTACTTCCTTATCCTCGGCTGCCTGTGTAGCCATTAGAGGAAATCCAGATAAAAGGTGATGATATACAGGGCAACTTTTTGAGCATTATTGCTGGGAAAGAACATGATTGGCTCTTAATTTTCTGATGTAATGATTGAGAACAGTTGCCTGTTGCTGGTACAAGTTTTCCTGATAAAAAAGTGCTGCCTAATATTACTGATAAAGTGCCCAAACAACATCTTATAGTGTCGTTGCCCAAGAACATTGCTCAAAAGGTTGCCTAGTGTATCTTCATCTTTAGACTCCAACTCTGACAAGGAAGGATTAACAACAATGTCTGTGTCCACAGCCTTAGCAAGGTGTCTCCATGTCTGTAACCCCAAATGTGAAATGTGTCTGTGGCTGTGTCTCTAATTGGTTTGTGTTGTCTGTGAGCCCAACTCAGCAAGTAGCCCAGTTCGACAGAACTGTTAGCCGTCACCCTGATCTCATGAGGAGATATGGGCAGCAGGAACAGGCTGTGCCAGTTGCATGTAGCCCTGACGTGATGCCCTGTGTTTGGTGTCTCTCTCTCTATCTGCAGCATAAACGTGATGGTGCCGCAGGGCTCGCTGCTGGCCGTGGTGGGCCACGTGGGCTGTGGCAAGTCCTCGCTGGTGTCGGCCCTGCTGGGGGAGATGGAGAAGCTGGAGGGGCAGATTTCAGTAAAGGTGGGTGCTGGAAGGGGTACTGCCCTACAAAGCCAAAAGGCAGTAACTACATATTGTTTTGGCAAAATTGAGTTTAGACTTTTATGGAAATTGACTTTATAACACCTCTTTTGTCTTGTCATTAAATTTCTTGCTTCTTTCTAATCAAATGAATGGAAGCATCACCATTATTACACTTACAAGATGATTGACTGGGCAGTATGAGAACTTTTTTTTTCAGTTTCAGTGTTCATGTAGTTACTGCACTTTGCCTTTGTAGAGCAGGATAGATCTTAGTAAAGGTGGGTGCTGGAGGTAACATCAAATTGTGTGCTCTGGCCACAATGGATAGGCCAGGAACAATCCAAGAGAGAGCATTAACAGGATATAGGATAGTACTATGACCAATCAGAGCAACAGACGTGTTTATCATAGCACTACACCAGTACACCATCACAGCCCTGTCGTCATCGTGTTAAGCCCACCCAGCGACTCTCTACAAGGATACGTCTAATCATCGAAAAAGCCACTCCACTCCATCTCTCTCTCTCTTTCTCTCTCTCTCTCTCTCTCTCTCTCTCTGTCTTGCTCTTTCTCCCTGTCTGTCTTTCTTTCTCTCTATCTCTGTCTCTTTCTATCTCTCTCCCCCTTGCCCTTTCTTTTCTCTCTCTCTGTCTCTCTCTGTCTCTCTCTCTCCCTTTCTCTCTCTATCTCTTTCTCTTTCTCTGCCCCCTTGCAGAGGTTAAAAGCCCTCTGTCACTTTAGTGGCCTTGGCTGGATTAAAGGCACACCAGGGCACGGCCGCAAGCAGCCCCTTTGGAAATCCGCCACTTAAATTGAACCGCGCTGTGCCTCGGAGAGAGCAGGCTATTTTTGTTCTCCGAGCACAGTGACCGTTTCAGCCATTTGTTGCAGGAAGTGCAAATGCAGATAAAGTCTCTTTTGTGTGTGGCTTGTGTCTGAGGTCGAAGGGCAATCTAAAACACAAAAGAGGTGTTGGTATGCATTACAACAAGGCCAGTATCAGATTCAGTTGATCAATGGAGCAATTGGTAGTAACATAGACGATCCTGTGTGATTAATGTGCTTTAATGCCACTTGTCATAGTGTGACACTGGACATGACCGAGCAGGTGCATCATTTGAATTTATGACCAGTTGCTTGACCAATGCTCAGAGAGGATTTGACACCTCTGTTTCCACTGTTCGCAATGCAAGCTGACTATGACGGCCTTTAATGTGTATCATGCGCATGCATGTGTATGTATGTTGGCATTAGCCACTAAATTAACTGCAATGTTAATTAATTGCGTTGATCAAAGCGTAAAGGCTTTAATTAAGTAAGCACCCCTGGAGACTATGGGGGACACTCTCCACAGTGCCCTGACTGGGTTCTCTGGTGCTACTGGACTATAACAAAGCATGCCATGTGTATCTCTGTCCAATGTTCGCATTGAGCGACATCTTTTGTGTGAAATGTGCTATACAAATGCAGATTATTATTATTATTATTATTATTAATTTGTATTATTATCATTATTAGAGGGCTGAACGATCTCAGGCATGGTGCCTGAAATCAGGCGTGGGACAGTAGTTTACTACATTTAACATTTGCTAGTAGATAGTCACAATAACTTTGAGACTTTCATAGTTTCAGGCTTCGAATTATGTTTAGCTTTAGACCCTTTGGCCTCGCTGACACACATGCTGGTGGTGCTGGAGGGTTGCTGACATGTGGGCCTTTCTCTTTCTCTATGCAGGGCTCAGTGGCTTATGTGCCCCAGCAAGCCTGGATCCAGAATGCCACACTGAGGGACAACATCCTGTTCGGCAAGCCGTACTCCGAGTGCAAGTACCGCCACGTCCTGGAGGCCTGTGCCCTCGTCACCGACCTGGAAGTACTTCCTGGTGGAGACATGACTGAGATCGGAGAGAAGGTACGGAAAGAGAATGGAGTGGTTTGGTTTGAACAGGGCGTTTTGTTACCTTCTGTACCAAGTGGGTTAATTAGGGTAATGAAGTCTTGAATAGGGGGAAATATTGCACATACAGATCAGCTTGCACAATGCACACAATACACTTTTTATTCGAATTGTACAGGGTGGGCCAAAGAATATGGGACACATTTAACATTTTTGATATGTAGGTTAATTTCTCTGAACACCACTTAAGAAGCAAATTAGAAACAGTTTTTATGTAAGGATAGCTTTGGAAAATCTTTTTTTTTTAACAAAAACAGCCAAGACTGTTTCAAACTATAGGACTGAATTTTAAAATTGTGAAGAGGTCATTAAACATTGTCAACAGAAACATTTCACCTATTTAACCATTTAACCTATGATTTTAAAAAGTCCTGAATGTCAGCTTTATAACAAATATATTTGGTAATTTTTATAACTCAAGACATAGGCATTTAAAATTGTTATTATGTTTTAATGTCTTTTAATGATGGTGTAGCATGGAAAGCAAAGGAAGATTTTTTTTTATTGTGCATGAAAAACATGTTTCTTTACCAAACATCTGACGAGCCTTAAACTTTAACTGTGAAACCTTGTAGGGCATCAACCTGTCTGGGGGCCAGAGGCAGAGGGTGAGCCTGGCCAGGGCGCTCTACAGCGACGCGGAGGTGTACCTGCTGGACGACCCGCTGTCGGCCGTGGACGCCCACGTGGCCAAGCACATCTTTGACCACGTCATCGGCCCCGAAGGCGCCCTGCAGGGGAAGGTACGGCCAGGACCCTCAGGGAGTGTGTGTGTGTGTGTGTGTGTGTGTGTGTGTGTGTGTGTGTGTGTGTGTGTGTGTGTGTGTGTGTGTGAGGAGTGCTCTGATTGTTAAAGCTTACATTCAACCCAAAAAATCCTGTCGTTACTGTCGTTTTCTCTGTATTACATATATACCATTCATGATTATCACGTCATAGCTTTATGTAATTGATAAACAAAACCTGTACATCGCTGGGCATTATCATAACCCAGACCCGACAGAGCCTGAGGCTAAATAGTATCAGAAAATCTCGGCCTGAGCCGGCCTGACTTTGGGTCGAGCACTGGGCCAGCCTCGGGCAGAGAATCTAAACTCTACTTTGATGTTTTTTTTTTGTCCTGCTTACCTTTAGAAGTCCTCGAGGCTGAGTAGAAAGGGAGCTGGAGAAAGTAATGGCCAATTGCCTCAAAAATAGGGACGTGAGGGCTCATTTTTGCTATAATAAATGTACTCTGGCACTCAGTGGATTGCTAGGCACTTTCTGTCAAACTGGAAGAAAAAAAAAAAACATGTTATCTGAGGTAGCGAGTGAGGGGAAGTGGGGATAGGTCTGCCGGGAGGAGAGGGTCACTCAAGGCTGAACATTTCTGCAGTGGCTGCAGCTGACTTTGATAATGGGATGAGAAGACTGTGAACAGACTGAGAACTGCACTTAGCGTGGCAGTGAGAGTTGTGTCAGAAGCAGCGCAGAAGATTTTGAAGAATAACAGGATGGATTTATCCAAGCATCATTAAAACATTCTTTTTTTTGTTGTGTTTGTGGGTATTTGTGTGTGGTGTGTCTGTGGATTCATTTTGTTTCATTATTTCTGTATTACTGTGTGTGTGTGTGTGTGTGTGTATGTGTGTGTGTGTGTTTGTGTGTGGTTGAATGTGTTCGGGTGTGTGTGTGTGTGTGTATGTGTGTGTGTGCTCGGGTGTGTGTGTGTGTGTGTGTATGATTGAATTTATGTGCGTACTGATCTGTGTGTTTGTGTGTGTGTGTGTGTGTGTGTGTGTGTGTGTGTGTGTGTCTAGACGCGGGTTCTGGTGACGCACAGCATCACCTTCCTGCCCCAGGTGGACAACATCCTGGTGATGGTGGAGGGGCGCGTGTCTGAGATGGGCTCCTACCAGGACCTGCTCAAGCAGAACGGGGCCTTCGCTGAGTTCCTCAGGAACTACTCTCTGGAGGACATCATAGAGGACGAGGAGGCCACCAGTAAGTTATTATGGGGATTTCCATATGTGTGTGTGTGTGTGTGTGTGTGTGTGTGTGTAGGTAGGTGGTATGTGTGGGTCTGTGTGTGTATGTGTGTGGGTGGGTGGCTGATGTTTGTGGGTCTGTGTGTGCGCAAAGGAGTGTGTGTGTGTGTGTATTTTGCTATCTGGGTAATTTGACATCCTTTTCTATTCCTCTCCCCCTGTGTGTGTGTGTGTGTATGTGTGCGTGTGCGTGTGTGTGTGTGTGTGTGTGTGTGTGTGTGTGTGTGTACTGTATGTCTGTGTGTGTGTGTGTGTGTGTTTAAACGAATAATATGATAAAAATGAATGTTATGAATGGATATGCCAAAAAATGTATTTCATATAACCCTGAAATTTTAGTTTGTAAAGGTGCATTGTTTGGGTCTATATTTGCTGAATAAAGATGTTTCCTGAATAAATAGTTGTCATGACCTTAAAATCTTAAAAAAGCTTGTGCTGTTACTCTAAGAGTTTGTGTCACTGGTATTTAGTTTTTCTTATTGTGAACTTCACTTTTACTGTACCATTTCCAAGCGTTTAGTAAGGTTAGGAGAGATAAAGTGAAGAATATATGTGTTTGACCTCGCCCTACATGACGTTCATTTGTTGTCCTTGAGGTATTTTTTACACAATGTCAAACCTGAAGGTCAAACGTAAAAAAACAAAACTCTACATGACTCCTGTACATGTCAGCTTGCTTTTTCCCCTCTCTCTAACTGCTCATTTGTCCGGCCTCACTTTGAAACCCAGTGGAAATGATTGAGGAGGAGGACGAATCCTTCCCCGACGATGCACTTAGCAACCACACAGACATGGTGGACAATGAGCCAGTAGTCAACGAGACTCGCAGGATGTTCATGAGGTATTCATCACGCAGATGTAGTGCGTGTGTGTGTGTGTGTGTGTGTGTGTGTGTGTGTGTGTGCATGTGTGTGAGTTATCATCAGGCCTACTCAGAGAAATGGCTGGGCCCCTCAAAAGATACAATTATTGTGTACAATTAATGAATGTGTTATTGTGAAAGCTCTTTATAACAAGGTTTTTATACTGATACAAGAAACACTGCCATCTGACAGCCTGCTCTCCCTGCCCCTCCCCCCCTTCTCCCCCCCTGGCAGGCAGATCAGCATCATGTCTGGCGATGGCGAGAACCCCAAGAGCAAGTCCATCCGCAAGCGGCGCTGCAGCGAGCTCAAGCACGGGGACCCCATGCTGGAGAAGAAGGAGCCCAAGATGGAGAAGCTCATCCAGGCAGAGACTGCAGAGACGGGCAAGGTGGGTACATAGACACAACATGGACTGTCCATCCATCCATCCATCCATGCATCCATCTATCCATCCATCCACCCATCCATTCATCCATCCATCCATCCATCCATCTATTCATCTATCCATCCATCCATCCATCCATCCATCCATCTATTCATCTATCCATCCATCCATTCATCCATCCATCCATCCATCCATCTGCCCATCCATTCATCCATCCATCCAGGCATCAATGCCTCCATCCATCCATCCATCCATCCTTTGCTTAATCACAGCAGTCACATTGAGGCAGTAGTCCCTGGCCAAGATGTACTTTACCACAGACCCCTGACCTCTTCCTCATGCTGCCCGGTGTGTGTTTTTTGTCGTCCTGTCCTCAGGTGAAGCTGAAGGTGTACTGGGAGTATGTGAAGGCGGTGGGGCCCCTGCTGGCCCTCTTCATCTGCTTCCTGTACGGCTGCCAGAGCGCCTCGGCCATCGGCGCCAACATCTGGCTGACCCAGTGGACCAACGATGCCAAGCTCAACCAGTCGGAGGTGTACGTGCACACGAGGGTGGGGGTGTACGCTGCGCTGGGCCTCACACAAGGTAGGCGTGGGGGCCACCGCTGCTGATGCTGGTCACACACACACACACACACACACACACACAGGTGTTATGCAGGTGCCATCCCCCATAGGAAAGATGTCAATCAACATTCTAGTCTTCCGAAAGTAAAAAAAAAAACAAAAAAACCTACCACATATTAACACATTAGGCAGGGGCCGCTGCTGCTGCTGCCAGTCACACACACACACACACACACACACACACACACACACACACACACACACACACACACACACACACACACACACACACACACATACACACCACACACACACACACACACACACACACACACACACACCACACACACACACACAGGTGTTATACAGGTGTCATCCCCCAGAGGAGAGGAGTCCATCAACCTTCAAGGTGTCTGTCCTGGCTTCAGAAAGTAAAAAAAAAAATTAAAATAATAAATAAAATACCACATATTGACATGTGTGACAACCATTTGCTGAACCAGTCGATCCTAATGAGCACACAAAGAATTAGACAGGTTAAATGGGTTAATTCGGGAAACCACCTGTGTTAAGTACACTGGCAAAAGAAATACCTGACAGGGTTTTTATTTTCTGAAGCCGGGGTTGACACCTTTGGTCATCCCCTTGCAAACACAGCCAGGGAGTCAGGCTGAGAGCCAGGTTACATTTAGTAGGTGAAGACATTACCCAGAAAGATATTGCACAAACTTCCGCAGTCTTACTGATAAGGTTGCCATAGAGTTATTAAAGGTCATAACAGCTTGCAAACACAGTTTGACACCCCTACCAAAAACTGAAACAAAGATAAAATGACTTACTTTAATTGCAGTTAATGCAAACTTACCAGACATACCAGAGTGTGAAACTTCCACTTCTGTGTTTTAGTGCTTCCTCTTAACATCTTAATTTCCCCCAAAAAGCAACAAAATTGACTCAAGGTATTTGGCCACTGATGTTTATTGGATGTTTGGATGTTTATTGTTCCAAAAATGACAAAAACTCTGAGTTTTCTAACCCGAGGCAGTGCAATGTTTTACACCCCCCCCCCCCCAAACAAGAGTAACCCACAGGCACAGAGTTACACCTGTGTGCCCGTTTGAAATACTCACAAAGGTGCTGAACCAGAAAACCAAAAGTTTCCACAAAAAAAGAAAGGACGTCGGCACAATTCATCCTCCCTGGACAAATGTATCTTTTATTTAGGATCCCATTCAGAGTGATATTTCGAATCACGGAAGAAGAGCGGTATATGCTTGAAGCATTACTCTGGACGGGAGCCTAAACAAAAGATAAATTTGTCCAAAAAGCTGAAGTGTGCTGCCGACATTTATCCTTTTCTTTTTTCCATACACACAGAGTAGTAGGACATCAGAAGTGTTTACATAGAAGGTCCAGTTTAAGGTTTGAGCCTCAAATGCCTGCTACCCTGCTGAAACTAATGAAAAAAAAAACTTCAGGGTTGTAGTTTACACCATGTAACGGACACCCATTCGTGATGCCTGACTCTCACAAGGATCCCCTTACATGACCAAACATTGCAGCCAGACAAGCAGCGGCACACGTTTACATCACATTATACTTACACTTAGTGCTACTTAGCAGACCCTTTTACCCAGAAGTGTTTTAATTACATTACATTGACATTATATTACATTACAGTACATTACAAGGAGCTACTTACGACCTACAATAGAGAACACAAATCACACTTGTCTTTTTGGCATGTATGTGCAAGCACTGAACTCAGCCAAGGAGCGCAGCTAGTATCCACTGTTCAAATGACTGTACCTGCATGCCTGACCTGAATATGTTGGATGTACAGTAGTATCCATACAAAAACACTTCTGGTTAGGACTGTTTTTCACTGTTGAGAAATGTTGATTGTCGTGTGTGTGTGTGCGTGTGTATGTGTATGTGTGTGTGTGTGTGTGTGTGTGTGTGTGTGTGTGTTTGTGATTGGGTTTTAATGGTAATGTCCTGATAATAATGTGGATGTGCTGAAACTGAGTTGCCAATGCTGCTGTGTGATTGGTTGTGCTGTCGATGATGTCATGGCCCTCTAACTCACCTCCACCTGTAGTTTTTTTTTTTTGCTCTTGGCTGGATGCCCGCCCATCTCTCTGATTGGATCTCCTAACCGCCTTTGTAATAGCAGTAGCCAATCCTCACCTACTCTCTCCCTCCTCTCTCCTTCCTCTCTCCTTTTCCCTTCTTCCCTTCCTCCCTAATGCACATTAACACACACACACAAACTGACACACATGCACTCACTTACACACATGCATACACAAAAACACACATGCATAAACAATTACTCACACATACAACTTACTTATATACAACCCTACACACACACACCACCCTCACTCACACACATGCGTACACAAAAACACATGCCCACGCACAAACACATGCATAAACAATTACTCACACATACAACATTTGCTTACACACAACTCACTCACACCCCTACTTACTCACTTGCACCCCTCCACGCACACCACACACATACACACACACACACACCCCTACACTCACACCATTACACATACGCACACCAACGCAACCCTATGCTCACACCATTACACACACACATACACACACACACACACACACACACACACACACAGGCATCATGGTCATGCTGTCCACGCTGATCCTGTCGCTGGGCAAAATCAAGGCGGCGCGCAAGCTGCACGTGGCCCTGCTGGAGAACAAGTTCCACACGCCGCAGGGCTTCTACGACACCACGCCGCTGGGCCGCATCATCAACCGCTTCTCCAAGGACGTCTACGTCATCGACGAGGCGCTGCCCTCCACCATACTCATGTTCCTGGGCACGCTCTTCAACTCCATGTCCGTCCTGATTGTCATTATTTTCAGCACGCCCGTCTTCCTCCTGGTCATCCTGCCCCTGGCTCTCATATACTTCTTTGTGCAGGTAAAGAGAAAAATATAAACATCAGTGGTTACCACGGCAACAACTCCCCCCCCCCGGAAGGAGGAACTACTGAAAACAACTTGGGGGGGGGCAAAGGGGCGAGGCCGCCACCATTGAGGAGTCCAGGGGGAAAAACAGGCATAGTCACAAAATGACATTTTTCATGTTACCCCATGAAAAATTGAATCCCCAGCCTTTTTCCAGAAGTAATCCTGTAAATAAACAAGCATAGTCTTGAGCTATAGGCATTTTAAAAAATAGCATTTACATATAAAATCAAATCAGAAATCAAACCCATAACTTACATTTTCTAAGTTTCTCCATTTTGTGACCATGCCCCGTTTTTCCCGAGAATTCCTCAATTACAACCAGCAACAACATTCCAGAAGGAGGAACTACTGGAAACAACTTGGGGAAAAAAAGGGGAAAAAAGCGAAAATCATTCAATCATGATCAGCTCTGCTTTTCTGTGTCGCTACTTTCTTCTTTTGACTCTCTGTCTTCTCTTATTCCGCAGCTGGCTGGGGGGAGTCAATTCGAATGCTGGGAACTTTCTAAATGACTGCTTGGTTTTTTTTTTTTGTTTGTATGCAGCAGCATGTGAATGGGCCAGCACAGCTCTTCTCTTTCGATTGCAGATGTGCGTCTTCGTCATGGCGGGAGTCTTCCTCATGCTGTTCACACTCCTGACCAGAAGCAGCTGGACTTTCTTTCTCTCTGTACTGTATCTCTCTCTGTCCATCTCCCTCGTTTTTTCTCTCTCTCTCTCTCTCTCTCACTTTCTGCTCTCCCTCCCCCTTTTCCTTTCGCCATTCAGTGTTTATCTCACTCTATCTCTCTCTGTCATTCTCTCTCTCTCTCTCTCTCTCTCTCTCTCTCTCTGTTGCACAACTTTTTTACTGACTCATCAGCCTGACAATTTCCTGCCCTCTGCAAGCCTGTTCACTTTTTCTTGCCCCCTTCTGTACACACACACACACACACAAACACCACACAAACATACACACATACACACACACACACATACACACACACATACACATACACACACATACACACACACCACATACACCACATACACACTCACACACACACACACACATATAGTAATATTATCACTAACACATACCCTGTTTGTGACACAGGATGTATTGGACTGCACCACTGCTATGGAGGTGTCAGTGGTGTGGGGATTTACACTAGAACAGCAAACCACATTGATAACCGCATTCTAAAGCACATCTGGTGTGTTATGCCAGCCCCTGGTCTTTGTAGAACGGTGCTCTGGCGTCACCTAGTGGCCAGTAGGTAAAATTGCAGGTAGTTTGAATCTTAGCCTTTGTAGTTTAGAAACTTCCGTTACAACTATTGTCTGTTGCAGGTGTAAGGAGAGCCTTTTCACCACATATATATTTTAACTTTCAGTATCGCAGATCGAGTTCAGTTTTTCAAAAAATGGATGAAGAATGGACAGTAGAAGGAAGTCATGTTTCAGGATTGGCGTGACACAAAAAACACTACAGCTTCTCTTCTCCCTTTGTTTCAGTTTTTTTAACAGTGAGTTTTACTCTTGAGCAGATTCAGCAGACATTTTCCACCATGCTACCAACCTTCGAACCCTCCACCCTCCTTCCACCCTCCTTCCCCCGCCATCCCCTTTAGCCTCCCCATCTACCTTGCCTCTCCTCCACCCATCTCCACCCCACAGCTCCGAAGATGCAGCTCAAGAGACAGTCACGATCAGAATCTTTTTTGTTTAAAAAAGGAAAAACCAAACCAAACCAATCCAAAAGCAAAGACTCAACAGTTGAGACAAGCAATTAACACACCCCTCATCATTGTCTCTCGTTCAACCCCCTTCCCCCCTTCCCGCCTTCCCCCTCCCCTCCTCCTCCTCCTCCTCCTCCTCCCCCTTCCCCTTCCTCTCTCTCCTTCTGACCCCCCCTACCCCCTACCCCCTACCCCGACCCCCACCCCCACCCCCATCTCCACAAACAGGTTTGCTGATTCTGGGCACCTGTTTACTGTGCCGGGTCTACAGCATGCTGAAGGCGTCGCGCGACACCCACCAGCACATGCTGCAGGCGGTGCTGCGGGCCCCCCAGGCCTTTTTCGAGGGCACCCCCAGCGGGCGGCTGCTCAACCGCTTCGGCAAAGACGTGGACACGATAGACACGCTCCTCCCCGACAATATTGACATTTGGATGCGCACTTTCTGGTACACGGCCAACGTGCTGCTCATATGCTCCGCCCTCACCCCACTGATCCTCATAGTCGTAGGGCCGTTAACGCTGTTCTATTGGTGGGTCCAGGTAAATATAGGAAACACTTAACCGTCTCGTCTGCTAACTCGTGTGTTTTGTTATTATTATTATTATTATTATTTTATTTTATTTGTTTGTTTTTTTTGGTTGTTGTTATTTTGGTTTATTTATTTTAACAAAAGCATGCTATACGTATATATATATAACGTTACACATGTTACCATGTTGTGTGATTGCTTACTTTTTTTTATTTTATGATGGTACTTTTGTTGTATGATTTTTTTGGTTAAAATCACTATTCTAGTACCACAGCTTTAGCATGTGATTTGGACGTACATTTCTTTTTTTCTCTCTTTATTTTCTTGGTTTTTTTTTGAGTAGGTAGAGAGTCGAGGTTCAACAATAACGAATGAACCTTGACTCGGGTTATGTGAAAAACTGCTGTTCTTTTACCATACCCTTGATCTGAACAGCCACAGAGAGCCATACATATGCCTCTCTGTATGGTCCCTCCCTGAGTGTTGCACTAAACAGCGCCCCCTGTTGGTCAGTCACAGAAACTGCTGTTGCAGTGTGACCACCTTATTACTCTTAAACCCTTTTGGGGAGCTCATATGTTGTTGATGGTTAAGAGGCAATTGTTTATATATTAATTTTTAGAGTTTAGGTATAGCAGCTGCTATGCTTGACTCATTGGTTTAAAGAACAGCGTGTTTATAGTTGGGTGTTGGGTTAGTTTTGTGTGAAGACAATTTGTTCCGCATGAACAAAATGCCGTTACAGATGAAGGTCCTGTTGTGTTCGGGTTAAGTATGTTTCTAAAACACTCCCCGCATCTTGCCTGTATTCATGTGGCATATTAGCTTGGTAACCATTTGATCACAAACACGTCTACATCACTAATCTCTATCACCTACATCAACCAGAAGCTTGACTCACCGAGGGGAGTGGCCCTCGTGTTGTCCAGCTGCCTAATCACATCACTGCAAACTAGCGCGATACTAGTGACCAAACTCAGTGACCAAATCAAAATCCTTCTAATGGAATCAACTGCCATATATTTCCTAACATGATATTTTCCCATGATCGTCATTCTTTCTTGACATATAGATGATATAATGTACAAATTAACCACACGCTTAACCATCACCATGATCAAACAGAAAACAATGTTCAGTTCTTTTGAAAAAAAAAAACGTTTACATACGTAGGCTTGATGCCACCTTGATTGTACATACACCTGCTCTACTCTCTTCCAGCTAGCAACACAGTCAAAGGTGTCAATCCCATGTTCAGAAAGTAAATATCCTGCCACATTTTCCTTCTAATAAGGTGACTTCACTGAGTAGCTGATCTATCTGTCTTGAGTGCTCGTTACGATCAGCTGATTCAGAGTTGGTTGGATCAAACTTGTGGCAGGGTTTTTACTTTCTGAAAAGATTGAAACCTCTGAACACAGTTGAGAGGCATTTTAGTTTTTTCTTGTGTGTCTCTGCTACTTTTGTGGTGATTAGTAGTAGATTCTGCACATTCCTCTGATCTTAAGAGCGTATGTCACTAAACCACAGTGTACATGGATACAGTAGTACTACTCTTACCTCAACTTCAAAACGTTTTCGTCATCTCTTCGCTTTTTTCTGTTTGACTCTGCATGGTGGTGAGAAGCTGCACTTCTGCTTTTGTCTGGCTGTTTTGTTTGTCTTTTTTTTCTGTATAAATTATGTTGAAATATTTCTGTTGTGGCTTTAAAATGCTGCTTTTACTCTGCATGTTTCCTGCAGGCTCTGACGCTTTTTGTCTTTCAACATGGCCATAACTTTAAATGTTAACAACCTCTTCAAGGCAACTAGAGCAAGCAAGGGGGTCTTTTGTATTTTTCTCATATTTGCTGACTATATGATTTGTCAGCCTGATGTGAATTTTGAAAATTGGGGTGCTAATTTATCAATTTTAATTCTGTAGCAATCCATTATTACTATTTTACACCATGTTAAAGTCTTCATTGTTATTTTGAAGTGTTATGATTCATTGGTAATTGGGTCATTTTTATGCATTAAGGACTTGAGAGACCATCTTCAGAGATGAACATCAGGAAATTAGGCCCAATTTTAGGCATTGTGCTTTAAGATACTCTTTTACCTGGCTAAAGATAAACAAATAAACAATTTAAATTACACATTTTTCAGTTTTGAACTACCCTGAAGATGATTCCTCAGTCTTCACCTGTCTTTTGTTGTTGTTGTTGTTTGGTATCAGTGGCATAGTGGATATACATTTTTTTAGCTGCAAGTGGATATCTCTTTCTTCATATTCCCTCCCATCTCTCCCTTCCTCACCCTTCCTCACCCCATCCCTCCCTCCCTTCCATTCCTTCTCCACCTGCGTTTTCCTCCGTAGAGATTTTACGTTGCCACGTCGCGGCAGCTTAAGCGGCTGGAGTCGGTCAGTAGGTCGCCGATTTACTCCCACTTTTCCGAGACCATCACGGGCACTAGCGTGATCAGGGCGTACGGCCGCAACGGCGCCTTCGTGCTGCTCAGCGACACCAAAGTGGACGAGAACCAAAAGAGTTACTACCCGGGTATCGTGGCCAACAGGTAGGTGTGGGCACACTTATGGCAGTGGGGATGGGTGGGATGGGGCACTGGGGGGGGCACTAGAGGTGGAAAATGGGTGGGAAGGCTAAAGACCTCAAGGGGAGAGGCTGAGATAAGATAAGAGGATACTGAGGCATTGGGCTTGTAATGACTGGCTGGCAGAGTGGCTGGCAAGCCCAGTGCATTCTGGACTTGAAATTATAAGGTTTTTGGATAATCTTGTCCGACAGTGATCATACCACACTGTACACACCAATGTCATATGGTGACATTCGTACGAGATTATCCAAAAACATCTCTATTTCAAGTCCAGAATAACTATTTTAACCCAGCCACTCAGCCAGCGAGTCATTTTAAACAAGCCCTTCGTCGTTTAGCTTAATGCACTTCAGTTTGAGAGTTAGCCAAATAGGCCTGCCCACCTGTAACTAAAGATAGTTATTAAACCTTATTTGGGCATGCCCATAACATGTCTTTGTACTCTCAGTACACAGTGTTGACTTGGATTGCCACCATAAGTCGAGGTGTGTTTGAAGCAGTAGAGGGCGCAAGGAACTGTTTTCATCCACAAAATGATGTCTTTTTTTATTGACATTATCAGTAGCAATTATGTTTCTCCACATATGAGCTTAAGTAACTTAAGTAACAGTGTGTGTGTGTGTGTGTGTGCGGTGGGTGCGTGTGTGTGTGCGCACACATGTGTGTGTGTGTGTGTTTGTGTGTGTGAGTCATAATTATTCCCCCTCAGCCCAATTCTGATTGGCTAGCAGAGTCGGCAGACTGAGAGCGATACACACACAGCCAATAAGTCATAAACACGTTAATGAAGGCAGGCTTGTTAGTCAGCCTCCGCACACACACAGTTGGGAGAGGTGTTTGTGAAGAATGTTGTGTTTACGTCCTCCCCCGCCATGGCTGCCCACATAGCTGCAGTCCCTTGCATGACCTGTGCAAACACTCTGCTCATGGCGTGGGCCGTGTACAGTGTGCGTGTGTGTCTGCATTAGTCCCATCATTAAGCCTTATCCCGGTGCTCTTCTTGTATGTGTGTGTGTGTGTGTGTGTGTGTGTGTGTGTGTGTGTGTGTGTGTATGTGTGTGTGCATCAGTTCCATCATTAAGCCTTATCATGGTGCTCTTCTTATATGAGTGTGTGTGTGTGTGTGCATGTGTGCATACATCAGTTCCAACATGTAGCCTTATCGTAGTGCTCTTCTTCTATGTGTGTGTGTGTATGTGTGTGTGTGTGCGCATGTGTGCATCTGTTCCATCAATTAGCCTTATCACGGTGCTCTTCTTGTATGTGTGTGTGTGTGCGTGCACCTGTGCATCAGCCCCATTGTCTGGCCAGAAGGTGGCGCTCTCCTTGTGTGTGTATTTGCTAAATGACCCTAAAGCTTTGTGTGGTGTGTGGTGGTGGTGGGGTCTACAGGTGGCTGGGCGTGCGCATCGAGTTCATTGGTAACTGCATCGTGCTGTTCGCCGCTCTATTCGCCGTCATCGCTAAGGACAGCCTGACGGACAGCTTGGTGGGCCTATCCGTGTCTTACGCACTCCAGGTGAGTCCAGATGACACCTTAAACAAACGTATACATGTATATACGTTTGCAAGTATGCAAATATAAAAACATTCATGTATTAACACATAAATGTACATACATAAATAAACTTGTAATACATACATTACCCTAGAGACTACAGATGAAAATGATTATCAATTTATTATTATTGTGAGCATATGTTACATATATACACTATGTTGTGTATTTTACACTAATGTTCATTAATATACAGTGTCCCCATTACAAAATAACACACACACACACACACACACACACACACACACACACACACACCATAAAAAACACATGAATACATACATGCATACATGCCTATAGAAATACATACGCACAATTAGCCTCTGCGTAGCCACACAACGTCCTGCACCTTCAGTTACTAATTTGACCAGCAGCTCAAATCCGTTTTGCATTCTCTCTCCTTACACTGTAAAAGTCCAGCTTACTTTAAAAAAAAAATGGAACCTAGTTGCCTAAAAAAGTTGAGTAAATGTAACTATCCTACTTCAAATTATGTTTACTTGCATCGCTACGTACAGTAACAGGAATATATACATTTACTAACTTCTCTTGAGGCAAGGAGTTTCCACCAATATTTTTCAGGTCAGCTGGACTTTTCCTTTTTTATAGACTCTTTCTTTCTTTAGTAAGTACCGCGTGAGGCCGGTAGGTGCTGCTCTCTGTAAGCTTAATCTCCGAGCCTCCTCCTGCCCTCGGCTCACGCTCAGACTTGTTAGACTATTACAGTAAATAGCACAAGGTGCTCACAACATCGGATGCTTCACACACACAAGGGATTGTATTTAATTTGAGTGTAGTGTGTTATTGTGTGTGCACTTTATATTAGCTGGCATGTTTTAGTGAGCCAATAATGAAAGGTAGATTTTTTGATGACACAAATCATGAAAGGGGTTAACTTGTCCTCACAAACTCAATCATCTTTACAGTTATGTTTGATTAGTGATTTATTATTGAGTTATAATAAATCATTGAATTATTATAAAACTGTTGTCATTGAATTATCGATTACTTATTCTTAAACAAGTAGTAATTCCTCTATTTTGTGTTGTGGTAAGATATAATAAGGAGATATGGTGTTTGTGTGTTTGTGGATCAGGTGACGATGTCATTGAACTGGATGGTGAGGATGACATCTGATCTGGAGAGTAACATCGTGGCAGTGGAGCGAGTCAAGGAGTACTCAGAGACACAGACCGAGGCAAGTGCTTCAGCAAAATCAAGCCTTTCTCTTTCTCTCTCTCTCTCTCTCTCTCTCTACTCTTCTCTTTCTCTTTTCTCTCCTCTTTCTCACTCTCTCTTTCTCTATTTCTTTCTCTGTCTTTTTCTCTTCTGTATTTCTGTCTCTTTTGCTATTTTCTCTGTCTTGGTCTGTCTGTCTGTCTCTCTCTGTCTCTCTCTCTTTGTCTCTTTCTTCATTTTCTCACTCTGTCTTTCTGTTGCTCTTTTTCTGTCTCTTTTGCTATTTTCTCTCCCTCTCTTTTTCTCTTTCTCTCTCTCTCTTTCTCTACATGCCTGGTTTTATCTGTCAGACAGCGCCCAGTGCCTAGTTCCCCAATTTCATATATTCTACCACTTTAATTTCATGTTAAAAAGGCTGTATTCATATCCCCAGTAACTATGTGGCCATGGCATTATATTTCACATATGCTCATATTAGTGCAGTACAACTCTGACACACAGTAAACTGTAAATTATATAACACACTTTCACATTCACATTCCGGGACTTATACAATGAACTATGAACATTAAAGGTCAGAGACAAGTAAACATAAAATGCCCCCACCCCCTACAAATGCATCTATATGTGCCCCCCTTGTCTGTGTCTGTGTCTGTGTCTGTGTCTGTGACTAGTACATGGTTGCAGTGGTTAATTGGGGGAAAACATTTATCTAACCTGTGCCCTGCTTCTGTCTGGCTTCGTATGTGTGTGTCTGTGTATCTGGGCTCATGTATGGATGCATGTACATGTGTTTTGTTGTGTGTGAGTGTGTGTGTGTGTGTGTGTGTGTGTGTGTGTGTGTTGTGTGTGTGGAGGATGTATGTATGTGTGATTGTCTATGTTTGTATGTGTGTGTGTGTTTGTGTGTGTGTCTATGTGTGTGTGTGTGTGGATGTGTTTTGACATGTCTAGGCACCGTGGGAGGTGGAGGATAAGAAGCCCCCCTCCAACTGGCCGCCCCAGGGCAATGTGGAGTTCCGTGAGTACAGCGTGAGGTACCGTGAGGGGCTGGATCTGGTGCTGAAGAACCTCACGCTGCAAGTGAAGGGCGGAGAGAAGGTACAGCACTACTGGACATCTGCACACGGGGGCCAGTCTGGTCAATCAAGAGGGGCACACACTTTACAGTGATGCCTGACCCATCACACACACACACACACACACACACACACACACACACACACACACACACACACACACACACACACACATACATACACCCCTCCAGACACACACACACACACACACACACCAGTCACCAAACCCTCCTACCCCAAAGCGTCTTACCCCTCCCCCCCACCACCCCCATTTTCCTGCCTCCTTGTTGGTTGTTTTTGTATGTGTCTTGGGATCCCTGATCCATGAACCTTTAGATAATTGGGGAGTGCTACCTTTTGCAAGGGAGAGTACTTTTTACATTGTGTCTGTGAAGATTCTCATTCATCTAGGTCATGTTAGTCAAAAGAGCTAAGTTGTAAGCAACTGAACTTCATTTAGTAGCTTCAAGTCCAGTTGTAAGAAACTGGACTTCATTTAGTAGCTTCAAACTACTAAATCAAGTCCAGTTGCTTACAGCATAGCTCCTTTGACTACTTTTTACAATAATTACATTAATATGTTGATTCCCCCAACCCTGCTATTTTTGTCTCTTTGGGGGGGGGGGGGGGTACTGGGGTTTGATCAGGGGGTTGTGTACCCCCTAGTACCCCCTGTAATCCAAACTATGATCCCCCCGTCTATCACAGTAGGTACGTTCCAGAACCCCATGCCAGATAGGTAAAAATCCATATATAGACCATATAGAAAACATTTGATGTTATAGTTTAAGCCTTAAAATACCCCTCCCACATGCTGTTTTAATGCATTTAAAAACTATTATTGAATTATTACGGCATTTTAATAAATATAAATATGTTACTGTATACTTACCATAAATAACAATATTGTTCTGGCAAACTTGTCTTTGGCATGCGTAGTGACATAGCATTCATATATTAATTTAAAAATATCTGCGATATAGCAGGACTACGAAAGGTGAACCACTGGGGCAACACTCTATTTGGATAGTACAGTAACACAAACCATTTGTTGAAACTATGTGTCTTGTCAGGGTTATGTGTTAGGTGTTTGGTTTGATTACTGAAGGTGATACTCAGTACATACACAAAATTAAACTTATTTTGCATCTTTAAGAAAACATTTGTAAAGTCTCGGTGGGTGGACTATCACAAAGAAAGTGTTACCCTCAAAAGTGTCCACAAAAGAAGGAAAAGGTCTTCAAGTTTGATGGCGAGGGGTATATATGCTTGATATGCTGGATAGACTCTCCACTCGTGGTGGGAACCTAAATAAAAGATAAGTTGTAAAGGGCAAAAAAAGTGAGCAGACCTCCTTTCCTGCTTTGTGGATAGATACTTTTGATCTTTTGGTCCAGCACCATCTTAAATTATAGATGCTGCACACCCAAGTGTACACAAGCGTTCACATCCTTCTGGAGAAATTAACATGTTTCTGAAGGTGTCTCAGCACAGTGTTTTGACCTATAACACAAGAAAATCTGGAGAAAAATGGATTTCCATATTATCTTCTTAGTTTCTCCTTGACAACAGTGAGATTACCTGTTAAGGCCTAGATACCCTGCTTATCAGAAATCTGTATGTTTCAGCTTCCTCCTATAGTGGTAAAAGGAAAGATCTCAGCAGGTTCATAGAGCATGCTAATATTATACCTTATTGAAATGTTTTCAAAATAGTGTTTATGTACTGAGGCTTAAGGGGGCTATGACAAGAAGTGTGTTTGAGGCTTTTGTGGACAGTATGCATAGTTGGTCACAACACTGTAACAGCTGTTAAGTTGTTTAAATCAGTCTTAATCAGTGGTGTGTTAGTGTTTTCCTTAGTTTAGCACTATCACTAGCACTATGCAGCTATCATTAGATCATGGTAGTATTTCTCTGTACTACATATCATAACCTTCATGTTTCAAATATTCTTTTTATTTGAGTGCTTGCAGTGGATTTTTGTTAACTTTTTATATTATTGCTGCCCCAATTACAGATTTACTTTATTTTAGGTTATTATTCCCCTTTTGGGTTAAATGTTTGGCTCTCATGATTCTGGACTACACTATAGGTGGTGATTCCCAGTCTTGTGGGTCAGTGCATGTAAATTTAGATTGCATTAAAAAAGCAGACTATATCTAACAAGACCTTTCTTTTATATTACATTACATTACACTTAGCAGATGCTTTTATCCAAAGTGACTTACAAAAATCTTTCTGAACAAAACATTTGCCCTTTTCATTTAATCTCATGTATAGCTGTCAAGATACATTCTCCATTATCTGTATATTTCCCCCTTTGTTGTATACAAAGCACATGTTTGGTGTTCATGGCCTGCGCTCACCCTGTACGCAGTGTCTCTGTGCATTAGCAAACACCAAAGGGTTGACAAATGCTGTTAGTTTTTAAAAGCTTTGTCTGAAAATTATGCTCTTGATTTTTTTTATCACTGAAAGATTCTGATCTAGTTTCCCATTTTATTATTTTTTTGCTTCACTGTTTTTTTTATTCCTCCTGTCATGCTGTCGCACTCCGCTGTTGCAGATCGGCATTGTGGGAAGGACTGGGGCCGGCAAGTCCTCCATGACGCTCTGCCTGTTCCGTCTGCTGGAGGCTGCGTCCGGCGAGATAACCATCGACAACGTGAAGATCGCCGAGATCGGCCTGCACGACCTCCGCTCCAAACTTACCATCATTCCTCAGGTCTGAACCACCTGTGCGCATACACACACACATACACACACACACACACACACACACACACACACACACACACACACACACCAATCTTCCAACCCTCCCACCCCAAAGCGTCTTACCCCTCCCCCCACCACCCCCACTTTCCTGCCTCTATGTTGGTTGTTTTTTTATGTATCTTGTTAATACCAACATTCCACTATAAAAAAAAGTCTGGGCCCAATTTCATTGTTTATGATTTCATAACAGTAACATTTTCATTTTTTTCTGCTTTTGCTGTTGTTGTTGTTGTGTCAGCATAAACAGTTCCTAGTTTTGAGTGGTGCCATAAAGCGTAGCATTGCAGTTACCTGTGCTGTGTTTTAAAAGGGGGGCAGTGCTAGCCCGGACTTACAAAACAAGCTTGTAACATCCCCCAGAGCCTAATTAATACCCTCTGCTTGCATACAGCAACAGTAAATAATTGCTAATAAGTTAGCCTGCCAGGCTGTAAAATATATTTTGAAGTGGCTGAGTTACGGTTGTGTAATTTTTTTTTTTTTGTAGGTGACCTTGATTGCCTTTTGTAAAAATTCACTTTCTGCAGTCAACTACTGACAAATATGAAACACTCACTCAGCAGTGGTAAAAAAACAGTTTTGTAGAGCAAGCTGTTTGGTCAAAGAACATTCCTTACGACTGCTGTTGTGGAGAGAGAGCCATCTGATTGCGATCTCCATGTTCAGACAGTTACTGCTATTAAAAAATTGTGTAATAACATGAAATATTCCATTCATGCCTGACACACGCTTCCCGAAATCACAGGCTCACTGTGTCACTCTTCCCCTAACAATGTCTCTACACGTCCTTCCTACAAATACAGCTCTTGATTGGCCTTTGAGCATAACACTGGAACAGACACATATATAAACTTTTTGTGTTTTGCTATTAACCATAAAAAAGTTGTGTTTATCCTGCCTACTCTTTTTATTCCTACTTGTCCCTCACTTGCCTTTTATTGTTTGCATTTTACTGCATATTGCTCTTTTAGCCACCCCTCTGTACAGCACTTTGGTCAGTGTGAGCTGTTTTTAAAAGTGCTTTATAAATAACATACTTACTTACTTAGTATAACATTGTAGATATGGTTACATTTTATGTCACTGTTCCTGTTACATCAATTAGGTACAGTGTAACAAAGTTGGAAACAATATGTAGCAATATATACTTACACTGTGTATAGTGTTGGGTGTGTACAGTGTAAGTACACAATATTCCATGTTGTTACATGTAGATAAACTAGGAAGGAACCATTAAATAAAGTGCTACCGCAGATACTCACCTATTTGTAACTGACTATTGTTGTGTATTAAGTATTATTCACTATTAAGTATTACTTACTTTTAAGTGAGCATTACTGTAAGACCCACAGCTAGTGGAGATCCAGGAAACACTAAAGAACTAAACAATAACTGTTCTTTTCAACAGTGAAGAAATAAACAATAGGCCACTTTTGCTTATAAAAAGTAGAAGCACTTCTCTTAATTGTCCATTTAAAACTTCATCTAGAAGTTAGAAGGGTAGAAGTGTTCTTCATGAGCACCAACCTCCTGCAACATGTTCAAGTGTTCACCTGTACCTGTACCTGTACCTGTCCTGCACACAGGAGCCGGTGCTGTTCTCAGGGTCTCTGCGTATGAACCTGGATCCCTTCGAGAAGTACACGGACGATGACGTGTGGCGGGCGCTCGAGCTGTCGCACCTGAAGAAGTTCGTCAGCAACCAGTCGTCCAAACTCGACCTGGAATGCTCCGAAGGAGGAGAGAACCTAAGGTAGGATTTTTTTTTTGTTGTTTTTTTTTTTTTTGTAACCGCCAAGCTGCGACATGCACAACAGAGAAACGCGAGGGCTTATCCTGTGTGTCTTTAGCACTCGCGTTGCCTTTGACAGTGATGACCTATCTGCGTTTTCTTTAGCCATGTTGAGTGAGGCTCTTTGTAGGCAGCAGAGTAGCAGACAGAGGATATGTTTCACCACTTGTTCGGTGAGATATCCGAGAACAGACATGGGTGAAAAAAATGATCAGTTTTAATGTTATTTGGTAACCCTTCATGATAAAAGTCAACAATACATAGTCAAATAGCCATAATAGTTCAAGGAGATGCACAGAAAGAAGGATATGGTCCTTTTCGGACTTTTTGTGTTAAAAACGAATAATTAATAATTTCATGTGTCTGTTATACCACTGATTACTTAAAAAAAACTGTTGATCTTAACTGTAATCTGTTTGTGTGTGTGTGTGTGTGTGTGTGTGTGTGTGTGTGTGTGTGTATCTGTGTATGTATATGTATGTGCATGCATATGTGTGTGTGTGTATGTGTGTGTGTGTGTGTGTGTGTGTGTAGCGTTGGCCAGAGGCAGCTGGTGTGCCTGGCACGAGCACTACTGAGGAAGACCAGAATACTCATCCTCGACGAGGCCACTGCCGCCATTGACCTGGAGACAGACGACCTCATCCAGTCCACCATCCGCACACAGTTTGAAGACTGCACCGTCTTCACCATTGCACACAGACTCAACACCATCATGGACTACAGCAGGTACGAGCTTAGCCTACCATCAGCTCCTGGAGATTGACTGCTATGCTGGGGGTGGGGAATACATCGGTATAACGAGTAATAGCAGTATGTTTTTAAGGAGATACAGTACCAGTCAAAAGTTTGAACATGCTTTCTCATTCAGTGTTTTTTCTGTACTGTTTTTTATTTTCCACATTGTAAATGAATACTGACAACTTCCAGCTGTGTGCTAAAGGATGTGTTCCTTCACAGTTTGGATGTCTTCAGTATTTATCAACAATGTAGGAAAAAAGTATAGAAAAACTATTGAATGAGAAAGTGTTTCCAAACGTTTGACTGATGTTGTATGTAGTTGAAACAATATCGCAATATATTGGTATATTTTTGATGTGACAACTGATTCTGAATAAAATTTACATTGAACTTGTGCACAAGATGACTTTTTAAAAAAAAAAAAAAAGGAAAAACAAAACAATTACACCTGTTCCTAAATCTTTAAAACAAGATACTACCTGTTGCTTCCCAATGTTTTGATTTTTTTCTTGGTACTAAAATTGTTTGTTTGTTATAAACAAATGGGCATTTAATGGTGAAATAAGTTGCAGTGACTTTTGCACAAAGTAGCTTTAGAATCTGAAATCAAATTTTGGAATTGGTCGATTTTACCTTGTTGTTGCTTTCTAAAACCCTTCTTTATCTTGCTGACAGAGTTCTTGTGTTGGACAAGGGACAGATAGCAGAATTTGACACACCGACAAACCTTATCGCCCAGAGGGGAATCTTCTATGGCATGGCAAAAGATGCTGGACTGGTGTGAAATACTAGGATGACCTCTCTCTCTTTCTTTCTTTCTCTCTCTCTCTCTCTCTCTCTCTCTCTCTCTTTCTTTCTCTCCTTCTTTCTTTCTTTCTTTCTTTCTCTCTCTTCTATTAAAAAACAGTGCCTTCAGACACCACACTGAGTGCCAGTGAATGTAAGCGTCATGTTTTTTTTTATACTCAGACGTTCAATTGCAGAACCAGGACCCATTGTTGTTTTGTTTGTTCTTGTTTGTTTGTTTGTATTTGTATTTGTATGTTTGTGTTTTCTAAAGAAACCTGCAGTGCCACAGTTGTTTGTGAGGAGTAAGTTACTCACAAGCTCATCTATTTTTGTACTGTACTATTTAAGTTACCTTTTTGCGAGTTGTTCAATAGGGAAAAAATTAGTCTCAGTTACATGTGTGATTCTTTTTATATTTAAAAACAAAACAAATCTATAAAACAAAAAGAACAAAAAACTTGAATTCTATTACCAAAATTGAAGTGATGTCCATGCATTTATTAAAAAAATGAGACATTGTATTTCTGTGTCTTTGGTTCATTTTGTTATTTAAATTAGTTTGTCTGACAGAGCAACAGGTTTGGTCAGAAGTGGCTATTTTAATGTATAATTAAAACATTACAACAATATGTTGGGTACTTGCTCTTGGGAAAAGAACGGACATCTTTAAGTTTTGTCCTGGAGATTTTCTAGATGTTTTTTGAAAAGGTTGTTTGAGGTCAAATAAACAAATGTTTTTGTTTAGCTAAACTTATAAAATATACTAACAGCAATGAAAAATGAATTACACTAAAGAGTGTAGAGATTTTATAGTTTTAGTTGGATACAGTGCTGTGGTTGTGTTGTGGTTTTAAAAAGAAATATGGCATAGATTATGGAATAATTCATACATGTATTGCACTGCAAACAACATCAGCATAGGCATATGGTAATAATTAGCCTAGTTTTATTTACTTGTTTGTTTGTTTGTTTTAGTGCATTGGATCATAAAAAACTAACTCAATTACAAAAACAACTCAGTACAAAAGAGTATTTTGTTTTTGGGAGAACATGTTTTTCTTTCTCATTAGAGTATGATCAAATGATTATTTGTTGCACACATTCACAGTCTGAACATTCAGTAAAAAAATAACATGAACAATCTTAGCAAACCACCTAGAGTTCGCAACAGCTAATTAGCACAACAATATAAGATAAGACTTCAATGACTTCAGGGTAAAACATTTAACCAAAAATAACAGAAAAAGAAAAGAATGGGTTGAAAAGAATAGTTACAATACTTTCAATCTTAACAGCTAGCCTTCTATCCCTTTCTTGATACCGCAAGGTAACTGCAAGTCACGACATGGAGAATTATTGGTCAGTGTAAAGCAGGAAGGAAAATAGGAATTAGGTCATCTCAATGATATGGTAAGTGTAAACAAAGTGAACCAATCTTCACTGTCAGTCTAGGGAACAGTAATATGAATTGAAAAAAAATAAATTCCTGCATTCCTGGAATATCTATAACATGCACTTTTAGCTACTGGCACAGTTTAAAACAACTGAAAGCATATATCCTTACATCAGACAGGCTCACAACGTGGGAAACCACAGGATGGCACATGTATGTCTAGCCATGACACATTTCAACACCTTTTTGACAATTTTCCTGTCAAAATCTCATCTTTTCCCAAACATTTCTATAGATGCCTGTCATCTTTTAAAGTTGGTCTCCTCGCCTGTCATCCATGTAAATTCCATAGGTGAAATGTGATCTATTCACTCGCTTTGTGTTCCGGTAAGATAAATTAAGATTGGTCAATCAGTCAAGGTGGGCAGATTAAGGCAAACATTGACATTTCGTAATTGAATTTAGAGTGACGATGATAATAAGCACTGACTGGCCTTTTGACAGAACCTTCAAAACTCTTTGAAATGGCACCTTTTGATGTTTTAGGTTTATATGAAGTCATCTAAACGGCTATCTGAAATCCCTTAATTGGAAAAAAAAATGCCAGCCTGTGTACCTACTCACACTGATGGCTGAGAAATAGATCAAAGCTTCTAGGGACATCACAACATCATGCACTGTCACTGGTAAACATAACTGCAGACCTTCTACAAAGGCCATGAAAATTTAATTGCAATATGGAATTTAATTCAAGAGTAAGAACAGAAAACAAGTAAACACAGGCTACATTTTTTGTTGATAAAATGATTCTGAATGCTGTGGTCATGTGTAAACTGAAATGTCAACTCCATTTAAAAAAAATCCATTAAGAGGGATCATTAATTTCAACACGTCAAACACATTTCATCAGGAAAATTTCCCAACAGAACAAGATGGTCCCACAAAAATCCTTACAATCCCTTCTGTTGCTATTTTTACCCTTGTGATTCAAGCTTAGTCATGACTTGTTTGCCTGTGCCAAAGGCCCATTCATCATTTGATATGAATCTGTGCTGTCTTTGAGGCTTTTTTAAAGTGAATGACAGAGTCTTGGCAGCGACGGTAGACTTCCTGATGGGAGAGCAGTTTATGCTTATGTGTGTGTGTTCCAGCATGAACACTTATGGCACAGGTTGTAAGTGCTTGTGCTTTAGTGCTTGTAGACCTAGTCTGTGACGGGCCCTTTCAGAAGTAGATCTGTTTAATCATTGCCACAGGTACAATGAAATTTTAAGGGCAGACAGACAGTGCATCATTCATTGTATCTATTATGGAAATAATTTATACATACATGCATTATACATACATATATGCAGAGTTGTATAAAGTAGAAGTAGAAGTACTGTTTTGGATGTAATTACAACACTGGTAGTATGGTATTATGCAGTTGCAACTGCGTAGTACCGTACTACTTATGTTGTAATTACATCCAAAACAGTACTTCTACTTCTACTTCATATAACTCTGCATATATGTATAAATAATTTCCATCATGGTGTTGCCTGTAGAGCAGATACAGCTTACTTCCTCAACATTTCATACAGTACTACCAGACATGGGTGGAAATTATGGTATGGTTGGACAGTAGGGGCAGTTTTCAAATTCATGTGCCCCTACTACTAATTGTTTCACACATTTCGCAGATAGTTTTTATATTGCTAATATATATTATATTGTAAGATGTTGACTAACTGTGTCCAAACCAATGTTGAGACCAAACCTACACCCTTGGCATCATCCCTGACAGCTGAAGAGCCAGTAAGAGGGAGTCTTTAGTGCAGTAAGCAAGGATGATCACTTATGCCTCTGCCCTTTACCCCCTGCCAACTAATAAACACGAGCAAACCTGGCAGCCTCTCACCTCACAACGACCAAAACGCTACCGGGCATTAAAGAGAGATTAAATCCGAATTTAGAAAAGGGAGAGTTGAGAGCAAGAGGGTTAACGGTGACAAAGCAAGAAGCTTCTTCAACCAGCTGAAGAACAGAGAGGCCATTATCTAGCGGAATCATCTCTGCTGTCAGTCCTCTGAATCCATCCAGAAGGTTCTTTATCAGATGTCTGTGGTGAGGAAGACGTCTCTCTCCGCACCCTCCTCGCGAGTGTTCGCAGCACATAGTCAGGGGGCCCGCGGCGAGCTGCGGTGTTTTTTAGGTAACATGATGAGGAAAGTGGTGCCTCCGACGCTGCGGGCCCTTGGCAGAGGTGTGAACCACCGCGGTATTCGACATGACAGAGGCCCTTAAAAACTATTCTTGGCCTATGTAGGAAGTTACGGTTAATCAGCAGAAATAGTTTTGTGTGTTATTTTTAGTTTCTCCAAAAGTCAAGTTATGTCTCGTAAAAAAAACATGACATTACTTTAAAGAATAGGAGAAACATAGAAAGCAAGGTAAGGACCTTGGCTGTTTTAAAGTTTGGATTTATAAGCCAAGTACCCCAATGTCCAGAGAGTAAGTCTATTTCTTATTTAGATCTGTAACTTCAAACAAAGGGGCAGTGGTGGACTGGTCGTTAAGGCAACAGGACCTGTGACCTGTGAGGGTACCCTAAATTGCTGCAGGGTGACTGATGCTGAGACCATCCAAACAACTATGATCAGATCATATCCTCCAATAACAAAGGATGCTGGGGGGTGTGTACATCCATTGTTATCACTCTAAGCTAAGGTGTCTGTTTTAAGGTTTTTGGTTGTCTTTTTTTGGAAAGTGAAAGATCCACCTTATTCCTGGAGGATTAGGAAAACAACTTGGGGGTACAAACAACACCGTAGGGCCCAGCACCTTCACAGTTTCTTGGAACTGACGTGTGCAGTAAGCGTAAACATGTCTGTTCCCTTCTCACCATGCTGGATTAAGTGGATAAAACCTAGCGCTTGCTTCAGTCTTTTGGTGGGTATCATTCTCAAAACATCAGCCCACGTTTCCAAAGTGGTTTACACAGCCTTTTGCTATTTCGGTTCCCTTAATCTGCAGGAAGAATCAGGCTATTATTGTCTGCCCATTCATTGCCTTGAGAGGTGTCTTTCCACACTCTCCCTTAAAATACTGTTTGACAACAGTTTATTCAACCCTCTGCCAGAGGTATTTCAGCAGGGATCATGTGGTGGTGCCGTTACGAGAAGGGCACCTGAGGTAAACCCAACTCTCGATTATGACGGACATGAAAGAATGCGATACGCTCCAGCTACTTCTTCAGTGATCTATCACTGACTGACTGGTGTTTGTGTGTGTGTGTGTGTGTGTGTGTGTGTGTTTGTGTGTGTTCGTTTGATGATAACGATGCTTTCTTCATGTGGCAAGTGATTCCACCGGACCCAGAGTCTGGCTCAATCACAGATGCAGGCTGCAGCAGCAAGCCCTGACTGACTTAATGCCAGCTGGAAAATGTCAGCCCAAAATGCAGTCTTACTATTCAGTAGTGTTTTGTCCATCTTTTTTGCTGACATTGCACCTGTTTTTTTGTTTTGTTTTGGTTTTAGAGCAAGCAGATGTGTTGATTACCTACCATAAATAGCTGTAGTTCAATTCAAACAGTAAATAGCATGATCAGAAATCTGGTCCCCTACATCTTGCAAAGGGTTGGTGAGATGGGTAAAGTACAGTATTGACTTAACCATTTAAAAGTCCACAGTGTGTTTTAAAAAAGAAATAGCATACAACTCATACTATGTATTACTGATAATCATACCAACTGCTGCTCAATTCAAGGGCAGCCAAACAGCATGCTACAGCTGGTTAACCTGGGATGTATCAGCCCCTTCCATAACTCATGTCATTCAGTTCTTGCTCTTTCATGTGTTCAAATCACAGATTGAACATAACATAAAATGGTTTCAAAAATGATATATCAGTTCTGTTTAAAAGTTATAGGTCATATTTTATTTTATCAGCACAGAGGTAGGTCATATTTTCACGAGATAATGTCTTTTCCAGGTTTTCTCCCCCATATAATCTTCTTTATGTCCAAGGGTCCCTTGAGAACTCTGTCAGCCTGATTGACATTCCAACAGGATTGTCCAGGTATGTCATACAATGTAACAAGCTCTTGTGCACTAATAACAATTCCATTAATGTTAAATAGAGTTATTTTTAATCCGCTCAATGTCCTCATTTGACACCCAAACACAACCGATTGTGCTGTTTTTTTTTCCACAAAAGGGTATGTGAGGACAGCATTTTTTTTTTTAATGAAAGGCCGCCTGGAGGAAGGCGTTTGATTTACTGAGGAGAGCGAATCACACAAACACAAGCACTGTAAAAGCTGATGCACCGCATGTGTGATGAGGATTAATGGGCTAAAAACGCAGTCTGTGTTTTTACATGCTGCCGCGTTTCCTCCATTTACCAACAAACCAGTGCGAAAAGGACACAGAGCGCACAAGGACGAGGACGAGGTCATGGAATGTCTTGATGTCAAATGGAGTAGTTTTCGTGAAAATGTTTCCATTTTAAACAATAAATATTGCATCATATGAGACATACATATGAGAAATTCCTATGAATGAATGTAAACGTTAATAAGTTATAGCACTGATAAATCAAATACACCCTTTGGCAAGACACTCAGATAAAAGACTGTTGTTTTTTGTCTTCTTCATCTGTCTGTACATCTACTGCATTGTACTCAACCATGTTTTCTCTCTCTATGTGTCTCTGTCTCTATCTCTGTACCTCTCACTCCCTCTCTGTACCTCTCTCTCTTTCTCTCTCTCTCTCTCTCAAACACAGACACACAGACACACAGACACACAGACACACACACACACACACACACACACACATCACAGACAGAGAGAGAGAGCAGTACATTAAATTATCCTGTATGTCCATGCAATAAGATTCAATTTGGCAATCATATAGTAAGAACAGTGCTATTGCGAAGCGCAGCCAAACAAAATGTCCAGGACGGACATTCACATGTCTGTACTTAACATGTCTGTACTACATGTCTATACTTAACCTGTCTGTACATACTTAACATGTCTGTACTGAATCTTTGTCACAGGTGGCCCTCCATGAGGATGGGCATCTCTGTGCGTTAACCCAAGGCCACATTCCTCACATTAGATTTGGACTGTTGTAATTTTATTTTCCTCTCCTATAGACTCCTGCCCACATGAGGTCTGCAGCCATAGATGACAAAAATGAAAACATTCTCCATGTGTTCCTCTTGTTGTCATGCAATAAGGGAAAGCATTGCAAAAGCAAATGAAGCAGTTTAGTACTTTATCATTGTGAGGCTAGCTAGGAGATCACAGATTTAAAAACATTATTTAAATAATTTAATATGTAGTGAACTATTATTAAAATGAGCAATCACTAATTTCACTGAAAGTCCTATTCTACCCAGTATGTCTATGCATGTGACAATAAGACATCCTTGTATCTGTGTATCCTAATTATATTTAATATGTAATGAATTATATATTACTTGGTCTTGTATATATAAGCCACCAAGCTTGGTTCTTCAAAGATGTAGCACCACTGACTCATATATACAGAGACTATTCCAATCAAAAGCCCCAAAATTCAATACAACTAAATGTATTATATATTTATTCAGTTGGTCTTTCTGACCAGTAAATAGAAACACAAAATGCATTGTCATGTAACGAAACCGAAAATCACAGAGTAGGCGTACCAAACAACTGGTCACAAATTGAATCACTCTAAAACTTTGTACAGTGTCATTTATTTGTATCTACCTGTAATAAATATATTATATGGTGTGGTCAAAATCAATACTTACATTTTTTGTTATTATTATGTTTTTACATATGTGAAGAAGGTAAAGATTTGACTTTTCTGTATGCTTAGCGCAGAGCGCGCGCACTGTACAGAGCGTCCTCTCCTCACGCTGTGCGAGTGTAAGAAATGGCGCCTGAAGGGTTAATGCAAGTCAACAGACTTTCTTAAAACAGGCAGGTGTCCTGCCAGTACCAACCCAACTTTACGACAGATGTTTTTGAGTTTCTTTTCAGAACTCAGAAGCCATTTATAACTGTCATTTGCGCGCAAGGACGAGTTATGTGGTCAGACTAATCGCCTATGTCGTTGAGGACGAGAAGTTTTTGGTTGACAGTATCAGAGTATAAATACCGCGACCTAACCTTTCAAGACTATACAACCTCTGAGAACAGAGTTGTGGTTTACTTGACATAGCGACTACAGCTACGACTCCGCTGAGATTTTTGACTGATTAAGAGTGAGATTTTGGCTGACTGAACAAACTCGAAATCTTCACTCACATTTTAAATTATCCTAACATCTTTGCAAGCAATATTCACAGTTTAGGGTAATTTTAAGTATTAAGACACTATCCATTCTCGAAAGATGTGGTGGATGCTGTTCCCTCGCTGGATCTGGTTCCTGGCTGGACACAGCGCGATTTTACACATGGGTGACCGTGTGACGGCCATGACTTTGCCAAGAGTCACATACTCTCATGCGGGCATCTGTCCCAATGACATGAACCCCAACCTCTGGGTGGATGCTATGAGTACCTGCACAAGAGAATGTGAATCTGATCAGGTGAGGTTTTTTTGTAGTTTCAATGAAATTGATGAAGAAATGTGTTAAGATTATACAAATCAATCTGAATTCCTATGTTCAGATTCAGGCTTTGTGCTTGTAATATTGGTAGGACATCTGATTTTATTTGTTTGTGATTTCATTTTGTTTAGTGTTCATGTTCATAGTTTGTGTCAAAATCATGTAGATTCTTTTAACTTAAAGTAATGCATTTTAACAATTTGACTGTGGGAGAAACCCAGTTTAAGATATATTTTAAAAACATACACAAAGCAATGAAACCTGTTTAATTTTTGCTTTTTTTAAAAATACATTTTGTAATGGAATGTTCTCTCTTCTTCACCAAGGAATGTGAAACTTTCGAAAAGTGCTGCTCCAACGTCTGTGGAAACCGCAGCTGTGTGGCAGCCCGTTACATCAGAGAGGGGAACACGGGTCCCGTGGGGATGCCCAAGGAGGCCACCTGCGACAAGTTTATGTGTTCGCAACAGGGCTCGCAGTGTGACATCTGGGACGGCCAGCCTGTGTGCAAGTGCAAGGACCGCTGCGAACGAGAGCCCCACTTCACCTGCGCCTCCGACGGCATGACCTACTACAACAAGTGCTTCATGGATGCCGAAGCCTGCTCCAAGGGCATCTCCTTGTCGGTGGTCACCTGCCGCTTCACGTGGCCCAACACCAGCCCCCTTCCTGCAGGCACCACAGTGCGACCCACCACCCCCGTGCAGCAGCTGACGACCCCCGTGGACCTGCACGCCCCGGTGCTGGTGGGCACGCCCGCCCACCAGTCGGTGTTCGTGGGCGAGACGGCCAGCTTCCTGTGCGAGGTGGCGGGCAGGCCTCGGCCGGAGATCACCTGGGAGAAGCAGGTGGAGGGCGCGGAGAACGTGGTGATGCGGCCGAACCACGTGCGCGGCAACGTGGTGGTCACCAACATCGGGCAGCTGGTGGTGTACAACGCCCAGCTCCACGACGCCGGCATCTACACCTGCACCGCCTCCAATGTGGCTGGCTCCGTCCAGGCGCACTACCCCTTGTCCGTGCTACCGGCGGAGCCGGTGAAGAAGGAGGAGCAAGCCAACGCCACACGGTTTCCTGTCGAGGAATGCCTGAAGATGCCCGACAGCGAGGACTGTGGCGAGGAGAGGCTGAGCTGGTACTACGAGGCGAAGAGAAACAACTGCTTCACCTTCACCTACGGCAATTGCGGAAAGAACCAGAACCACTTTGACGCCTACGAGTCGTGTATGCTGGCCTGCCGTCCAGAGCTGGGGGCCGCCTGCACCCAGCCCAGCCTCCAGGGACCCTGCAAGGCCTACGAGCCACGGTGGGCATACAGTGCTGCCCTTAACCAGTGCCAGTCCTTCATCTACGGCGGCTGCGGCGGCAACGAGAACAACTTCGAGACCAAAGAGGCCTGTGAGGACGCCTGCCCCTTCCCCAAGAACCACCGCTGCAAGCCGTGCAAGCCGCGCCACAAGATGGTCACCAGCTTCTGCCGGGCGGACTTCGTGATCCTGGGCCGCGTGTCGGAGATGACGGAGGAGCAGGACTCGGGCCACGCCCTGGTGACGGTGGAGGAGATCCTGAAGGACGAGAAGATGGGCCTGCGCTTCTTCGGCAAGGAGCCGCTGGAGGTCACCCTGCGCAGCATGGACTGGACGTGCCCGTGTCCCAACGTGACCGCCGCCGACGGCCAGGTCATCATCATGGGCGAGGTCGCCGACGGCATGGCCATCCTCCAGCCCGACAGCTTCGTCAGCGTCTCGAGCGTACGGCGCGTGCGCAAGCTGAGGGAGGTGATCAACAAGAACACCTGTGACATTTTGAAAGAGTTTATCCAGTGAGACTCTCCCTTGCGACACACACGTGGTTTTTACCTGTTCAGATTGTTGTTGTTGTGTGTTGAGATAAAACCCAACTGAGCTTCCTACCATTTCTACTCAGTTCATTGAAAAGTAAATACTCAGTTGAGGTGATTGAAAGCTAAATACTGTTTTTTTATTGTTTTTTTTGTCTGTATTAACCCTTTTACCTCTGCAAGATTCTTTTTAAGAAAAATAATGTCTTAGATTGTTTGTTTCCACAAAACCTATGAAACAATGTTGCAGGTCAGGAACTGTGTCTCTTACGTAAAAGCTTGTTCACAGGAAGCATGTTTAAGTATCCTTCATGTTAGAATGAAAGAACATGTTTGTGGACATAGGAAGCATTAATCAAATCCATGTGCGTGCTCAAATCCCTGGGAGATTGTTCCTCACTGTTTCAATCTCCCTCTGCTTCAAAAGGAAGACACACCACGCCTGCAATATAAATTTAAGTTGTAGAGGCATCTTTTAAAGGACTTTACTGGAAGTGGTTGTTTTTTTCTTGTGGCTGTAATTTAGCAGATTTGTTTTTTTTTCTTTGTCATAATAATTTTTGAATCCCTTCTTTACGTAATGCATCTCAGAGTCTTTTTTTGGTCTGTTTAAATAGAGGATGACTGCTATGTTTGTAATATAAAGTTAGCTTTTGGTGATGAACTTGCACAAGTTGTATTATATTTTCAGTAAAACCTACCAAGTAGCGAGACACCAGGGAGTCTTTTCACCCTGAAGCAATGTGCTGCTCCGTTCAGATTTGAATGTAAATACATAAATTGACAGCTAGTGAAGGCCGGTAGTTCATTGTTTTTGCTGTATTTATTTGGCCTTTATTTCACTCTCTGGGATATTAGAAGCATATTTATCATTCCTTTGGTATAATTAAAGCCCATATCCTATAAACATTTCTCATGGTAATGTAAACATTATGTATGTGTATTTATATATATTGCTTAAGCAGAATGACCTACTTAAGGTGGCATAAAATAAACATTTGGATCCATCTTTAAAACTGTCTGTTTTTACTTCTGTGCACAACTTTTCATTTCCTACTTACTGTCTGTCTTTCATATCACTTACCACATACAAGTAGCATTGTCAAACGAGTGCCACTGTGCCAAAAATGCCAGACAAAAATGTAATCAGAAAACAGTATCTGTAAAAGTCATCAGTGGAGGTCCCTGTTCATTAATTAGTTTTTGAACCCCTGCCCCAGCCCCCCAACCTTCTTTCCTCTGAGTCCTCATCCTCCTCCTCCTGACGACCCCACCTCAGCCCCAAGACCAAAGGCACTGTCATATTTTTGAAGACGGGCCAGGCTTGGATGACAGGAATTAGGTGTGGTAGATGCATGGTGGTCAGTCTTCGACATACTGTACATGCTTAGACACACACACACGCATACGCACACACACACACACATACACACACACACACACATGTACAAACACAAAAGACAAAAAAAAGATATGTACTGTACATCATCCTCCTGTATATAATCTGTGTATGTGGTGTGTATGAGTTACAGTACATATACAGGCCTCCTTCTGTTGATGTATGAAGCTCTCTGCTTGTCTGTTTTAATTTCTTCCAGCAGACGAGGGGCTGGGCAGGCAGATCGCCGCTCACACACTGAGGTGCGGGGAGGGCCAAGGCGGGCAGCGAGGCGTTTTTTTTTTTTTTTTTGCGGAAGATGAAGGGATGTTTAGATATGGGGTTTGAACTCTGTGGCAGATCCGATTTCTTGGCAGATGTTTCCACAGGTTTTTCGGGGTGGGCTTCACAAAAACGCGTCTCGCCAAAAGCACATTGCATAGCTAACCCTTTAACCAGCCTTGGAAGGAAAGACTAGGAAATCAGTTTTTAAAGAGATGTATCATTGTTTTTTATGTCTCACTGGTTATATTGTTTCTTCAAATATCATGTTGTCACTTCATAAAGCATCGGTCAACTGATTCAGTCTATTATTCAGTCTCAAATAGCTGAACTACTGTATATCCAGTATTATAAGTTCTAGAAGAATAATATTTGCCTATATTCTTCTACACATTGATTGTAATATATCACAATACATATATACAAAAATATAAAAAAATCTCTTCCATTTTGAAATGGAACATAACTCTATGAACATAACTCTATGAACTCTATGAGTCAGTTTTGGACAGATTTTGATTGGAAAAATGTAGGATTGGATTGAAATTTTGAATGGAGATTGTCCGTTTATGGCCCAAACGTGCTCTTGGTCCTGGCTGCAGTTCCTGTCAAGAAACCTTTTCAACCACAGCCAGCGCTCTTTACGGTTCTGAAAGGCTACAGCTGGACCCACGCGAAACCCAGACCTCACCATGACCTGAAGAAGTTCACAGAGTCTATACACAAGACAGGTGGTCCTTCATTCTGGGTGGCGTGTGTGTGTGCCTGAGTGTGTGTGCGTGTGTGTGTGTGTGTGTGTGTGTGTGTGTGTGTGTGTGTGTGTGTGTGTGATCGCAATGATAAAAGAGACCTGGGAATGCCATTCTCAAACCTGCCTTTCGCCCCTCCTGTCCCTAGACCGGTGGCTTTGCTTTCCTGTCTCGCACGCTTGTACACACACACATGCGCACACACATTTTATGCACACACACACACACACACACAATTATATATGCACACACACACACAATTATATATGCACACACACACACACACGCATGCACACACACATGCACACACACACACACACACACATGCACACACACACATGCACAGACACATGCACACACACACAAACACACACGCATGCACACACACGATCATACACACACACAAACACATACATATGATCATACACACAGGCACACACATACATATATACACACACACCCAATCACACAAACACACACACACACACACACACACAAACACACACACACACACACATAATCACACACACATCTCTGGGCTCCTTCCCCAGTACAGTGGCAATGATCCGTCAGACCATCAAATCATCGCGGTCTCATAAAACCTAAGTGGGGAGCTCCAGATCTGCATAACCAGCAAAGAGCTGTCGCAGTCATGGATCTGTGTGTGTGTTTGTGTTTATGTTTGTGTGTGTGTGTGTGTATGTGTGTGTCTGTGTGGATGTGTGTGTTTGTGTGTGTGTGTATATGTGTGCATGTGTGTGTTTGTGCATGTGTGTGTGTGTGCGCGTGCATGTGTCTGTGTATGTGTGGGTGGGTGTGTGTGTGCATGTGTGGGAGTGTATGTTCGGGTGGGTGGCTGTGTGTGTGTATGTGTGTGCGTGCCATGGTCGGAAGCTTTTCTCTGAAAGCACGCCAAGTCCATTTGTGATCAACTGTTGTGCAAAGGCCAGCTCCTGAGGTCGGATGAGCTGCTTTTGTTCCTATTGGGCGACCTCTGTTTCTCCCATCTGCTCCTCAAAGAACTAGCGGCATACCCTCTCGTGTCTGTTTTCCAAATTATCGGCCAAATTATTACAAGCCTAACTGTACCTACACACACCGAAACACAGCGACCAAAGCGAAGAAGTAGCCCAGCTCGCTAAAGAAGTCAACACATTTTTTAAATTTGCTTTGTTTACTCATGACATGACATTGGAATGTTTGATTTAGCTTATCAATGTGGGACGCTGGTAAATCTATACATTTCAATTGGTTATCACTTCGCTGAATTCACTGTCTCTCCATAGAGACACAATGACTTCCGTCGCAGTTAGGCAGAAGGCTACTATAACAGCACAATAACAATGAATCACTTTACTGTAATATGCTGTAATATTTAAGGACTAGCTAAAGTGTCTGTCTTCTGTATGACTATTGTGATCTGAGTGATTTACAGACAAATCCATCATCAGTGTATCAGTAAAAACACAATTCTGTCAATTCAGATAGAATAGGTTCTGCTTTGAAGGGTTCCGCATATTTAAAACATACCCAGCGTTTCACAGACACACCTTGTAAAATCGAGGCAGTAAATCTGTCAAACCCATCATATGGTCAGATTATGTGGACAGTAAAATATCGGCCTGCCTTTTTTGTTTTGATCCTACGGGGTTAATTTGGGACAGAGTGGGAATTTTCCTACAGAGCAAACTTCAGTGTGTCAAGATCTCTGATTTTTACAATCTCTGATTATAAAAAACGTCCCTGATTTAATCAACAGCCCCTACAATTTTTAATTTTAATTAAATATTGTATTTACATACAGCAGTTAGAGACCATGACCTATTAGTCTGTTGCATTATGTATTGTTTTACCACACTGATACCACAGTAAATTAGAAACAGGCCCACAACAGAATCTTCCAAAACTGCAAATTTATCTAAATGGAACAACAATGCCTTGTACTGTGAGGATATTTTACTATGAATCACGTTCAAGGTGCCTGCTGGCATTAAAATCATTCTCTGTGTGGTATGTGTTAAAAAATTAGCATTCGCTACAAACACTATGATACTTGCATGAGATAACCTCTTTACACGGTTTGTCTATGTATATATGTATATACTATCTGGCCGTTTCAAATAAACTACAAATAAATGCATAATATATTCAATAGTGTCTACTGAACAAGAGCACAGAAAGTAACAAAGGAGCTTTTTTTCCTTTAAAATGTGGCCAGTTTTATATTCCAAGCACCAGCAGAAAGGCCCACCTAGCACAAGACTCCTCAGAGATGTTCAGAAAAACTGGAGAAAGAATGTCAGTTATTCTTGATGTGCAGCCATCCATCTCTCTCTCCACCGCTCTCTCTCTTTCTCTTTCTCTCTCTCCCCACCTCTCTTTCTCTCTCTTTCACACACTCTCTTGTTCTCTCTCTCTTTCTTGATCTGTCTCCCTCTCTCTCTCTGCTCTCTCTCTCTGTCTGTGTCTGTCTCTCTCTCTCTCTCTTTCCTGCTCTGTCTCCCTCTTACTTTCTCTGCTCTCTGTCTGTCCGTCTGTCTGTCTGTCTGTCTGTCTCTTACTGACTCTCTCGCTCTCTCTCTTTCCTGTCTCCCTCTCTCTCTCTCTCTCTCTCTCTCTCTCTCCCTCTCTCTCTCTCTCTCTCTCTCTCTCTCAAGGCCTGCCACAGTAGTTTCTTGCATCAGCTTCAGTAGAAAGTGCTTCCCTGCAGTTATGTTTCACACCCTAGTGCCTGCTGATGTGTAAGTGCCTTAATCTCTGACATTTCAAGTGTGCAGGTATGCAGTCCACTGACATTCAACTTCTGTTTTCTCTCTCTCTCTCTCTCTCTCTCTCGCCCTCCCCTCCCACCTTCTCTCTGTCCTGAGCTCTTTCTCTTCTGCTCTTTCTCCCTCTCTCCTGCTCTATCTCCCTGTCTTTGTCTGTCTGTCTTCCTCTCTCTCTGTTGCTCTCTCTCTCTCTCTCTCTCTCTCTCTGTCTTCGTCTTTGTCTTTCTGTCTCTGTCTCTCCCTGTCTCTCTCTCTCTCTCTCTCTCCCTGTCTCTCTCTGTCTCTCTCTCTCTCTGCACCATGGGAAGGCTGCAGTCCTCTCTCTCTCTCTCTCTCTCTCTCTCTCTCTCTCTCTCTCTCTCTCTCTCTCTCTCTCTCTCTCTCTATCTTAGATCTGCCCAGACCAGTCCGCAACAGTCAAAGCCAAAGAGCTCTGAGGGTGGGAGGGAGGAGTGGGTGTTAGCGCGCATACATACAAACAATAGCACTTAGACAGCATGTGGAAATACACAGAACACACTGCGCTATCCATACAAGGCAAGTGCCAAGCAGAAGTCTTAAAACCATTCTCCATGCTAATGTCTGTCTTATTCATATGAAGTAAGGTGGCTTAGCCGTTAAACTGAAACAAAGGCCCAGAATACTTGTTAATATTAAATGTAAACAGTTCATCAATAATCACAGAGGGAGAATAAAGGTTTACCACCAGATGTCAGACAGCTTTTAACATATGTTCTATGTGCTAGGAAGGGTCCACATGAAACCCCCAGTACTGAATTTCATTGCTGCATAATTAGTTATTTGATTTGATCACTCTATGCGGATACCATTAATTATTTAATTTCCCCTTAGGTCTAAAAAATCTGTATTTTTGTACCACACGCTAGAGGTTTTGTACCACACGCTTTTAACCCATAAACCAATACTGACATCTGTATAGTTCTCACTCATACAGGCCATAGCACATCGTTACTGTGTCGAAGGCAACTGGAATTCTTTTGCAGCTTTATCTCTTTCCAAAGATGAGAATGAAGTCCAGCTGTCTAGGACTCAACATTTTTAATGACCATGTCTTGGATAAATGAGGACCTACCAAGTCAGACATCAGTTCAGGTGGCAAGACAACACAGTAACTGCACAAACAGCTTCCATGTTTAATTAGGGTTTAATTTGGGTACCAGACCAGCTGTTGTCCACCCCATTTGGTTTTTCAACTACAGCAAAGTATCTGCAGATTAGACCAAATATTGCCATTATACTTTGCTCATGCAATTCTCAGTTTGTTTGGTTTTTTTTTTTAATCTTAAATTAAATATTTGTCCCTGTCCTCTACCAACCCCCTTGTGTATTTTGCTTCTCTGTTAAACTCAAACATCAACAGCCGCTTATCTTGATTTACAGTCAACATTTGCATTGATAATCCTTTCATCAGGACAATTCTTAGATATGGTCCTGAGTGTTTAAAAACTAACAAAAAAAACTTTACAAATGTGCCTGTGAAAGAAATCATCTAAGAGACCATCTTTGTCATGTACAGCATCTGTCCACCAGATGTCACTGCAGCTTCACAATTGACAACCTCCTGGGGCCCACCTAACATAACTGACAGCAAGTGAGTGGTAAATCTAGTAATGGAAGAGGACTGTGGCTTTTGTTTTAATAGGAAAATGCAGCTATAGGACTCTGCTACTAGTAGGATGTTTACCACTTACTCTGAGTTACATTATAGCTGGGTTAGTGACTAAACCAGCTACTTGCAATAACCCTGTGTGGACCAAGGAAACTAACGAGCTTTATTCCCTAAGTTGTAGCCCAGGCAGGACTTTCATTCTTTTACATTGAAACAGATAATGTCCTTTATTTTCATTAAATCTGAAAAAGGCCACAGGACGAAACATATATATATATATTTTTAAATAAAATCAGT
>CM059287.1:18425014-18437514 GCA_030347295.1 Setipinna tenuifilis | reverse complement strand
ATACAGTTGGGCTCATCAGTTTACATACCCTGGCAGAATTGATGATTTCGTAACCATTTTTTCAGAGGGTCATTTGGGTAGTTTCTGTTGTCATTCTGATTTAAATAAAGTAAACACAGGTGTTTGACAGTAAATGGCTTCAGTCAACACTAACCATGAGTGAAAGAAAAGTTTTTGTGTTATTTGTATTGTCTTAAAAAAATGGTTAAGAAATCATCAATTCTGCCAGGGTATGTAAACTTATGAGCACCACTGTAGAATAGTAAGTTATGAAGAAAGTAATATACTTTTAGTATATTTAGTATTTAGTTAAGATGAATGACATATGCCCCCTATTTCAGATCTAGGGTAAAGGTCATTGAGATAGTCACACTGAAGGAGCTATAACTGTATTGTCCTGCCCACAGACAGACCAACTAGCTGACCTGTGATCCTGACCATGTGCCAGGTGTAGAAAAGGCAGCATAATGACACACTGTAAACCCGGATAAGTTAATACAACTCAAAACTTTTGATGTAACTGATTACGTCAATAGTTTTGAGTATATTAACTATATATTTTAATTAAAGTTAATTTAAAAGTTTAAGTACATGAATTTTGTACTTAAACTTTTAAAGTTCACTTTAATTAAAATATACTCAAAACTATTGACGTAATCAGTTACATCAAAAGTTTTGAGTTGTATTGACAATCCGGGTTTACAGTGCATGGCTTTATAATGTAGACCCATTACTAGTATGTACTGACCTACTACTACTACTGTAGTAGTAGACTACTAGGTACTACAACTACTAAGTGGAGTAAAGCAGTAAAGCATACTCATACGGAAGTGTCACATTCTGAAAGAGTAGGTACAAGTATGTGTTAATAGGATAATCCCAGCATGTGTGTGTGTGTGTGTGTGTGTCCCACACAGAACTGGCCACGTGTCAGCTGTAAAGAAACAGCATGATGAAAGAGTAGTGTAAATGCTTTATCACCCAGACCCATTACTTACATTAGTATGTACTCACTCACTACTAGTAGACTAGTAGATTAGACTGTAACCACATTCATATAGGCTTATAATACCTTTATAAAGCTTCTTAGTGGTTGAAATTAGTATTCATTCATAATGATTTATAAATACTCATGACTGCACTCGTAGGCAGGTGAAGCTTTGTAACCTAGAATGCACTGTCACTTGAAGTTGAAATAGGGCTTATCACATAACATTATAATGTCTTAGAAGTACAGTCATGAGTATGTATAAATATTTATGTATACTTTACATACTTTACGTATGCGTATAAGCCTTTATGAACGTGTTTATAAACTCTTATGAATACAATCTTTATACAAAGTGTTACCGTATGTACTAAGTGGAGTAAGTCATGCACATACACACGAGGTCTACCTCCGACAGAAGGATAAGCACAAGTATCTATGTCAGTGGTTCTTAACCTGGGTTCGATAGAACCCTAGGGGTTCGGTGAGTCGGACTCAGGGGTTCGGTGGAGCCTTGTTTTCGAGGATGCTGGACATAAAAATAAGGAAAAGATACAGACTTTGCTGTGAAAATGACATGAGACTGGCACTTGCCAAGGTGAAGCCACGCATATCTGAACTGGTCTCTCAAAGGCAACAGCAGAAGTCACACTGAGGTAAGTTGTTGTGAGTTCATGCACTGTGTTGGTTTTGTTATTTGAACAAGGTGATGTTAATGCACGGTTCATTTTGTGCACCAGTAAAAAAAATCATATTTTATTTTTTACTAAAGAAGGGTTCGGTAAATGAGCATATGAAACTGGTGGGGTTCGGTACCTCCAACAAGGTTAAGAACCACTGATCTATGTGCTTATGAAATTATTTCAGTGTGTGTGTGTGTGTGTGTGCGTGTGTGTGTGTGCATTCCACACAGAGCTGAGTGGAGTCGGGCCTTTAAAGTGAGCTCTCAGGTATTCCCCCATGCTGAGAACCAGATCTCCAGTATTTTAATCATCTGGGGCAGAATGGAGAATAGCCAATGGAGGCTGCAGGAGACTAGTCTGCCTGGAGACCAGATGAGGAGAAATACATAGAAAAACATAAATATAGAAATAAAGAAATGTAAAGAATATAATGGGTGGACCAAAAAAAAAATCCACATAATTTAACTGTCCCTGTTACATCAATTAGGTACGGTGTAACAAACTGTGTAAAAACATGTAACTTTATGTACTTGCAATGTACCTTAGGGTTAGGGTTAGGTATGTACAGTGTAGTACAGTACACAATATTGCATGTTGTTACACAGGCTAAAAACGGAATGGTAAAATGAAGTGTAACCCTTCCAAAAAACATGACCACTTTTTAAAATGACTATTATTCACTGTACAGTATATACCCAAAACCTAACCCTAACCCTAGCCCTATGGTACAGTGTAAGTACATAATGTTACATTGTGCATGAGAGACACTTTTAGACACTGTTACACTGTACCTAATTGATGTAACAGGGACAGTACATCGAGTGTGGCATTATTACTATTATTATTATTATTATTATTATTATTATTATTATTATTATTGTTATTATTAAGGAGCATCAATGGGGATGACTAAGGTGATAACTGGGAATGGTGGCTGGTGTGGAGTGTGAAGCCACATTGCATTCTGGGTACAGAGTGGGCTAATGAAGCACACACACACACACACACACACACACACACACACACACACACACACACACACACACACAGGCTGGGCCAGTGCGTCTGAGGGGTGTATTTTAGTCACAGATCAGTCTGGAAGTTTCCATCATCATGCTTTATTAGGCAGACACTCCCTGCAGAGACATAATCAATGTGTGTGTGTGTGTGTGTGTGTATGTGTATGTGTGTATGTGTGTGTGTGTGTGTGCCTGCAGGCGTGTGCATATGTGTATGCACTAGTGCATACTGTGTGTGTGTGTGTGTGTGTGTGTGTGTGTGTGTGTGCATGTGAGTGTGGGTCCGTGTGTGTGATAGACAGAACGAGGCAGAGAGAATGTGTGTGTGAAAGAGAGAGAGAGAAGGAGAGTGTGTGTGAGTGTGTATGTGTTAATACTGTTACGTTATGTGTGTGTACTTATGTGTTTGTGAGTGGATCTATGTCTCTCTTTCTCTATTGTAAGTGTGTATATTTTGAAAGTGCATATAAACGTATGTGTGTATGTGCGTGCGTGTGTGTATGTGCATGTGTGTGTGTATATGCATGTGTATGTGTGTGTGTGTGTGTATAACAGCATACGTTTGTGTGCCATGAAACATATTAGAACTTAGCATGCACCAAGGGACAAGTGCAGCTGATACGCATGACTCACTTGCTCTCTTTCTCTCTCTCTCTCTTTCTCTCTCTCTCTCTTTCTCTCTCTCTCTCTTTCTCTCAGTCTCTCTCTTTCTCTCTCTCTCTCTCTTTTTCTCTCTCTCTCGCTCTCTCTCTCGTGCTCTCTTTCTCTCACTCTCTTTCTCTTTCTCTCTCCCCCTCCCTCTTTCTCTCTCTCTCTCTTTTGCTTGTTCGTTCGCCCAGCTTGGTCTTGCCTCACTTAGCTATTTTTGGAGTTTATCTCCAGGCTTTTGGGTAAAACGCTGGAGAAAGACAAAGAGCTAAAAAAGAAGGGGTGGGGGGAGGACTGTGTGTGTGTGTGTGTGTGTGTGTGTGTATGTGTGTGTGTGTGTGTGTGTATGTGTGTGTGTGTGTGTGTGTGTGTGTGTGTGTGTGTGTGTGTGTGTGTGTAAGTGTGTGTGAGTATGAGTGAGTGTGTGTGTGTGTGTGTGTGTGTGTGTGTGTGAGTGTGTGTGTGTGTGTTTGCGTGTGTGTGTGTGTGGGGGTGTGTGTGCGTATGTGTGTGTGAGTGTGTGTGTGCGTATGTGTGTGTGTGAGTGTGTGTGTTTGTGTGAGTATGTGTGTGTGTATTTGTGTGAGTATGTGTGTGTGTGTGTGTATGAGTGTGAGTGTTTGTGTGAGTATGTGTGTGTGTGTGTGTGTGTGTGTGTGTGTGTGTGTGTGAGTGTGAGTGTGAGTGTGTGTGTGTGATGAAGAGACTGACTGAGAGAAGAGCCAGGAGCTGTAAGCCACGTAGAGCTGACGCAGGCTGAGGCCACAGCGCCATCGCAGGAGCAGGAGCAGAGGCAGAGGCAGAGGCAGGAGCAGAGGCAGAGGCAGAGACAGAGGCAGAGACAGGAGCAGAGGCAGAGGCAGAGGCAGAGACAGGAGCAGAGGCAGAGGCAGAGGCAGGAGCAGAGGCAGAGGCAGAAAGGCCTTTGGATGACCTCCGAGTTGTTTTACACAAAAAAAAACTAAAACAAGGTCACGACAAAACAGCAAAAGGCGACATTCTAACTTTTGGTGATGTATAGAAGGCTTACAATGAAAAATTTACCAACTGAGAAAGAGAGAAAGAGTGAGAGAGAGAGAGAGCAAGAGAGAGAGAGGATAGAGAGTGTGAGAGAGAGAGAACGAGAGAGATACAGCGAAAGAAAGAGTCAGAAGCAAATAAAGAATAGGCTTACAATGCACTGCTTGCTGTTTGATAGAGAGCTTAGGTTTCCAATCAGTTTTCAGTTTTACGATTCAATTTCCTTATCTTCCATTAGAAAGTAATGGAAGCAGTGGCAACTGGAACCCCTTTTAATAACTAATTACTTCCACGTACTAATTCAGCCATTCCTTGGACATTATATGTTTCATTTCCTACGGCCCGCCTGTTGCGAGGAAATGTCATAAATGCACTAAAAAAGAAAAAGAACCATAAACCCCCCCAGTGCTAAGGACATCCAAAGGCCAGCGCTGAGGTATGAAGGGGCCCATGGGCACGTAGGCACACACTGTATGAGACACGGAGCACTGCACACACTGCAGCTCAATCAATAACCTCTCCCCTGGCAAAGTCAGCTGATAAGGCCGGATAAGGCCAGGACTGATAGCGGGCGCGAGGCACGAGTGGACTTCATCTGCCATGTCAACGGCTAATCTGATACAGTTAAGCCAACACATCGCCGAGGGTACGATTGCTAATCGTGAGGGAAAGAGAAGTGAAGTGACGTTTCGTTTCGTTCATTCGTTCGTTTTGTTTCGCTCGCTCGCTCGTTCGTTGGGTCTAAGGAGGGCTGCCCTTGTTTGTGTCGGTTTTGCTTTCGTCCAATGAGGGCTGATATGGCCATTTAAAGGCCGCGAGCGAGGACTGTGTGTACCGTTAGCACACTGGATGCATTTAGCTCGGACCTACAGAGAGGAGAGTTAGTGCCTGTACATTATTCATCACAAGCAACCTTGGAAGTTCTTGGAGCTTCACTAACCTTGCCGAGGCTTAATTATTTAACTGCTGGCATCCCATAAAAGCCAGAAATGTGTTCGTTTTTTTAAAAAGGCATGTAGTGAGATACTGGATGATTGACAAGAGTCAGACTTGATTCTTGTTTTGACTTATTAAATGCCCACTGAGGAAAAAAGGCTCTCCTAATGTGTTTTTGAAAGACAGAGTATTTTAAGGTCAAGTTTATTGTCACAACTGAACTGGCCTCCCTCACAGTTGTCTGCTGTGGAAAGAACATTATGCACTGGAGAAAGGGAAACAGCCTGCTTGGGCACTTTAGGTACATTTACTTGACTGTATGCCAAAGCCCTAATGGAGCACAGCAGCCATTTTGGATGTTTTACAACAAATTAGTAATGTCATTTTACCATGTTTTTCTTCATGTTTCCTATTTTTATTACCATCAAGGAACACAGTAGGCCTCTTTAAAACCTGAATTGAAAGGAAAAACATGACACTGTCACGAAACCATAGCAACAAACACATACACACTCATACACATACACAGACATACACATTCATACATACATACATTCACATATACATGAATTCTTTGTGTGTTAGTAGCTGCTCGAGCTAGGATTTTTTCTCCTAGTAACCCAGCAACCGTGGCAGTACTGTGAGTGTGAGTGAGCGTGAGGGTGCATACTGGGGTCCATCACTCCGCACCTCACGTGATTGGAGATAAGCAAGGGGCCAGGGAGCACAGCCAAGGGGGAGTCCAAGGGTCTCTCTGGCACACGGGCCAGCTGCGAGCAGACTCCTTTATGACTTCATGACCACGGGGTACACACACACACACACACACACACACACACATATACACACACACACACACATACGCACACACACACACACACACACACACACATACACACACACACACACACACAAGCGCTGTGTGATGGGGCTTTAATTGCTGTGGGAACACATTGAACAGATGACCTCATGCAGCGAAACATGCACATTGTGTTTTTGCTGGTTTTTTTTCTTTTTAACTTCCAAACTGTCTTGCCACAAAGCGGTCATTTTGAGAAATGAAAGCATTAATTGGGAACACATATTTGATGTGTTGGGGACAGGGGGTGAAAGATAAATAGCAGAACAGCATTCTGGGAGGCAAGACAATCAAAAACGTATACATGCCCAGACATATCCTCAAAATTTATTTTTTCAGACACACAATTGCAATCATCTGTCATTGCTGTGAATATAATTACTCTTTAGAAGCGGTTTACTTATTCCACAGAAAAATAAAACATTACTTGTACTGTGGCTATTAAAACATTACAGAAATGCTACCCACTGTGCCTTAAGCACTGATGCCAAGTGTGACATCAAAGTTCCTCTGTTTAGCTGATGCCAGCATGCCACTCTGGGCTGAGTTTCTGATGTGATGATAAGAGTGACATGCTGATATTGGTTATGATGTGATGATTATACAGGCGGTGTGACACTGGCAGATGCCTGCATGAAAGCCGTAAGTGTGTCCAATGCTGGCACTTAGAAAGGGATTTAGAGGGAGAGAAGATTTTGCACACACACACACACACATACATACACATACACATACACATACACATACACATACATGCATGCATGCACACATGCACACAGACAAACAGATACACACACACTCACACACACACACAGACACACACACATACACTTATATAAGCTGGAGAGACTGCACCGTTACTGGCTAAACAGCAATGTGCTTTTCTGAAATCCTGGTAATCATGTTATGAAAATGCACTCAGCCCCCCTGCTATTCACGACAGAGCAGCTGTTGGAAGTGCGTGTCTGTGTGTGTCTGTTTGTTTGTGTGTGCGTGTTTTTTGTGTCATGCTGACATCACAGCCCCTGCGTTATGCAATGCAATCATTTCACCAACGGACTCAGACTTCCATTTATGGAATGCACTTGAACTTCCTGGGTCAAGCGAGGCGGCCCTGAGTCGCCACTGACCCTGTCCCTGTCCCACGGCGCTTTGTTATGGTCACGCTGCCATAGCCAGAGCTCTGGCCTCACCCTACCCCTCTGTTTGGCCATGTGGAAGGGGCCTGTGTGTGTGTTTGTGTGTGTGTGTGTGTGTGTGTGTGTGTGTGTGTGTGTGTGTGTGTGTGTGTGTGTATGTCAGCACAGGGGACATGGCGTAAGGCCTGGAAGTCCATATCAGACACAGGGTAACAGGACACACACACAATCTGACACAACCTCGTCGGTACCTTCTGACTTAAACTGATGTGGAATATTTCATTTGTAGTTTGTGTAGGGTAATGCAGTTGTACTTATAGGGCTTTGTGAAAATAAGGGGCTTGGTTAGGTATATTACTCTGGGTTTAAGTGTTGGCTGCTATTTGGTTTACTCCAGGTTACGTTTGCATTGTCCGTGTGTGTCTTGGCTTTGTGTATAGATTTAAGTGTTTAAACTATAGGACCTACTCAAACAATGTGATTTTATAAGTTAGTTTATCTCTGGGTTTTAGTGTTGATTGTTATTTAGTTTACCCTACATTATTATATTATACTGTATCATATTATTTTATTTATTGTATTATTTTTGTAGGTTGTCTATGTGTTTGTCGACGGTGTTATATTATAGAATCCCAGTGGCAAACATCCCATATTTAAGGGATTTAATCAGGAATTAATATGACTTATGTGTGGGCTGCACACACACAGGTCATTATTTCATTTCCTACTTAAGGTTAATTGGAACACACTCCATTTACCCCAAGCTCAGGTTCCTCTGGAGAAGTCAAAGTCAATGGCCCATGCTCTAAAATGCACCATTTAAAAAATCATTTTTTAAAATGCAGGCCTTGCATTATGAGGAGAAGGAGAGGAGAGGGTGGTCTTTTTTTTTCTAATCAGCACAGCACTCCTGTGGATAAGCAGTGTTCTGAGCTTGATTGGACAGACCTGCAGTAGCAGTCGTGCTTTTTTATTGGACTAAACTACACAGCACTTGTTTTTTGATTGGACAACACCCTTAAGGCAGCCTAAAACTCTCTCCCTCTCTCTCGTTCTCTCTCTCACACAGACACACACACTCTCTCTCTCTCTCTCTCTCTCTGTCTCTCTCTCACTCATTCTCTCTCTCCTCTCTCTCCCACCCCTCACCCCTCTCTCTACTCTCTCTACCCCCCCCCCCCCCCCTCTCTCTTTCCCTCAGTCTCCCCTCTTTCAGACAGAGCACACTAAGGATGGATGATGCAGCATCTTGATTGCAGGAGTGTCTCTGGTTGGCTTGGAGTCCGCAGTGTCCGCTCATTCACCCGCAGTGGTGTTGAGAATAGATCAGACCATTGTGGGTTAGAAACCAGTGTTGTGTTTTCCCTCTGGACTCACTTCCCATAGTAAAGTTAAGACTTTTTGCTATCTCTCTCTCTCTCTCTCTCTCTTTCTCTCGCTCTCTCTCTCTCACTCTCTCTCTCTTTCTCTCTCTCTCTTTCCCGCGCCCTCTGTCTTTGTTCCTCTAACAACTATTTCCTCAATACTTTTTATACCAGCTTTTTTCCCCTCGTGCCTTTCTTCTTCAGTACTTCTCAGAAGCATAAGTAAAGGTAGTTTCTTTCCTGTTTCCTTGTACACCCGGAGACACAAGAGATATGCTTGTTTAAACATGACAAACATGACAAAAAAAACCCTCAACAAGGATATATTGTGTTGTGCACCAACATTCGTAACCTTGGAAATGCCTTGACCAACCAGTTCTTTTACTTTGGAGTGTGTTTGTATGTGGAGTTTTTTTTTGGTTTTACATTAGAGGACAAGCCCAGGATCGATAACCAGAACTATTTGCCCTCCGTGTTTGCTGATTCCTATTGGCATCTCCTCTTGTGTTTTCTGATGTTGACTATTGATTTTTGACGACAGTTCCTGAAACTCCTGAAGCGAGAGAGAGAGAGAGGCTTTATGTATTAGGTATTGAGTGTTAAAGACGCTGTAAGCTATACCTTTTGGAAAGGCTCAGATAAAGTGTCACCGTGTCCTAATAGTGATGACTGAGATGAACGTCTCATATGTGTGTATATCTCATCTCGTGTGTGTATATCTCAGATGTATAGGATAGAATCCCCCAAGGCTTTCTAATGAACTGCAACAGTCAGCTCAGTATGCCATGTATTGACCCAAACATGAAACTCTCAAAGACATGGCCATCCCCTTCAACACAGTTATTTAGTATGTCGTTAGCCTTATAGCATAATTGCCTAAGTCATTTTTTTGGCCATATTGAGATATCTACCTAACTTTACTCTCCTACCACTGCCGCACCATCCTGCATAACCACCTATAAAACATAGGGCAACTCGGGCAATTATGCTATGAGGATAACGATGTATGTATTTTGTTTTTTTTACCTTTATTTGTTATAGAGGGACAATGTACATTAACATGCACCCCAAGCAGAAAGCTAATTTCCACTGTCAGTCCCCCTGGCAAAAGGAGCATGGCAACGCAATACATCAAACAACCTGTGCAGTACACCGAAAGAAAGGGTATTCATTTGAATTTGAATACTGACAATAGGTGCCTGAATGTTTTGTCAATGCTGTCAGTGATGTGATCTGATCTGACAATAGAGAAACAGGAGGATGGAAGTGCTGCTGCACCAAGGCCATGTACTGTACAGGTTTTTTTTTTTCCACCCCACATTTGAGTTCAACAATGTCTACAAGCGAAGGGCAAAATTATAACAAAACACCTGAAACCTTCAGAGGGAAAACAATACTGAGGGCATGACCTCTGTGTCCTCAGCGGTGAAAAAAAAAAAATGAACATCATAGGGAATGAAGGGCTTGGAGAGGGCTACCCTAGGGGGCTTGGAGAGGGGCTTGTTGTCCAAACAAACAGTCCATTTTCAGTTTGCCCACTTCCACTCCTCTCTTATCCCCACAGGCAGAGGCAGCGAGAGAGGCTATATTACATAAGGTAATCCCTGTGGTGCATCCGTCACGCAGCGAAGGATTGGAAGGACTGGTGAGGGGGGGTGGGGGGGGGGGGGGTGGTGGCAGGGATATGACGACTGGGCTGTGTGGGGTGAGGGGGGGGGGGTGTAGGCAGGGGGTTGGGTTGGGTTGGGTTGGATGGACGTTACTTAACACCAGAGTCCTCACAGACAAAGTTTCACACTCACAACACTCAGCCATTTTGGTTACTCCCACGTTTTAGACAGCTATTTCAGGCAGGCAAGATCACGCCACTATCGCTATGCGTGTGTGAATGGGGGGAGAGAGAGAGAGAGAGAGAGTAGTCACGCATCACCGGTAATTGGTTAAACTGCCCAAAGAGTGGTGTAGCAGGTATATGTGTTAATCTGACGTGAATAGCACAAAAAACGTCACGGTAGGTGGTTAAATAAGACTCAAACGGCTGAATTTTCCCTGGGTCATGTAGAGTTTCACATGGGGATGTAAGTTAAGTCATGCAACAAATATTTGATTAGCTCTTTGAGTGCAGGGCAGGACAGGACAGCCAGTCGAGGCCATCTGCAATGTTTAGTGTTACAGGCTTCCCTGTTCAGAGAGCGAAGGGAGAGGGACTTAAACAAAGGGGGGGAGGACAAAATAGTACAGAAAAAAGGAGAGGAAAGATATGGTTAAAAAGGGGGTGGATATGCAAGTAAGATGATGATAGCGATGACCACCATGATAAAAAAAGAATGATCACATGGAGGGTGACACTGGGCATTGCTTGCACAGGACCCTAGATACAACATGTATGGTCGGTGTACTTGTGAGTTTAGGAGAAAGGGTTGTGAATGCATGACTAGGAATATGCATGTAAATAAGCTTGCTGGTTAAGCTATTTTCTCTCTGTATCTTAGCCATCACCTTTTCATCACAAAAAGAGAACGCAAGGAGATTGATTGATTGGCTGGGTGGTCATGTTTATCAACAACGGAAAAGCTCGGTCCTCCACTATGATTTGTTGTCGCCCCCCCCCACCCACCCACATACCCCAAAAAAAGGACCCACTTCTGGGTGAAATATCTCCCAATTTCATTTGGCTATGATGGCCCGATTGAATTGATTTTGTGAGGTCCTTCATCCCTGCGCGCTCAAATTGATTCAGCCACAGTTATCTACGAGCTACAAGGGGCGCAGGTAGAATCGAGAGAGAGAGCGAGAGAGAGGCAGGTCCCCCCCCTCCAAGCGGCTGGCTCGGGAATTCTGCGCCCGTGATTTACGGACGACCTGTTTTTACGGTTTCAAATTTGCGATCAGGGCACCGTACCGTGGTGGAGGTGGAAGAAGAGGATGGCACCCCCTCTCTTCTCTTCTCTCCCCTGCTGTGTGCCTGCCACATGTGTGGAACCACGGAGGCCATTTTGCCTCGGTCCCTTTTAGCCCTCTCACAAGCTCAGATGAGCACACACATTATCACGCACGCTCAAGCAGAAATCTGGAAGTTGTCTTGAGTAATGTACAGTATCATCTGCACACTGAATGAAAAGGATTGTCCTCAATGTGTATGAAAAAGATTGGTAATGTTTCCTGCAAAGTGAACAGATTAAATATGTATTGCTGTGTCATGTTATAACATATTAAGATTATGTTTGTCTGTTTTTAACTAATCATTCTTTTTAAATTCTGTTATGCCTTTTAATATCCTTCTTAGCCTGTGCTGCATCACCAAGTCAAAGTCAGAAGCACAATCAGAATCAGTTTTATTGGCCAAGTATACTTACATACACAAGGAATTTGACTCCGGTAGATGTTGACACTCTAGTATGAATTCAACATACAGTATGTAGTGACTCAACTGACATGAGTGATGTATAAGACTTACTGTACAACAGCAACAACAAATAGCAAATCCCATAGTATACATACTGTGCAACGACAGGACTCGCACCTCTGGTTCTGCAACCCCATGACATTTCCACATCCAACAATAGGATGTCCACCGCCAAAAGGTGGGACAGTGTTTGTGCCTGTATGTGTGTATTTGTATATGTACCATTATATTATACATTATATATTATTTTATATATTATACTACATTTTACTGTAGTAGTATAGTAGTACTATCATTTACTATAGTATTACCTATAGTACTGTAATAAATACTATACCAAAATTTGTGTAGTAAGGTTCAACCCTATAGTATGTAATGTGGTAATACAACTATAGTTTAATGTAGTATACTATAGTGTACTATAGTGCATATGAACCT
>CM059287.1:18410014-18422514 GCA_030347295.1 Setipinna tenuifilis | reverse complement strand
TGTTAAGTCACTTATGTTTCTGCTTTATTTATTTTTGTTCATGAGTCATAAGTTCACCTCCCCTGGAAGCATACAAGCAATATGTCTGCACTGCGTATTATTTAAATGATCTATGCAAATAGCTCTTTCTCATTATCTATGTAAATATCATCCATGTAAAATACATCAACTACATCAAAGTCATATTGATTTATTTACTGTTACCCCAGCAGAGTCCATTGATCATCTGCTCTACAAACTCATCAAAAATCTACACAATGCTAATAGCTAACCCTGGACTAAAAGCTAAAGGTGAGTTTTTCACGTAGAAAGCTGAGAAAATAATGATAATTATGCATTTCTTTTAAAAAGGAGGTCAGAGGTCAGAATTTGCATACTATATGTAATTAGAATGTGTCATGTGAGCAATTAAAAGTAGATTACAGACACTTGAGATGATTAACTTCAATTTGCATATTCCGAGCCTAAACACACTGGAGTAATGTTCTTCGTGGCACTTCCACACAATTCTGGTAAGTCATTTTTCATCATGATGAGAACGTATAAGGATCCATGGGTGTTCGTCAAAGGTTGACACGTGAATCGTCAGATGTGTTTTATGTGACAACAGGCGCTCATTCAACATGTACTGTAAACAACCGCTTTCTATTTCAGTGGCTCCATAGCCCCTTCCTCTCTCTCTCTCTCTTTTTCTCTCTCTCTCTTTCTCTCTCTCTCTCTCTCTCCTTTATTCACAGGCTTGGCCCACACACACACACACAGATTTACACCATCGCATTAAAACCAGCACATACACTTTGAGGGGGTACACATTGGAAATCACATCACACAGGCTCAGTTGCCAACACGTTGAAGTGTAAAACAGTTAGACTTTAGGAAGCCTCGGCGGTCTTTAAATAGGCTCTGGGCAAATAACAACCCATCGTACGCTACCTGATTCCCTCCATGACTAAGGTGAAATGAAGGTTAAAGTGTATTTTTGTCTCGTGTGTATCCATGCTTGTATGTTTGTGCACACTTGTTTGTCTGTGAGTATGTGTGTGTGTGTGTGTGTGCACGTGTGTGGGTGCATGTGTTTGTGTGTATTTGTGTGTATTTGTGTGTATTTGTGTGTGTGTATTTGTGTGTCTGTCTGCACATGGCTGTTTGTGCATGTGTGGGTATATTTATCTGTCTACCTGTCTGTCTGTTTGCATGTGTGTGTGTGTGTGTGTGTGTCTGTCTGTTCGCATGTGTGTGTGTGTGTGTTTGTTAATGTGTGTGTTCATTCTGTGCTGGGCACTGGGTACTGGTGGTGGGCATTTGGGCAGGGTATTTTGGATCTGGTGCCCTTACTCGTGTTGGCGTGCCTGACTCACACCCGTCCTTGACACGTGCACAAGAATGTGAGGCCAACAGGAGATGGGGGGGGGGGGGAGAGAGAGAGAGAGAGATAGAGAGAGAGAGAGAGAGAGAGAGGGTGAGAGAGACAGAGAGAAAGAGAGAGGGTGAGAGATCGACAGACAGAGAGGGGGAGATAGAGAGAGATAGTGATAGAAAGAGAGAGAGGGGGGGGGGTGAGAGAGATAGTGATATAGTGTGTGTGTGTGAGAGAGAGGGAGGGTGAGAGATTGAAAGAGAGAGAGGGGGAGGTAGAGAGAGGGTGACAGAGATAGTGTGTGTGTGTGTGTGTGTGTGTGTGTGTGTGTAAGAAAGAGAGAGAGAGAGGGGGAAGTAGAGAGAGGGTGACAGAGATAATAATAGTAAGAGAGAGAGAGTGAGAGATTGAAAGAGCGAGAGAGGAAGAGAGAGAAAGAATGATGATAGAGATAACGATAGAGGGAGAGAGAGTAACAGAGATAGTGATAGTGAGAAAGAGAGAGAGGGTGAGAGATTGAAAGAGAGAGGGAGAGAGAGACGGGGGGAGGGGGGGGTGAGAAATTGAAAGAGAGAAAGAGGAGTAGAGAGAGAGAGAGAGAGGGTGAGAGATTAAACGAGAGAGAGGGATAGATAGAGAGAGAGAGACATTAAAATAGAGACAGAGACATAGAGAGAGAGAGAGAGAGATTAAAATAGAGAGAGAGATAGAGAGAGAGAGAGAGGGAGATAGAGAGAGAATATCACCAGCAGATCCAGGCCACAGTTGTATGCAGTCTGAGGGTGTTTGGTGGGGAGGCAGATAAAGGCTTATCATCACCCCTCAATCTAGAGCCTCACTTCCTATCTTCTGCATCTGCTCCAAGGTCCTCTACTGCCACAGCTCAGATAGAAAGATACACACAGCCACTTTCTCTCTCTCTCTCTCTCTCTCTCTCTCTCTCTCTCTCTCTCTCTCTCTCTCGCGCTATCTCTCGCTCTCCTTCTTACGGGTGTGACAAATCTATTCAAGGGTTTTCTTTTTCATGAAGAAAGGGAAAAAAAACACTAAGGCACTTACTTACTCTGCTTTCAGACCCTTTAAAAAGGTAATCTATGCAAACTATGCTACACAGCTAGCTGTAATTCAGACTCACTGGCTTTGTGCTCCCTTTGGGAATGAAAGGTTTTGGATTGTCTATCTCGCGAAATCAATAAAAAGTTCCTCCTTTTTTGCAACGTGGCGTGTAGCTTTGTCTTTTAGACAATGTCTTTCCTGTTTACTGAAAGAGGCCACGCAGTGTGCATCTGAAATAGGAATCTTCTGTGTGAGTAAGCAGTGAGTTCATCAGATGTAATGGGACTTTGGAGAGCAAAATTTAAGCATGGGAAAGGTTTTGGAAAACACAAAGGGGTAAAAGCTTCAGGGTCATAGATATTAATATTTAATAACAAGGTGTTAATATTTTGTATTAATATAACAACATATTTCTGGTATATAGTCTGTTTTAAAAGGTAACAGTGTGTGTGCTGACACATTTTTATTCGGTGAAATTGGCTTTGACTTGAAATCGAAACACCAACAGTGAACACCGTCACCATAACGCTACAGCTAGCTGTATATTTTTTCAGATACTAAGATGGATTGGTAATAAACACACTGTTTGAATCAGCTTCTTTAGCATCTGCTAAGAGTTATTTGCAGTATCATAATCATCTGAAAGGTATGCTGGTTTGTGTGGATGTTGGAGACATACCAGAGTTCTGGACAGATAAAATACATGATAATGATAACAGATGATCACTGAATATAGACAAATTCGGCCTAACACTATCCAGATCCAGATCCTTAACACTAACTGGAACTGAATGAGGCAGCTTGTTCTCTGGAAGTCTGAATAAGAAGTGTGTGTGTGTATGTGTGTGTGTATGTGTGTGTGTGTGTGTGTGTGTGTGTGTGTGTGTGTGTGTGTGTGTGTGTCTGTCTGTCTGTCCGTGTGTGTCTGTCCGTGTGTATATCTGAGCACTACGCAAATCTGACAGAGCAAACTATGGAATGTGTCACATGGAACAGCATCACGTCACAGCTGTACAGGAGATGCTATCTCGCCACTCGTGTCACTGGTCCAGCCCGCTCACCGGCGCTACCTAATGCATCATTCTGCCCCAACGAATTTATCTGCTCTTGCACCGCCTCGGTATCAGGTTTCAACGAGGAATCCACTGTGATAGCTGTGCACAGTGCACACCCACTGCCGTCCAGCCCAGAGATTGAGGAAGAGATAACCCTTTCTCCACCCCTTCTCCACCCCTCCACCCCTCCACCCCCCCCTTCTCTTTGGCTCAAATGAGCAGAGCTCCCTGTAAAAGGGCCTCCCAGCATACACTTGATACCGGGGAGCTCCCGTGTCCAAAAATAAATAAATAAACAAATAAATAATAAAAAAAACACAACAGCAACAACAACAACAACAACAACAATGGCTGGGCACACACAGCGCCAGGATGCGCCGCTGACTAATGCTCGCATTTAACTTGCAGGCAGAATGAACGCACACAGGCCTCCGCACTCTCACTCATGCTCCAACCCCCCCCCCCCCCCCCCCACACACACACACACACAACCCCCCCACCCCCCCCACCGACCCTGTTTAGCATGCGGCCGGGCTAAGCGTGGCCTCTCCTCGACGACAACAAACAGCTGCAGGTTGGCTGAGTGTGAGCCTCGGTTTTATGGCCCAAGTCCTTAATTATCTCCCGCTCTGTGAACATCACCTCTGAAATTAAAGCCAGAGCTCTACAAGCCCTGACCGCTGTTGCTGCTGCTGCTGCCCGGTGCTCGGCCTAGCTAGCACACAACAACAGGGCTATTTACAAGGGGTATGTAGGGGGGGGGGATTAGTAAAATGGAGAAGTTTCTGGTTAAATAAATAACATGACGACATCACTTCCTGTCTTAAAAGGTATACTTCTGTTTTGGAAAAATGTCACTTTTTTGCATATATATTTTTTGTAGTTTATGTATCTTGCTTTATTGATTTCTGCTTTTTTTAAGTGACCAAGTATACATATTTAAAAAAAAATAATAATAATAATGTCTGACACAACCTCTGGATGAGAGAACCAGTATGGTACTGTATGGGTGCACTGCAAACACAATCCTTCAATGTGACTTAAGAATAACAATGTTTTTCCGAGTCTCATACAAAAAAGCCTGCATACCACACCTTTATCGTCCTCAGGAAGAAGAGAGATACTACCCAGGCGAGAGAGGTGGCAGGTGGGCAGAGAAAAACAAAGTGGTGGTTAATAGATAAAGAGGTGTGAGGAGGAGGAGGAGAGAAATATGTGGACTTCTGGTTGCGCTAAGTGGGGGAGAACGAGCCTCCATTTTTAAAATGCCAAGAGATACAGCACCATCAGGAGAGCGGGTCGACTATTTTTAGCTGGTTGCCGAAGTGCACAGGGACAAGCGCGAGGACTGACGTGACCCAGACACACACACACACACACACACACACACACACACACACACACACACACACACACACACACACATTCTCTTACACACACATAAACACACACACACGCACGCACTCTCTCTAACACACATAAAAACACACACACACACACACACACACATTCTCTCACACACACATAAATACACACACACACACACACACACACACACACACACACACACACATACAGACACACAAACAGACAACACACACATTCATACAGATAAACACACACACACATGCACAGCACACACACTGTCAGCGTACACTGATTTTGTGTACTTTGGAAAAACCAATATATTGTCCTGAGGTGACCCAAAGCTAGCCTTTCTGCTCCACTCACTTCACACGGGTGGCCTGGCCTGCTGACATTACAGTGTTCACAAATGAAACCGCTTCATACCATTAAACTCAGGATGTTCATTATTCACACTATCACACACACTGCCCCTCAGACCCAGCTGGTAATGCCAGCGAGGATGCATTACTTTCACCAAAGTCGAGGCTGATTATCAGTAATTGCAGTCACAGGTCAGAATACAAGAAGGACAGTTCTTGGAGAGTTACGTAAATGGAAAAAAAAGATATGCCATATGCCATACTGTATAAGAAAGTTTTAAAAAGCAAAAAGGAAATGTACTCAGAATGAAGAATGTTGTTTATATTGCAACTCAGCAACAAAATAATTCAACACAAACAACTCACAACTTTTTAATACTGTATTGTTTTATTACAACCTGAAAATACATAGATATAGATATTACTAGGGCCTCTTGTATGTTCAGTACGTAACTTACAGTAAGACAAGTGTCCCCATACAAATTTGTATTCATGTTGACAAATGTGTTCTTTAAATCTCTCACAAGAATAACTCATCAGCCACTGACAATTTACTTAGTGCAAAAACTTTGAAATGTTGACAGAATGCTTAAAGCAATAAATTATCCCTGCTGGCAAGACAGACACGGCCCATTGTTTTCCTTCCCCCAAAATAAAACTGAGGAAGTCTCCATGATTGACTATCAAGATAGGGCATCTTATCCTGATGAAAACTCATTTTTAATATCATCTTGACTCTGATTTGTGTAGTTGTTTACCTGCGTTTAGCCAAAAGCCAAAATAACACAAACATATCTGCTCAAGGACGTATTGGAATATTTTTATATTTGTGCTTACTGCTTGAAGGTCTGGTTTAAAATTGAAATAAACCCTATATTGGGTTAAAGCATGTTTTACCACATTTCCCATTTTTATTTTGCTAAAAGGAAGATGAAAAACTTTGTTAATAAGTTAAACATTTTGTGTAATATGACATGCATTCAGTCATTCAATAAAATGCATCACCTTATCACTGAGGTGAAAACAGTCACTTGAAGCAGTAAAGCATCCTGGATTTCATTTCCTTTCCTCAGAACTCTGGAAAATGGCATATCAGATGTGACTTCCGATTATAACAATACTGTCATTCCGTTGCAAAGAACAAAACTTTGTAGCATTATATTATTTTTTCCTAATGACAGTTTCATCAATCAGCCCATGTATAGCCTACTGCACCATCCTCGACATCCCTCCATTATGGCTTCAGTTTGACGGCCAGCTGATTTCTCCATTCGGGTCACGAGGGACACTTAAACACCGAAAGGACGAGCAATTACTTACTGGCCAGGGGAAGCGAGTGGAAGAAGAAAAAAAAAAAACACGGAGCTTTGTCTCATGGGCCTTCCACGTCTCCAGTTTCCCCTCTTCTCACCTGCACTGCACACATGAGCCAGGAAACTGGAGAGTGGCGTAAGCAGAGCACACTGAAGTCATTCATTCCACCGTAACCTTTCCTCAAAGGCAGGTGTCGGATTGTAGCCCCTGTAGGCTGCAATGCTGTCACGCTGTTTTTGTTTGTGTTTTTTTTTGCCTCCTTATCCCCTCCTCCTCTCTCACGTTCCACAAAAGGCATCAGATAGGCTATATAGGCTAGCTAGGCTATATAAGCTAGCATCTTTAGCTAACGTAGCATGTACTGTAGCAGCCACCAGCAGCACCCAGGGGAAGCATTAAAGGCCCAAAGACACCTCAAAGACCTTATGGGCCCTTTAGAGAAGTAAGGTGAAATAAGGATAGTTTCAGATGAAAAATATACACAACATTTTGTGATGTAAAAACAGCCCTGCTTAGGTCTCACCCAAAGCTAAATTACATCAGCATATAATTTCTATATAGCCTACTCTAATTAGGAACACTTTACAAATAGTTTGTTAAAATTCAGTTTTATTTTGCTATTCAATGTACTCTTATCCCTCCGATCTCTCCTAATAGTCTTTTAGGAGAACATAATGAATTTATGCACAATTATGGTTTCCTTTTGGGCTGCCTAATGCACAGACATCCGACATGAAAGTGATTACCATTTGTTATTGTGATCACACAGTTGATCACACGATGAAATTTAACCTCTGTATTTAGCCCAAGGAGCAGTGTGTGGAGCCGGTGCCATGCCCAGGGCACCTCAGTCATGGAGGGAGGATGGAGGAAGGAGGAAGCCAGTAGTCATTCACTCTCCCCACCCCACCTGTTGTGTTAGTGTGGTGAAGAAGTGAACCTGTAAACCTTTTAGCTTCAAGTCCAACTCTGTAACTGCTAGTCCAATGTCTGACTCTGCCCCTACAAAGTTATGCTGTTATATGAGCAAAAAAGTTGGATCTTTTTTTTGGCGTTTCATCAGATGTGCGAGCACACGTTGCTATTTTAAGTTGTGTTCCAGCAGCAGCATCATCATCATCATGGCGGGGTCATTGTGAGGAGCGCTGTGGTATTAGCAGACAGTGTGTGAGTGTGTGAGACTGTGTGTGTGAGACTCTGCTCTACCCTGGGCTCCAGCCAACCACTCTGTTTACAGCACCACTCCTCGTGGACTGGATCCCCATAGACACAGTCAGATGGGGTGAGCGAGTGTGTGTGTGTGTGTGTGTGTGTGTGTGTGTGAGTCTGTGTGTGTGTGTGTTTGTTTTTGTGTGTGTGTGTATCTGGTGTATGTGTGTCTGTATACTGCTTGTCAGAGTGTTGAAGCCACTGTGTGTGTGTGTGTGTGTGTGTGTGTGGGCGTGTGTATACTGCTTGTCAGAGTGTTGAAGCCACTGCACTGTGTGTGTGTGTGTGTGTGTGTGTGTGTATCTGCCTGATGTGTGTGTGTCTGTGCCTGTGTGTATACTGCTTGTCGGAGTGTTGCAGCAACTGCACTGTGTGTGTGTGTGTGTGTGTGCCTCTGTCTGTGTGCATCTGTCTGATGTGTGTGTGTGTGTGTGTGTCTGTGCCAGTGTGTATACTGCTTGTCGGAGCGTTGGAGTCCACTGCACTGGCAGCGCTGGCTGAATTATGTGGCCTCGGTAGCGACAGCTGTTCCCTTAATGTGCACAGTGCCCCGTGGCTGTGGCTGAGGCTGTGGCTGAGGCTAAGGCTGAGGCTAAGGCTGAGGCTGTGGCTGTGGCTGTGGCTGTGGCTGATGACGGCCGTGGCACGCGTGTGTGTGAGGCTGAGTCACCGTGGCCGGAAATACCACCAACGGTTATAAATGCTCCTCATGCATCACTAAAGTGAAGTGAGCAAGGCACATGCGGACTGTGACTGCTACGCAGCCTGCACCGGCTTCCTTATTTTAGCTTGGCAGAGTGTCACAACGAGAAGCCGTTTCTTTGTTCATTCCTTGTCAGTGCCTTTTTTATATTGTATGTGTGGATGGATGGATGGATGGATGGATGGATGGATGGATAGACAGTGCTAGTGGAATAAAATGAAGTGGTACAGTGCACTGTAAAACCGGATTGTCAATACAACTCAAAACTTTTGATGTAACTGATTACGTCAATAGTTTTGAGTACATTAACTATATATTTTAATTAAAGTTAATTTAAAAGTTTAAGTACAAAATTCATGTACTTAAACTTTTAAATTAACTTTAATTAAAATATATAGTTAATGTACTCAAAACAATTGACGTAATCAGTTACATCAAAAGTTTTGAGTTGTATTAACTTATCCGGGTTTACAGTGTGTTTAGAAGTATGGGCCAGTGCTGAGAACAGTGTGAGCACTCTCACCGGTAGAAATCCTGGCTTTAGAAACAAAACAAAAAAAAATACTAACACTTTATTTTATGATTCTTTTTTGTTAGTGTATCTACATGTAACAACATCTAATATTATGTACTTACACTGTACATACCTAACACAAACCCTAACCCTAAGATACACTGTAAGTACATAATGTTACATGTTGTTACACCCTTTGTTACACTGTACCTAACTGATTAATCAGGGACAGTAAAGTGTTACCCAAAAAGCCCTGCCACATATCTAAACTAACAATTTTCTGAAACAGCTTGATCCAAATGAGCACACAAATCAACAGACAGGGTGAGTGAGCTAATGAGTGAAATCACCTGTGTTAGGTTCACAGGCAAAAGGAATCCATAGCAGGGTTTTCACTTGCACTCTGAATCTGAATCCGGGATTGACACCTTTGATAGATTGGATTAAGGAAGGGGGGTGGAAAGAGAGGGGTGTGGTGGCCTCTGCGTTTGTTTAATTGGGAGTGACAGGGTCTGCTCAGTGTCTTAAGGTGAGGCCATGTCCCGTGACTCCTGTGGCTGCCGCAACCGACCGCTGCCAATACGCTCATTCCTCTAAGTCGATGCGAAGACCCAACACGTGAAACGTGCACTTAACTGGCAGGGGGAAACAGTTGCTGCTGCATTTCAGTGAGCCTGTAAAGTCTGGGTGGGCCAGACTCTTTGTTTTGTTTGTTTGTGTAAAAGACTCTGGCTACTTTCCATACGCATACATTTACTTTCTGGTGGGTGGGTACTTTGTGTGAATTAAAAAAAAAGCAGGCACACAGTGGGTCTGCCTTCAACCAGCCAACTAACCAGTTGCCTGATGGAGAACTGTAGTAAAAATACAAAATTGAGCACAGGAACTACAACATCGCCTGCCTGGTTAGTAAGCATGGACTTCCGGAGCAACTGTGGCTGAATCCAAAATGTTCACCTGTTCACTATATCGTGCAATCCATAGGCGACAAAACAACATAGTGAACTACATAGTGAACGAGTGAACGTTTCAGACATGGCCTGTGTGTCTGTGAGAGACAGAGAGAGCTTCCAGGTCCACTGCATGTGTCTGCGATTGAGGAAGTTCGGTTTGGTGGTTCATTCATGGCTCATTCGATGCTGGCAAGCGATTACGCAGTTAGCCTTGCTTACTTTAGATCGCAACTCAGAGGAATCACAACCCACATGATCTACATGTTTTATTACTAGTGCAGAGCCTGTTGGTGCCACTGTGATGTCTGTGAGGGGAAGTGGCTACAGTGCCAAGAGTGACACACAGACAAAAGGCCACATGAAGCTTGATTTACCGATATATTTGGCAATTTTTGGTCCTAAGAACATGAAACTTGCCACTGCACTTTGCTGTGTCATTAGCAAGACACTCAAGATCGCAAGATCAAATTTGAGCTCAGTGGAATGAATGGTTTGACAATGACAGACACAGACACATACAAAACACACACACAGACACACACACACAAGCGCACACACACACACACACAGACGTTCCTTGCATTTATAGATAGATACACTCAAACAATTAGGAGGTGTAGCTTGTCAAAAGGCAACACAGGCAACTGCTTGGGGCTTTAAGGCCACTACAGGGCCTCTGATGCCCGACAAACATTAAACACTGCGGTGGCAATGCTGTGGCAACTTCTGTGGAAGTTATTTTTTGCCTAGGCCCCAAACTGACACTAGAATTACCACATTACAATTACCGTTTTTACACCACTAGAAGTCAGATTATAAAGTTTTAATTATGGTAGCATTGTGCACACAGCCCACTCATAGCACACCAGCCTGGTCTCATCAAAAGGTGTAGAATGTCACGCCAAATTCTTTAAGTCTTTTCACATTATATTTTTTGACACTGTTTTGCATTATCACATGTTATTTCACACCATTATACTGTACCTTGACACAACTAACTTTGCTAGGCACAGCTAACTTTGTTAGGCTGGGTGACGTGTTAATTTTCGAAGCATTCTAAGGGAATAACTGTAAGCCTAACCTAAAACCTAACCCTAACCCTAACCATTTCCTCAACGTCTTTCAATGTTAAAATATATCCACAAGTTACTTGTTTTGTAGTCTTATAGTCATGTTATTCTTCTGTATCTTTTGTAACAATTGCATATCAGCATGTAGTGCGTAACGTGATACACAAAAATGGAAAAAACACGTCTCGTGCGAAAATGCTTAAGAAGAAGCGGCTTGGCTATTCTACGCCATCCCAGGAGATCACGTGAAGCACACGGCTCGTGATCGGTCAGAGAATACTGCCGTCCGCACGGATCTGACACGGCAGCAGTGAAAATAAAGGCGTGTAGTGGAGGATGAAATCCATGTAAGAGGTATACAAAGATGGGCTCACGTTACCAGTCAGCCATGCACGGGGAGAGAAGCACACGATGACTCGATCCCTGACTCGGAACTGCACATCTAGGTTTTAATGAATAATGAATTAAACTGAGTGACATTTTGAAGGGCTGTTGCCTTTTGTTGGCCCAGGTCTTCCACAGCTCTTAGCTCTGAGCTTGCATCTGTATTTGCACACGTGGACGAATATCTGCCTGCATTGGCATGCTCGTATGCTCTGTGTATAACCATTTGAAAAAGATAAATTAAAAAAATAATGGTCTGAATGCCACTGCTATGCAGTTCAGCTATGGAACCAGCTTCCAGAAGACATTAAAGATGCTCCTACTGTTGGAAGTTTTAAATCTAGACTTAAGACTAAACTGTTCTCAGATGCTTTTTGCCAGTGATTCACCTTTAATTCATTTATTATTTTACCTCTTTTATTTTTTATGTTTACCTATTGCTTTACTCTATGTCTTTTACTTATCTTACAAATATTTTAAACTTGTTTTATCTTTTATCTTTTTTTTACTTTTATATTGTCCTTTGCTTTTATTTTTGTTAAGCACATTGAACTGCCTTTGTGTATGAAATGCGCTATACAAATAAACTTGACTTGACTTGACTTGACTGCTGTCAGCATGAGAGACATGAGAGTGAGGGTCAGCCAGCGTCAGTGTGGTGGCCTGGGCTCACAGAGGATATTACATTGGATTGATGCATTGATTCCTTTTAGCATTTCTTATAGCAGAAAGAGGCAGAGGAAAAGCAGATGCTAACGCTAAATAATCTCTCTTGATGCAATGTTAGCATTGCAAACATTACACATTTACCAGGAAATGCTGCAACTGTTGTGGCATTGCAGCCACCGTTGATGTGAAATGATTACTGTTGGTGTGAATGCAGAAAAACATTAAAAATAACTGGAATGCATGAATTCCAGAAAGACTCTGCATGTGAGACCCCCCCAGAAAGACTCTGCATGTGATGTCTTTCTTATATTCAGTGTTAATGTTAGGGTAGGGTAGAGGGGTAGAGGGGTGGGAGGGGTAGAGGTTTAGAGTAAGGCCACACCAGCCTCATGAAAAGAGGGGGATGAAAAACAGCTTGCTTCCTGATGCCACCCCTTACTTCAGTCCCTTCACTCCCTTCTTCTCTTCTCTTCACTTCACTTTACTTCC
>CM059287.1:18342514-18407514 GCA_030347295.1 Setipinna tenuifilis | reverse complement strand
ATGTAGGCAGACATAGAGGGGAGAGAAAGTGACCGAGACACAAACACACACACAAACACACATGTACACATGCACGCACACAGACACATACACACAGACATACACACAGACACACATGTACACACATAAATAATTAAATAAACACAAATTAGAACACATACACACACACACAGACACATGCACACACACACACACAGATTAGGGTGTGTTGTTTGGTTTCAGTGCTTAGGCATGCAGCCTCCCCCTCTTTAGTCTCTTGGTCACATGTCATGTGCCGTCCTGACCGCGGTGCCTAATGTGCTACACTTTTAGGAACGGCCTCCTCACCAGCCTCTCACCATCTCAGCAGAGAGAGAGAGAGAGAGAGAGAGAGAGAGAGAGAGAGAGAGAGAGAGAGAGGGAGAGAGAAAGAGAGGCAGAGGGGGGAGATAGGCAGAGAGAGAGAGAGGCAGAGAGGGAGAGAGAGAGGGAGAGGGAGACAGAGAGAGAGAGAGAGAGAGGCAGAGAGGGGAGAGAGAGAGAGAGAGAGAGAGAGTCAGAGAGAGAGAGAAAGGCAGACAGATATAGAGAGAGACACAAAGGGGGAGAGAGAACAGAGAGAGGGTGGGGGGATAGAAGAAGGAATGAGAAAGAGAAATAAGAGATTGAGAGAGATAGAGATGGGGAGAGAGGGAGATAGAGTGATAGAGAGAGAGATAGAGTGATAGAGATAGAGAGAGAAAGAGAGAGACAGAGAGAGAGATGGAGAGAGAGGGAGATAGAGCAATAGAGAGATATAGAGCGATAGAGAGAGAGAGAGAGAAAGGAAGTCAAATATGCGCAGGAAGTGGAACATGTTCACCAATTCCCAAACCCATGAAATGCTTATTAAGTATAAGCAGGGTGAGCAGCAGGCACATAAAAACTAGCAGTCCTATTTCTGTTTTAACAAAGACAGCGCTTATTATCCACACATCACAACTGATATCTTCACACTATCTCTCACATCAGCCCTCAAATCAGTCCCTTTCAAGGGAGTCAGATGGGGTAGATGGGGACTGGCTGGAAGGATGGCTGAATTTCACAAAATAATAACAAACACCCCCCCCCCCCCCACACACACACACACACACACAAAAAAATGAATTAGTGTTCCTACACCTAATCCAATTCATCACGAAAGTTTTCCCAAAGCCCACTCTGATAATGTCATTGCCACACTGGTGACCACAAAAAAACAAAACAAAACAAAAGTGCCTGTGAGAAAAATCCGTTTTTTAGTCCGAAGATTAGACCGAGCGAGCGAGGATATTCCCTTACTGCGCCTCAGACGGCAGGCAAGTAGGTCTCAAGGACTTGTCATGGCACTCTCATGTTCTCATGTTACTGTTGTTCAAATACACCCTTTGGATCTCCTGCGTTGATATGAAGTACCAGGAGGATCGATACGGTACATGCAGAAGCACAGAGAAAGCTGGTTTTTTTCCACTGCTGACACCATGCTACAAGGTTATGGGTGAAATAATATATCTCTACATGTACTGTGCATGGCTTTGGAGTACAGGATAGTGGATGTACTGTATGCCTACTGCAGACTTGTGTTTTAACTAGCTTTCATTAACTTATGCTGTTCATATGCGTAGGGTGTTCTACATATTTTATATATTCATTCAAGAAATATTTTTATATTTTATGCACATTACATTTTTGCAGTGTTCTTCCATATTTGGGTCTCTAGGGGTTAAGGTGTAATTAAGGAATAATTACGCTGTACTATATAATGTATATACTATAATGTGATTCAGTTTTATCTGAATAAAGTAACTTCCCTGCCTTCACTGGTTTGTTACTGCATTCCATATTTAATGGCAAGTGTGATATGTAGCATGCCCTGTGGCTGTGTGAACGCTGGGAAGGTCGTGCATAATGCTGCTTGGCCATGTAACCTTAAGATGACCCCTATGCTGACAAACACTTACAACACATGCAAACAACAACACGAACAGCAGCCCAGATAACCTTTAATCTCATACACACTCACACACAACTACCTGCACACAACCACACAGACACAGGCGCAGACAGAGAGATAGACACATATACACACATGCACTCACACACACTCACAAACACAGACACAGACACAGACACACACACAGACACACACAGTGTAAGGTATTTGCTCTTTATAATGCCAGCATAGAGTGTGGTCTTTGGTTCAACACACCAACACACACCCCGCACATGAAATATGATATTAACATTATTATGATATTTATCAGATATGAGATGAACCTGACAGCCTTTGAAGGGCATGGTTGAGATGCAAAGGCGCTTCTCTCCTGTCCCCATACCTCCCATAGATATAGCAAAGCTTCACCTGGATTCAAAGCTGAACAGGGAGAATGCTGATGTATAAAAAGGGATTTGAGGCCACAAAAAAACAGACTCTGTGCCTCTTTTCAAAGGATTCAAACAGCATTTGTATGCTCACCAAAGCCTGCACCGTGGGTTTTCTCTCAAGGTAGTCTGGCGGATTATAACTTCATAAAACACGATGTCAAGGTGCCATCCTCGGTTGCCCTGCTCTCAATTATTCACCGCTGCAACATCAAAGTGTCTTGCTGATCGCTGTAAAATCTCAATTAGATGTCATTTGAATATTTCATTGGCGTTATCATCCAGAAGTTCATCATCATCACCATCATCAGTGTATGTCTAGCTTCCTTTTTTTCAGTGTGGGGGTGGGTGGGGGGTAGCTGGGTGTACTGGGGAGGGTACTAAAAAACTGACACAAATTCGATGTCAGGACATTAATTTTACACGAATAAAGTGGTACTAGTGCCACAAGTTTGTTCTTTCTCCGTAATTTCTCCGTAATGGACGGATTGTTTCTCCGTAAACACTGAGGGAGTGTTAGTGTCTCTGTGGTGTCGGTCAAAGCAGCTGAGCCCAATCTCCATCTCCATCTTTAGCTTGTCAGCTTGCAGCGCAGTACAGCACCGCTGAAGCCCCTGTCATGTCAGGGCGTTACGTAATCTCCAGACAATGAGATCCCCGATCCCCTTTCAAAGCGTCACGCAGCCAAATCAGCTCGTGTCTCCGTCTCTACCACCCCCACCACCGCCACCACCACAGGGCTGGTCTCGTTAGGCCCACCTTCGCGTGTACCTGGCCCGCTAACAAGCCGCCACTTCACACGCAGTCACACCGGCCCGGGAATATGAATACCGATAGAAGCAGATGATGTCACATTCCTGCAATAGCCTTTGTAAAGCAATAAAGCAATAACCATAACGAGCACTCTTACTGTAGTAACTGTGAAGGGGAACAACTATGGCTGCCAAACACATGCTAAGAACTGCTTCGGACAAATGACTGAAAATATTACATATTAAGGCCTTTGTAATAAATTACTTTTATTACATTAACCCCCCACCCACACACCCACACACACACCCATATCACTACCACTACCCCATGATTAAATCCTTTTTAGCCTTTTCTTGTTCAGCACAAAACCATTTCCTTAACTTTCACCAGACTCTCCTTGCAGCACAGTGATTCGTTTTTTTTTTCTTCTTCTCTCCTTTGGGCAACTTTAATACATTGAACCTGTTTTCAAATATGAGGCTGCAATCCCATTTTGGGAGCCAGGCCTCAGTGCTGAGCAGACAGCACACGGCATGTTCACATAACATCTCACAAAGCCCCTCAGTTCAGCACCAGTGGAGTTGGCCAAGCTAGGGATGGATTTTTCCATCCATCCATCCATCTATCCATCCATCCCTCCCTCCCTCTCTCCCTCCATCTATCAATCCATCTATCCCTCCCTCCCTCCCTCCATCCCTCCCATCCCCCCTTCTTTTTCACTGACCTTTATTGGAAACTGAGTTGCACATCGCTGCGCCATTTACTTTCTCTGGTGCTAAATAATTTAGCCTGGAAAGAGTTCCTGCGACTCCCTCAGAGTGCTGTGCTGATTTTCTTTAACTCCCTCTTGGCGTCTGACACTGTGAAACGCCATCTGAATGTACACTTTCCCTCCCTACACATACACACACATACATACATATACACACATACACATACACACACATAAATACATACAAAGCATATCTGGATCATATTTTAGCATTCGCTATAAACACTATGACACTTGCATGAGATGACCTTTTTACACTGTTTGTCTATGTACATAGTATCTGTCCCTATCAAATGAACCATAAATAAATAAATAAATAAATAATATACACACATTAGAATACACACACACACATACACACACACACACACACACACATACACACACACACACACACACACACACACACACACACTATATGCAGTAAAAGGGGTTAGGAACACCAGAAATACACATGCTAGTAAAAGTAAAAACTCTCCAGGAGGGATACTGTATCAGATGTCCTTGGCCTACAGTGTAACGTGCAGCAACATAAACACAGACGGAAATAAGCAAAAGGTGTTAGATGAATAAATAGGGGAATAAATACCATGGCCACATGGTCATGCATGGTGTTTGCATGTGCTGTATGTAAGCATAAGTGACAGCTGCTTTCCCTCAGATCACAAACGCCACCTGACTGAGATTCCAGCGGCTTGAATCAGCGAGGAATTCTTAAGCCGTGAGTCATGGGGTGTTTTCTCCTATCAGCCCCCACACACACCCACACACACACATAAGGACGCACACACACACTAACACACACACTAACACACACACAGACATACACACCCACACACACACCGACACACACACACACAAGCACGCACACATGCACAGACATACACACCCACACACGTACACACACACACACACACACACACACACTCTCTCTCTCTCTCTCTCTCTCTCTCTCTTACCCACACACACACACACACACACACACACAGGGGGGATGTTGACATGAGAGCTGATAGGAAGCCATGGACGGGCCTACCCCCCCCCCCCCACACACACACACACACACACACACACCCTCACTCGAGCCCAGGGACTCTGGCTGTCCTCGCCGTTGTGACAGAGCAGGGAAGGAAAAAACTCATGGACGAGAAGGGACCAGGCCAGGCAGTGTGGACAGGATAGGATGACAGATTGCTTTCTGGAAGAAGTGGAGTGCTGTGTGTATATACAGCGTGCATGCGTGTATGTGCGTGTGTGTGTGTGTATGGGTATGTGTTTGTGTAAAAGAGAGAGATGGACAGTGTGAGTGAGGGTGTGTATGTACGTGTGTAAGTCCAAGTGTGTTTACATTTGTGTCTGAGTGTATACATGGTGAGAAAAACACCAACATGGATAGCGACAGGCATCCTGAGATGATAGTGACTGTCCAAGCCAAACACAAAAACGGAGCAGTCTTGAGCAAGCCTGGTTGTTGTACAATCACAGCACCTCTGGAAAACATGACCAAGGGCAATCTGTGGAGACAGGATAGCATGACTGAAACAAGTGTGTGTGTGTGTGTGTGTGTGTGTGTGGGTGTGTGCGTAGCCATGAGTGTGTACATGCATATGTGTGTATGTGTGTGCGTGCGCACGTGCAGCCATGAGTGTGTACATGCATTCCTGTGTTTGTGTGTGTGTGTGTGTGTGTGTGTGTGTGTGTGTATGTATTGGGAAAACCAAAGTCATCATGACCACCACCATTATGAGAGACCTTTGGCCTGGAAGTTTCCAGGGGCCTAGACAAAGCAATAAGGTGGCGTAGCATCAACAATGAGCAGGCCTCAGGAGTAACACACACACACACACACACACACACACACACACACACACACACACACACACACACACACACACACACACACACACACACACGCACACTCCCACTCCCACGTATGGCCGAGACAATCGGTGGGTCATTCGGGCACGACGGTGGCGTGGAAACGCTTGCGGGGGCAGCCCTTCGCCGAGGCCAAAACAAACCGCTGTCTTATCTCAGCCCAGCAGAGGCAGCGAGATTAGAAGAGAAATTGTGTTGCGGCTTCCTATTATAAGGGGGCTTGGAGTGGGGGGGTGGGGGGTAGGGGGCGGTGGGTTATGGGCGAGAGCTGTAGGGAGTCATCCGAGATTAAATTACACAGGCTAGGAACATCAAATACTTGAGGGACCGGGAGGTAGTGTGGGCCGTGGGGGTGGAGGATGGTAGTGGGGGGTGTGTGTGGTGGATAGTGGAGGGGAGGCCTCTGCTAGTGATATACACAGAGGAGCAATGGAAAGAGAGGAAGAGAAAGAGACAGAGAGAGAGAGAGGGGGAGAGCAAAAGAGAGACAGAGACAGAGGAAGAGGGAGAGAGAAAGAGAGATAGAAAGAGAAAGAGAGAGAAAAAGAGAAGGGGAAGAGATAGAAACAGAGAGATAGAAAGAGAGAAAGAGAGGGGAGAGAGGGGAGAGAGGGGAGAGAGGCTCAGTGTAGAGCAGCAGTAAATGAAATCCATCAATATTGTATCTTCTCATTGTGGAGGCCTGTTTCCATGGCAGATGATTAATGACAAGACAGTGCTTATTTGGCTTGGGCTTTAATGGCCGTTGGGGCGAAGAGGGAGAGACTTCGTGCTCTTTTTTTAAAGAGGGGTTGACATGAGTTTCCTAGGCAGTGATGAGCGGGCGCTATGACAAACTACTATGTTTTAGTGGCTCTTCTCACACAACTTCTATGCATTTATATCTCACTCAAGCTAAGTTCAGAGGTGTCATTCATACACAAGCGCTCAACAAAATGACTCTTCTCTTGACTTCTTGTGCGAGCAAGTCTATTTCAGTGGCTCGTTGTTGAAGTGGCCATAAGGTTGCAGACAGCACTGATGGATGGAGGAATTATCGGCGCTTAAATATCATGCCAAGATGAGCACTCCCTCAGCACAGCACTCGGATCCAGGAGAGGCGGCAATCTGTCACCAATACTTCCTGGGCCTGCTAGTCCAGAGAGATAAACAAACGTGATAGAGAGAGAGAGAGACAGGGAGGGAGGGAGAGAGAGAGAAGGAGAGAAAGAGAGAGAGAAAGGTGTGTGTGGGGGGGGTACACACCCACCCGATGACTTTGCTCATGGTTTCACCTGGGGAGTTCCCATCTCCGTCTACATGCAACGTCAGAGAGCTCTGTCTTTGCAAAACAAGACGTGTTGCCACGGTGATCGCACAGTACACAATGGGGTGTGGTGCTGGGGCGAGAGCCTAGCGCAGATATGAGAGCTATTTCAGGTCAAATATTTTGGAAATTTTCTGGACACTTCCCCCTGTTCATTCAGCACCTTTTTTTTTGCCTGACCTGACAGGCTACCAAGAAGGGAACTACTTCCAAATTAGTGCTTCCTTAGAAAACTCCATTGTCTCTACTGCATCTTGGAGAGGAAAGTGCTGGATCATAATCAGGAAACACACACACACACACACACACACACACACACAGTGTGACCTCTACTACTACAGAGAGGCAGTGGTGCCTGCCAAGATGTAATGCCCAGACATCATTGTGTACAGAAGAGAACAATGTGGTGGTGTACAATGTTCTGACAGAACCTTTTCACGTGCAAACAACACACCTAAAGCCTCTGCCTCTGCCACACCACGCAGGAATTTCTGCATGCTCCTCATGCCAGCGTTGTTCTTTAAGAGAGCCCCTCCCCTGTTTTTCCCATGCTTGCTCTCTTTCAAAAACAGAGAGAGAGAGAGAGAGAGAGGGAGAGAAAGAAAGACAGAAAGAAAGAGAGAGAAAGAAAGAAAGAAAGAAAGAAACGAAGAAATAAAGAGAGAGAGAGAGCAATCGAGAGATAAAAGAGAGAGAAAAAGAAAGATAGAGAGAGACAGAAAAAGAGAGAGAGATAAAAGACAGAGAGAGCCTAGCAATGCTGACATTTTGTGGTGTTCCCACAATGTCCCTCATCACTCTACCCTGAGAAGGGCACTGGTGGACATTAGGCAAATCACTAAACAAACAAGTGCTGAACATGAACCGGGCAGCCTAATCGAATGGTGGCACATCATCACTGAGGGGAAATAATGAGGGGAAATATTTTTGTATTGTAACCTTTATTTAACCAGGTTGGTCTTAGGGAGATATAAAACTCTTTTTTTTCAATAGAGACCTCACCAAGACAGCAGAATAAATGTAGCCACCTAAAGATGTATATAAGTAAATGGAGTCACACAAAGAATCATCAATTAATCATCATATATACATATATACATACACAGAGGGAATTATTCTCATGAAGTCTACCAAGACTGCCAAGTTGAGGAATTTCCCCATTCAGACCAGTTTGCGGTTAGTGCATCTCTTAAGGACAGAGAGATGGACATAGAGAGAGAGAGAGAGGGAGAGAGAGAGAGAGCCTTAACAGGCTAAGATATACGTAAATCATGTAATCCCACATTTGCCGTCAAGATGTCTAAACAGCTCAGAAATGCTGAGAGCTCCTATGCAAATCTAGCATTGCGTGACTTGAAAAGCATTGGATCACGCCATCAGGCTAACGTGTGGATGAGATCCATACATATTCTTTTTTTCCCCGCCTCAGGTCCAGAAGGCCAGGGAGATTGGATGGGTGTTTGGGAGTAATATAGCCAGATGATGAAATTCCCTACAGCTGACATGCTGTCGATATTAGCCGGGCTCTGTTCCTCCACATCTGCCAGACTGTGATAGACCAGCTCTCTTCGCTGACGACTAGCCCAGGGGCTCACAAACCACCACAGGGGCAAGAGAGATGATCCTTCAGCTTCACCAGGAAAAAAAAAAAGATTTGGCAACACTTTGAAAGTATAGTCTGAGCAAACTTTGTAGAAAAAAAAAAACCTGCTGGTCGAAGTTATTTTTCGCTATCAGCTTTTGACATCTCATAACACTGGGAGACTAGGGTGTTTCATCTACGTGTGTTATAAACTGTGGTGTTTAGCCAAATCTCATGTAACTTACTTTGTTAGACACAGCATCACATGAGTATCACACATGCAAATACTTCAGTGCGACACACACGCATACACACACACACACACACACACACACACACACACACACACACACACACACACACACACACACACACACACACACACACACACACACACACACGGCACTATCTTTACTGGTGCCTCCTCAGAAAAAAAAAGAAATCTGCTGCTGATAAGTTATTCCCCTGAAGGCCAGAAAGGCATTCCTGTTATACTTAGCACACAGGTGTGGTTGCTGAGCTGAAATCACTTTCTAAAAACCTATCACGGCTCACACGGGTTAAAGGCCAAAAGACAGGTCTTACGTCCTGCGTCACGAGGTCACTAGGACCTCATAGTTCATTGTCAAGAAATGAGTCAGCACATCTACTTATTCCACATCAGGTGACGCTAACATGGATATCTGTCAGCATAAGATTTTCAGATGAAGAGATATTTTAAATAGCACCACAGAAGACATCAGGAAGAGATGGGTGTGATGTGGTTCTCAAAAGCTAGATCTTATCTACCTGCAGTCATAATACGACTCTTTGGAATGTCCTTTCTTAGTTATAAAATGGGTAACGCTTTGTTTTACAGTTCCTTTTTTTAGTGAATCTACATGTAACCACATTTAACATTATGTACTTACACTGTATATATCCAACCCTAACCCTAAAATACAGTGTAAGTACATAATGTTACATATTCTTACACTCTCTGTTACACTGTACCTAGTTGATGTAACAGGGATAGTAAAATAAAGTGCAACTTTAAAATGTCATGTGATGACATCTCATCAAACCCTTTCATATACCTTGTGTAATAATATAATTTTATGTTGCTGACATATTCATGATGCATAAACTCATGACATATTCATAACACTCTGAATAATACACTTTAATTTGGTTGTTAGATTTGTTATGAAACAGTAATAATAATACTACTACAACTACTGATAATAATACTCATTGTTTATACAGCAGTTTTCTAAACACTCAAAGGTACGAAAGATAAAACTAATAAAAATAAAACGAGTAATAAGGAAAGGGTAGAGTAAACCACATGGTATGAGGATTCTGGCCACTATGGCAGGTCCACTGCATATGACTGCACAACTGACTAGAATCATAAACCTTTGTGCAATCAGAGATCTTTTGGTGAGGTCATATAGTCTTCTTGGCACAAACTGAGCACTGGGTCTGACCGACGAACCTGCAATAAAACACACAGGTATTTCTCTGGATATCACAACGTCATAGTCGGACCAAAGTCCCTGTAGAACTGATGAGACACAAGAATAAATGTCAGCCTGCTCCAAGTCTCCTTCAGTAACTCAAACCACCAGCAAAACCATTGGATGTTTTCCTTTTTTTTCCTGGATGAAAATGAATATGTTTAACTTTGAGATTACTTTATAACATAAAGGGAGCCGAGGATGAGACAACGATTTAGCGCCAACTAAAAATAAGGCTGGCAGACCAGAAAGACATTAGTGGTTATGCAAGAAACAGCTGCTCACCAAAATCTGTTCTGAAACATCACTTAACATTATATGCACCACATGGAAGTCTGTTCGTGAGTATTTTTGGCTGCAGTTGCTTTGACCCAAACCAGGAGTCGGGCGAGGTATTGCTGTACGTATGGGCTGAAGATGTGTGCTGAGGAACAGACACAAACCACACAAACCAATCTGTTCACACCCAAAACCACAATTGAAGGTAATTCTGCATTGGTGAATAACAGAGGTGTGATAATCGGAAGCTCAACTAATTTTGTTGTTCACCACCAGGTGAGTCAAATGAACTGTAACACTGGCAAACAAGAAAACACTAATCTCTCAAAGATTCCAGCTGACACAGAGCCAGTTTTTTTTTCTTCTCACAAGCCAGGCACTTGTCAGTGTCAGGAGGTGAATCACATAAGACGCTGGCTTTGGCCAAACACACTGATCCCCGAGCCACAACACACAAGCACTCTGACCAACAGCTCAGGCACGGCACGGCATGTTGGAAGATCTGTCCACTGATCTTGGGCCCGATCCCACACTCTTTTTCTTTCTCTTTCTTTCGCTCTCCATCTCTATCTTTTTTTCTCTCGGTCTTTCTCTTTTTCAAAGTCTTCCCTTTAAAGCAAGCCAGCAAATAAACAAGCAAGGTCTGTGCGTGCCACAAATATCATAATCTGGCCTCCCCAAAGAGCGCTGCACTGAGCGAGGCTTTGCACTTCAGCTGTGAAAACAAAGTGCACATTGGGCAGAAGATTGCTTGGCTCTGTTTGGTGTGGTCTAATAAGCAACAGGCTCTTCATGGTGTGAGCAAAGACAGGGGTGGGGTGCTTTTTCAGTGTGTGCATGTGTGTGTGAGAGAGAAAGAGAGAAAGAGAGGAGAGACTGAAGGAAAGGAAAGGAAAGGGAAGGGGGGGGGCGGGGTGTTATTTGCTTGCGACCTTTACCACATATAGAACAGCAAACGCAATTACCCCATCGACAAGTTAAGCTGTTGAAACTTTAAACCTAAATGAATGTTCAGTCTGTTTGTGTATGACCTAGCAGCACGCTTTTTTTTTTGATGCGTTACAGTACAGACTTCACATGACCGCCTATTGCGTAAACAAATAACCACAAGAGAAAGCCTCTGGCCGCCCCGGGGCAACTCTCTCTCTCTCCCTCTGTCCTTGCACTGCTGTTGCCAGACCAAAATAAAGAAACCACCATCAGCTGTTCAGCAGTGAGGTGAAGGAGGGGACTTGAAGGAGGTTGACAGGAAGTTGGTTTGACACCAGGTACAGTATAGTGTGCCCTCTTTTGTTGGGTGACCAGGATCATCTAAAGCAGCACCCGCAACACTGACGTGGGCTGCTCCGCTCCCTCGGCTTGCTCCCGTGCTGTGGTGCGGAATGCAGGTCGCCCGTACGTGCTAAATTCAGCACCGCATTGTAGCTGGAGAGAGACGGGGAGAAGAACGATGCAAAAAACCAGGCAACAGGACACAGGCAACAGGCCCCTCCCCGACCCGACCCTAGCGGCTTCCGTCCAGCCCCCCCAGTTTGCGGCTTCAGCTTGCCTGGCCCACCATCTTTGCCAATCCCCTCTGTGGTTGCTCAGGCTGCCCACTGAACAGACATGCCACAGAAGTCAATGCCTTGCTATGATGAAGGCTAAGGCTGCTGCTGCTGCTGCTGGTGGTGTTGATAACGGTGATGGTCGTGCTGGTGGTTGGGGGTGGGAGGGGCACAAGATGACACACGCCAGCTGGGACAGGAGCCCTGAGGCCCGGGCGGGCCGCCGTCCGTCCGACCGACTCAACTAGCCGCGCCACAAAAAGCACAGGACATGTGAGCCACACTAAAAGCGCAGCCATTCAAGCAGGATCAACCATATAAACGGCCCCCGTGTTAATTACATTCTGGCAAACATATACTATAAGCAGATTAGCAGTGACGTGGAGGCGCCGCGATAACATCCTCCCACTTTGTGTGTTTTTAAATGCACTCAACAGACTTAGCTTGAGTGCGATGCACACAGCCCGCCTTAATGGCGGCACAGAGTTGGGGGGGGGGATCACATGACAGGGCTTTCACAACTGTGACTAAAACCCAAAGCAAGTGACAAGGGGTTTCTATGCAAGGGTGACTGTGGGCTGCATGAAAATAGAAGATTTAGTAACGTTGATTGCAACATTTGACATCTGCTGATACCTTAGATGGAACAAACTCAAAAACAACACACCCACACAGGAAGGCCAGACCCTTCAGCTGAACATGCTGAAACATCAGACTTCTCATTGTAGTTGGGAGCAAGGTAGGCTTAATGGTCTACAGGAGGAACTCAAGACATTAGAAGGATATGCTTTGACGGAGGTTTATTTTATTGAAAAAGGCCAGGGTGCAAATATGAAATTAAAAAAAATAAAGACAAGCATATATTTTAAGCATTTTAATACAAACTTAACAATATAAACTATTTCAGTCCCTCTTGACATGTAAGACACTGACTCAAAATACTTTTGTTATACTGTATTTTTATCAAGTATTGCACAATGTAGGTACAAAATTAATTTATTTATATTTATATATAAATACTTGCTCATATTTATATATAAATATAAAAGTCCTTTAAACTCTTAACAGAAAATACGACTTATGTTTCAAAAAAGCAAATATTCCTATCCTTTAATTCCAACACTAAGGAATATTCTGTACACAATCTTTAGAATATCTGATCTAAAAGATGATTTTCTTTAACAATTTTCATTAAAAAACAAATAACAACGTAAAGCTGCAGCAGCCATCACAGATCACTGGAGTAGTAAAAAGATATAAATGCAATACCATGTCGTAGAAACAATATATACTCTGATATTTTACAAACTTTGTACTCAATTAAATTATACAATTAGAAAACAGACCAAGTAACCCCATAATATTTATTAGTGCCAATTTTTTTTTAGAAATAAACCCAAGTCTTACCATCTTCAAAACATTGTAAGATCTTGAACTTGTATGTTTTTTTTCTTTGTTTTAGAGTTATTTTTCTTTAAACGTAGTAAAAAACAAAATTATTTTGTGCTTGGTTGGCAAAAAAAAGGAAAAAAGGAAAACAAAAAACAAACAATGATGCGTGTTGATGCGTAAGTAACCAAGCTTGGACTCGTTCGTACAACAAGCTTTTTGTAAGGACTAACTCAAGGGGGCACAAAAGATAGACACCCTTGGGCACATGCTCTTCCCAGTGAATGACAGAACCTTGTGGTTGATGTCCATAGTTCTTTTTTTATAATATATAATTATATATAGAGAGACATTTGGGTTTCTCCCATGAGTCCATTTCTAATGTGCGTTATTCTGTATTTGTTTTTTTTTTTTCTTCCTTCACTCTTTTTGCCAACATTCATTCATATAAATACACCTTCATTTTCGTTTAGTTTAGTTAGCCATGACTGGTTGGAATTGCTGGTTAGAATACTGCATGTTGCTCAGACTGAAGTTTAGGCCATCCATGAGGGACTTGTCGTTGAGGCTGCCGTAGGCTGTGAACATATCAAAGGCATTATTGTACTGGAGGGGGCTGAGATTGAGGGGGTTGTCGCCTCCAAACGCTCCCCCGGTGCTGCCTGGGCCCTGGAGGCTGGAGAACACAAACTCCTTAGCGTTGGGGGACAACGCAGAGGCCTTCTGCTGTTGCTGCTGCTGTTGTTGTTGTTGTTGCTGCTGCTGCTGCTGCTGCTGGGTGCCCAGCCCCAGACTGTAGAGTGAGTGCATGGAGGTGGAGATGGCTTTCTGCTTCAGCAGGTTGTTCACATTCAGGCCCAGGTGGTTGATGGGGGAGGTGCGGGCCACCTTGCCGCTGTTGCCACTGTTACCGCCATTGCTGCTGCCGCCGCCACCACCGCCGCCACCACCAGCATTGCGGCCGCTGTTCTTCATCTTGGTGGAGCCGAACTTGGTGGCGGCGAAGGTGGCGGTGGTGAAGGTGAGCGGCTGGGTGGAGCGGGGCAGGAAGGAGGGGCTGACGGCGGCCGAAGACTGGCCGAAGGGTGGCGACGGGGAGCTGGACTCGGACGAGCCGCCGCCCACGCCGAGCGGCTCGCTGATGGGCATGAAGACCTGCGCCTCGGGGTTGAAGCTGTTCTTGATCTCCTTGTCCAGCTCCGAGCCGTTCTCCGTGTTATCGTCCACGTAGAGCACCTTGACGGGGCCCTTCTCGCCGATCTGGTAGGACACCTCAAACGGGTCAATCCACACGCTCAGGTCCTGCGGCAGGTTATTCCGCACGTCGTCGATGTCCAAGCCGCTCTCCTTGGCTGCCTGCTCCACCACGGGGTCCACCTTCTCCCCGATGTGGATGCACCTGAATCCTGAGCCCTTGTATGGCTTGTCCGGGTACCAGTGCCCCTCATACTTCTTCTTCAGCTGCCTCTCGAGTTCCTCGCCGAAGATGTTGACGCGGCGTCGTGGGAGTTTGTTGTACAGGTAGGATATGATGAAATTGAGGGCTACTTGGATTTCAAGCTGCATAACTGCTTCACGGTTCCTGGTGGTGGTGGTCGCGCTGGTCTTCCTGGTGGTGGAGATGATGATCTAGCAGAGTGTGAAAGCTCCAAGGCAGCGGTGGCAAGTCGGGCCGAGAGGAGAAACTTTGGAGTGGGGCGGGGAGGAGTGAAAAGTGCTGGTGGTGATGTCGCTGAAAATGTCTGTCCCACAGAGGGTAGTCTTCTGGATCCTTAAAAAAAATGGAGGAGAGGAGAAGCAAAATATTCAAAATTATGTGTGGTCCAAGTGCATGGCTTGGCTGTTTTTTTTTTTTGTTTGTTTGGTTTTTTTTGCTCTAAGGAGAACAGCCTTAAGACATGTCAGACAAAATATTAGCTGGTAAAGTGTACATAATCATGTACTGTTAGTAGAAGGTTATTTAGGTGTGAAAAACCAATAGGATGGCCTAAAAATAACTAATGCAGTTGATCTAACTGGGGGAACTGTTTACATTACAATGGTATGCATAAGCCCCATAGTACGATCTATGGTCTAAATAGCAGTAATCCTTCATGTCCCATGACGCGTTCTCGTCGACGTGACACAGTGAACGAAAATCCTACTGCGCTTCCCAAAATAAACAAGCAAGCCTACGTTCTAATGACCAGTTCGCCATATGATGAACAGAAACGTTCCAAAAATGTCTACAATTTCATGGCTAGAAAAGCGACATCTCGTTTGGTATGAGAGCTATACAACAACAGAAAATAAATCGGTTACATAATGCACTCAACACTCGTGACAGAAAATTCCATAGAAAACGCCTTTCCTCAATGGAAATGTGGAGCATTTTAAACACACTGCGACACAAGATGTATTGCGCAATAGATTATCTCCTTTCCCTTCTAAGCAGCGACCAATAGTCGGCGTTCTACGTTGGCCAGGACGCAATTAGCCAACCTATCTGTAATTAGTTTATGACGAAGTGACTCAGCTTGGGTTTGCTAGATGACCTGAACATGACTTCAAGCAGTACAGATAGACACCGGACTAGTCAAGACATGAATCCTCTTCATGTGCCCTCTCGTGTAAAATAAGAATAATCAAAGCCCCCATGATACTGTTACTTTGTAGCTATTTTGATCTGGACACACTCGTCATATCATTACAAGTAGTAGGCTACCTAATGGGCAACGATATCCGCCGTAGGATACGCATTTTGATCCACTTGTTATACTTCAACCCAGCGTTCATTACCATCACCACCACATAATATAGCTAGCTACCAAACCTTTACTCCACTTGACTGACCCAATGTTAGCTGCCTGCAAACCTGCCAAGCTCACGTTAGAGGAATACAAATTGGCTGTGCTTGACAGCAGTGCTATCCAATCGTCTACCAAACCAAAACTCGGAAATACTTTACAAGCCACAGACCAAATACACTGCCGTTTTTTTAACAGGCTATAGTGAGTTGCAAGACATGTTTGCATGGTACAGGGCATTTCGACATGATATGCTCAAGACCTCGAAATGATTGTTGACGTATTAGCTCTGTCAGCTAACGCTAACCATCAGCTGACTGCACATTGGAGTTGTGAAGCCAAGTGGGTGAAAAACAGCGGGTTAGTATTATATTCCTTTCTGCTAATACAATATACTGCACTGGGAGACCCAAAGTAATAATGGACTGCTTGCTAATTCTGACGTTAGCTGACATGGCTTCTTCCAACCCAAGTGCTTAGCTATCAAACCCTGTGTTGGCCAGCTGCATAGAAAACAAACATTTGCCTGTGCCATCGCTACTCTCAAGTAGATGACAAGCTACAAAGACAGCATTATGTCAGCCAGAGGGTTTCTGGGATGTTGATTTGATGAAAATGACACCCACTGCTGCACACATAATCTGACCAGGAATTCGAATGGTAATACTTACATTCAAGGCGGCGTCTGGGGAATTTTAGAAACACCTCGAAGATTCAGACTGTTGACAAATACGTGAGCGAAACAATTCTTTCACCTGGAAAAAAATGTTCGACTATGGATATTGTTCCAGTTAGGTCAGATGAATATTAGCGACTTCCGAACTGTTTAGGGATATTCGGTCTCAGCAGGCCACTCTACTCCCGTCTGCCTGGGAGTTTTTACAACTCTGTCCTTTCTTGTGAGGCTTGACTTTAATATATAGGAGTCCTCCGCCACGGACACAGTGGAGGCGGTGATGCGGCTCTCGGAGGTCAACAAACCACACAGTAGCATCATTGGACCATTTTTTCTGTCGTCACATGTTTCACAGTAAAACTTGAATCACCATTGGTCAATTCTGAGAGCCAATCAACAACGAATCTGTACACAGATCTTCAGTGCAGTTAGTACCCTTTACTGTCTATGCCAGCGAAATTCCATGTGTTAAGCAGTTTCATGAATTTTCTAATGGTTCGAACATTTTACTGTGTCAGTGTTCACGTCGTGGGTAGAAAGCTTTTAGTGTCCATGTCATTGATTGGATAGCATACTTTAAGCTTGAACAGATTCAAGCAGTCTTACGATACTACTTGCAGTAGTTCCATTATTTTGCTGTTTTCTTTATTATCTCGTAATAGGGTGTCTGAGACTGCAAAAAGAAAACCACACACTCAAGACCCACTGTCAGTAGGTCTACAACACGAGTAATTATATTACAATTAAAAAATACAAAAAAGTACTTTGGCGGAGTAACACTGGTCATTTGTAAAGGAAGTACTCTGCCCGTGTGTTCTTTGCTGTGGTGAAACAGGCTGTTCCCATTGGTGGAGGCGTCCCTATAGGTTGTCACGCTGTAACTCAGTGGAAGCCTCCATTGCACACGCCCCCCTTCAGCAGTTTAAAGGTACATCGCACGTCACATTATGACTTTCATAGCAAAGAAGATAACAAAGCTATGTTTAGGTGTACAGTTAGTAGCATTTTCAGCTGTGTCTTTTCTCAAAGACTATGCTAAATGTAGACCAATGTGCAGAAAAAAATAGACATAAAACAGTGGTACTAAAATAGAGTGAGAAAGTAAAAAGCTTATGGTTATTCCTAATAAACAAACTAATGTTCACTTAAGACTAATACTGCTAAGCTATCAACCCACTCACTGCAGAGCAGCCTACACCAAAGCACCACGGTCACTCACTGGATAGATCTAAAATAGTGACAGAGAAGTAGGCTAACTTAAAAGATTTCTATTTCTATTTGGTGCTCATCCAAACCAAGTCGTAAACACGGGAAAGCACTCTTGAAAATTAAAAGCCCTACAGTGCACCACTGTTTTTAGGAAGACATAGCACCTATTGTCCAGGCACCTCACAGTAGACAAGCATTACTTGGGAATGTGTCATTTAACATGGTTTAAGAGCAAACCGGAGGTGGGGGTGTTTAATGTCAAAAAGCTGATTGTGTACAATTATCGTGCTTGCACAAAAGACTGTATGGTTCATTCAATAGTGTTTGAGGTGGGGGACATTTGAAGAGAGAGGCACTGCCCTCCCCTCCCCCCAAAACACTTTAGCTATGTCTGAGAGGGGAAATGTGCAGGCTAGTGTCTACATCAGGGACAGGTTTGATTGGCAGACCTGTGTGACAGACATAGCATCAAAACATGGCATTAGGATTCAGACCTCGTCAGCTCTGCTGGAGAAGACTGTTCAGTTTTTCAGTTCTGTCCAGCGCACCTCAAAGGACACAAATCTTGTAATGCCCAGAAAAAAAAAACGCACATGCATGACTAACCCCTTACATGTATCATCCACCACCCCCACCACCCCACTCCCCACCGTCCCCACCCCAAGTGCAATCAGGTTTGACTTTAGAACGCCCTTGGCGCTGCGTGGCAGGAATACAACAATGTCAGAGAGAGAGTGAACTCCTGGATGTTGTCATGTGTGTTCCAGGGCGAGCCAATTCTGCTGATCCAGGCGGAGCAGGCGTTGAGAGTGCAGCTAAGTGTTGGTGGCGTGCCAAGGCATGATCACCCTCCTCCGGGTCGTTATGACTGCCAGCTCAGGGGCTAGAGTGGGTCTTGTTGAAGGATTTGTTCCGTTGTCTGATACTGGGGCACACAACAGCCATCTCAGGCAGCTCGGGGAGGAATTCTGTCCAGTTAGCCATGCAGGATACACATTATAATCACTGTGACACTGGTGTGTTTATACTGGTTGCTCACGCGACATGAATTTTTTAGGTACATGGAACAAACCACACTGTGACTATTTTTGTATTTTGTTACTGATGTTATTAGCGAGGAGTGACTGCTATTAAAGCATTTTCAAAGGCTTAAATCATCCTTTCAAACTGGCCACCTAGCCAAGCCTTGGTCTAAGCCGTATTAAATGGCTTTTAAAATACTGGGGGAAGGATGATGGGTTCTGACAGGCTCCCCACAGAGCCAAACACATGTGTGCCACACACACACAAAAGCTGTTAATGATTTCCTGATAAAGACCGATGTTTATTGCCCAGAGAGCTAATGTGTAAAGGGAGGCAAGCCATACACAAAAGCACAGGGCTAAGAACAAAATACATTCTAGATTGTTCTCCTCAGCACAGACGTGTTACCACAGACAAAGCAGAGATGTGTGTGTGTGTGTTTTTTTCTACCACAGACTTCCTTTCTGGTAGGAAAAGATAATCAGTCCAGGGCTACATCCCTCTAGCCTGATGCATCAGCCGCGAAATTGAGCAAAAGGCGCTAGTCGGCGCTAGCCTGGCCAACATCCCTCATGAGCACTTTTAAATTGCATTGGTACATTTTTGTGTAATGAGCTAATGAACATGCTGCTAACTCATGTTAATTAGCATCTGTGAGCATAGCGATGCAATACTTTGATGGTTTGTTTGGAAAGACTGTGTTGTGTCTATTTCTCAAAACAATCTCGAATGCAGGAAGATGTTGTTCCCCCATAATAGTGTAATAGGGGCCTATTAACAGATGCTGTAAAAAACCACAGAATATAATGAACTATTCTGCTGTGTCAGTACCTCGATAATATGTAGGCCTTACCACGAAGGACATGGATTACCTGTAATTCTACGACCGTTTATACTTAGGCTTTACTTTATACATATCATTTTGCACATGGATTCGATCACTAACTGACATCAGCTAAACCTTCCACTTTGTTTTCCCTCTTATTTATAAAATCAGACAAAAGAGTGAAAGATTAGACAAATGGAGGACTGAGTTCATTAGCATTTATTTTTAAAACTACATTAGTAAAACACCTGTCTTACCATTACAGCATTCACTATATTCTGAATGTTCCTTTTTCTAATCCAAATACGGTGGGTAAGCATGCTGTTGCTTTGGCCTTGTGTCTCAATATTTGGCTTATTATACACAATGAATAAATGGAAATAATTTGACTAATACTGTTCATTTTTTGTTGGCCTAATTTTCAAATTGTAATTTAAATGGAACATTTTGTGGTGTGCCATCATGTGTCATATCTAAAAATCATGTTGGTTAGCGAAACTGACCTAGAACTTTTTTAAAGCACATCTTTCTTCTCTCAAGGATGATGCAGGCCACACTTCAGGGAGGTAAATAAATTAAATATAATGAATGTCACAGTGATGTAAGCCACATAGGAGATTACATTTCACAGGGAATAAATCTGGCCAGACTGTGAAAAAGTCTCATCATTACCACAGGAGCAGGCTGTCGGTGGATTGCTTCCAGTGCAGATGTTTGCTAATGATGAAGATTATATGGGGGGTTGGGGGGCCCACTCCACTCAGCCACACATTCCTGCCAACAGAACAGAATGGCATCGCTGCAGCCCCCACCCACCCACAGTCCTTTGCAAGCATCTACGCACACAAGCTTCTTATCTCAATCCCTACCGATGTCTTGAATATGTTCCAAAACCGAGATGGAGATGGAGGGAAATACATGGGTTTCATTTATATCAGTGTGTGTGTGTGTGTGTGTGTGTGTGTGTGTCTATTTGTGTGTCCAGCATCCTGGCATTAGCCTCAGGATGTACAGATTTGGTCAATCTGTGTTTCAGGAATGGGTGTCTTGAATGCTCCTTGATTAGAGTGTCTCTGCTTCTGGCTATCAGGACATGGTCATCTCAGTCTGTTAATGCTATTCCAGTCTTCACAGTAGCATAGCCTCAGAAACTGTTACAGCTAAAATTGATTGGAATACATTTACTTTTAGAAGCAACGTTGCCCACCCCCCCAACCTCTCTCTCTCTCTCTCTCTCTCTCTCTCTCTCTTTCTTTCTGATATGTGCCCTAGTCAGGGGGAAGAAAGACAGGATGGTAATGTGGTCTGTTAGAATTCCCAGATGTCTGGTATGCAATACTTGTAAAGTACACCACCAGCTCCTTGGGTGGAATATATTCAATTTCCATTTTCTCATCCAAATAGCCAGAGAGGACTTAGGTATTCCGCATAGTCCATCCATCCATAGCAGAGGTGACTTAACGACTTATGCACTGTTGTACTGCAGGGAACTGGAGACAGTGGTAGAGAGTAAAAATGAGGGACTGTGTGTGTATGTTGGTGTGGGTGTGTGTGTGTGCTTGTGTGTGTGAGAGAGAGAGAGGGGGAGAAAGAAAGAGAGGTAAAGAGAGAGCGAGAAAGAGAGAGAGAAAGAGAAATTGATGGAGACACGACTGTATATTCTTGAGGCACATGATGTAACATCCTCACAGGTGTCTACATCACTGTCTGCAAAGACACGCCATATTTGGGTGAGAAGTGTATTCTGTCCCCAGTATATCTGGGTGAATCTGTTATTCATTAAGACCCACGGTGTGGCTAAGTGTTGTATCTTATATGCAGCATTATGTGGGCCCACTTGATTCTCACGCTGTGAATCATCTAATGGATTATATTAATACTAAGCAGCACTCATGCTGTGGTTTCACTCTGGCTGTGCTCAATAAAATAATAATAATAATAGTAATAACAATAAAATAAAACACCATACAAGTAAAATAAAACTCATGTAAGTAAGTCATATAGAGAGATATTTCTGAGGTGTTCAAAGCTAAACTCTAAAGACCTGTCAGAGTGATTACACAAAGATCGTCTTACTGTGTAAAGCTTGTTTGGGTTAAAAAAAAAAAAAAAACCTCATCTGCAGTTGAAGTTGAAAATAATTTTGAATACCTACACTTCTTAAACGCCACAGGTATTCCAATTAGTTTTTATTTTTAGTCTTTTCCATGATACTGATTCAGTTTCCATATGTTAAGACCTGTCATCACTCCTATGTACTTTTCACCTTTTAAAATGCACATTTGGTAAAATATGAGTGATTTTCCTACATTCGTTGCGGTATGAGATTGCGCTGATCCTTGGACGTAAGTGTGCTAGTGCCTACTATATATAGTAACCATAGAAATGTATACAGTTTATGCAGCTGGAGAATCGCTAACTATACTGCATGCTAAACTGCATTACGTCTGGGCACACTCAGTGAAATCTTATCACACACACACACACACACACACACACACACACACACACACACACACACACACACACACACACACACACACACACACACACACAATGTCTACAGCAGCTCCCAAAGTTATCTTAATACATAAACACACTCTGGGGTGATTCTTCTTCGTCAAAGCAGTAAAACTATATCACCTAATAACATGACCTAAGATTAATGTTGCTATTTCCATACCATTTCGATGGATATTAAGAGTGCATTAAACAGCAGAATGATCCATTAATCTTCCAAGTAATGGAAAACAAAAATTTTGAAAGACATAATCTTATGAATTATGTTTTTTAGAGGTAATGCACATCACCACCCCAAAAGAAACATAATAATAATAATAATAATAATAATAATAATAATAATAGATTTTTCCTATATCCTTTACCTTGTCATGTTATGTATATCCATCAAGAAAAGACATGTAATTATTGGCTGACTCTCTGTCAGCATAAGTCATTTTCTAATGTCAAAGTCTGTGCTCTGTGCTTCTTACTCACCCCCTGCAGCTTGGCGAGCATAATTACAAAATGAAAAATGTGAGATTCCTGATCTTAATGTATGCTTATGACAAGTGATAAGTAGCTCACACATTTATTGGGATTTTCCCAGCGTTTATTGATGAGGGGAAATGGAGTCGTTATGTTGTTGACGGTGGACGGATGTTGTTGGTGGGTGGGCTCTTTGAGTTTCTGTTGACAGGTAAAGGAAGCCACATCCTCAAAGAACGATCATGGTGGCATACTGTACTGTGCAGTGTCAGTGCATCTTTACTTACTTAAAACCATATGCAACAGTATGGTACACATCACTTTTAGATTAGTGTTTTTGTTACTACACAGACATAGATATGGGTGATATAAACTGTTACAGCAAGCTGCCTGTGGTGCAGTATGTACGTGGTAGAACACAGACTGTCTTTGGGGGTACACGGAAGTTAAACATTTGGGAAACACTTTTGTAACAGAAAGAGAAAGAAAAAAATCTAGGGTGGTCAAAGCTGCAAGCTGAGCTAGAAGAACAGCAACAACAACAACAAAAGAAAAACACGTCTGAAAAGAAAAGGCAACCTGACAGAGGAGAGGGCGGTAAAAATGAGACGCATTGTTGGGAAGGATGCCACCCTCTGAAACACTTTAAAAGCTCACCCCCTGGGGGGTGGGGGGTGGCTGGTGGAGATGTCTGCTGCCAGAAGGAAGGAGGAAGTACATGCAATATGTGGGGCTGACATGACCTGGATTTCATCCACGCTTCAGTCCAGACACCAGCTCCATGCCCGAGGGTCTATGTACTCCGAGAAATACTGTTTGTTATTGAGCCAGCCACAATTTAGCTGGAAATTTTGCTTTGGTTGTGCAAGCTTGTGTTCCATTATCTTCTGCTTCACATAGACAGCAACGGGAGGAAAAGCATACACACATTTAGCAAACCCTGTAGCCCTTGTTTCCACCCGCTGATTTCAGTGTAGCCATAGCAACTATTCTTCCACATCACCCGGCCTCTCTTGGGCATAGTGATGGGTATAGCACAATGGAAGCCCATGGAGCTTTCACCTGGAGTCTTACAATAGTACTCTTTCGAGTATGATCAACTTGATTACTTGTATTTTTTAACCTAAATAGGTAAACAAATAAACAAAAACAGATGATTAGGTAGAGTGAGAAGTCGTTTCTTCAGAAGAACGCACTGAATCATTGTTATTATCCTCAGTTAACGTCGCGCATCAAAAAAATAAAAACACTGATCAGTACAAGCAAGGTTTCTGATTGGCCCACCACGTCTGAAAAAAAAAGGGTGTCCATTATGTTCGGCGACCGGAGTGGAACAGTGAGCTCTTTTGTGATCACACACAGCATACTTTTTTTTCCCCTCCTGCCCCCCCACAACAACCCCAATTCACCAGGGCGATGCTGCAGGCGTAACGAGATGAGCCCTAGCCGAATTTCGCTGACGACTGTGCCAGAGGGGTGCAGGTGGGGCGCAGGTGGGGGCTGGGCTGGGCTGGGCAGGGCAGCAGCAGCAGAGGAGCATTAGAGAAAGGTGAGAGGGTGCACGATTTAGTAAATCAAAAAAAGAAAAAAAACACAACACAAAAAAAGAAAGGGCCCCGCTGACCTGTAGCGTTAGTAATCGGTTTTAAACAGTGAACCGAGTTGAGTTCATGTTCTCTTCTGTCTCCTCTCCTCTCAGAATTTAGTCTTAGCTAACGGAAGAGAGGTAGGTGGGCAATTAAGTCGTTTGACTTGGCTGTGATTATTCCCAGAAAGCATCATTAAATGAACCGACGGCTGCTCTCTTTTGAAGTGCTGTTTGTCGATGTGTGCCATTTTCTCTTTCATGGAAATCGCTGAAAACAATACGCTAAAAACCAGTGGGTGTGCTTCGCACACGCTGGCGGCAGCCAAACCATAGTATTGGCCCTGCACCAGTTCTTTGTAATTGGTCACAGGCGAACCATGCAAGGGTTGTTTTTTTCTCCAGGGCAGCTTAGGAGCCACGCTTGGTTTTAAATTGACAAGTAGGTTACACTTTATTTTACTGTCCCTGTTACATCAAGTAGGTACAGTGTAACAAAGTGTGTAACAATATGTAACATTATGTACTTACACTGTACTATGGGGCTAGGGTTAGTGTTAGGCTAGGTTTGTGACAGTGTCAGTACATAATATTACATGTTGTTACGTGTAGATACAGTAAAAAAGGGAACCGTAACATAAAGTGTTATCAATGAGTATAAGTTCAGCACATTACCGGCAGCTCAGAAGAAGGTCATTGGTAAGGGACAAAGCGTGACAAATGTGCACAGCACCCCCCCATACCCACCCACCCACTCAGTGTCAGTACATCATATAACATGTTGTTACGTGTAGATACAGTAAAAAAAGGAACCGAGTATGAGTTCAGCACATTAGCGGCAGCTCAGAAGAAGGCCACTGGTAAGGGACAAAGCGTGACCAATCCACATGCACACACACACACACACACACACACACACACACACACACACACACACACACACACACACCCCACTGTGAAGGCAGCGCATTAGAGGTCACACTAGGACATTGCTTGTTAGGCTGTGTCAAGTCCTGAAAGGCTGCCCCTATTGAGAAATACGTCCCTCCCAGTCGGCCGGTAAATAGTGAAGAATTACTGCCACACAAATTGGAATGCTGGCTGGCCGCCCACCAACACCTCCACCTCCACCACCACCACCACCATAACCACCACCACCACCACCATCCTCGACCAACACATCCGTGATGTAACCAAAACAACAAAGACATGAAAAGGGCCATCTGATCAAAAGGTTAGTGTGTGGCCCAAAACATTTTGTATAGAAAGCCCACAGAGTCAACAAAAGGGACTGCTATCGGGGACATCGACCACAGCAACAACAAAAAAGTGTTGTTGAAAAGCCTTCTGTAAATGTTGCTGGAGGTCCGTGCTTTGACCTCCTGTGTTACACAAGCGGTTGGAGACATCGAGGATTAGCAGAACCAACGCAGTCTGTGTGCCGCCCACTGTGGAGTGACATACATCACGCTACGCTCTAGTAAGATCAATCAGGATGACCTTGAGTGAAGAGTCAGCAAATAATAAAAGATTTGTGTCCGTAGCAAAAGCCTGACATTAAACATTAGTTTTTAAAGGCAATTGCTTAAAAAGTTCTTTTTTTATATTCTGTTTGTTTTCCTTCCTTTGGAACCATTGTTTTTGTGTGCAGTTGTTGATAAATTACAGAGGCACCCTGGTCTCATTGCATGACCTCTGTCTGTGTCACACCACCCTGACCTGCGTTTGGGAGAGGGCAACCTGTTTGACCGCGCTGGCGAGATTCGTGATTCGTGATTCGGCACAGGGCGGAGGTGATGGGGAGGTTGCATGTCCGGTTTGGTTTACTGGTGAGCGGGGAATTTAGTCAATCATTACCCCACCTACACCCGTCATCCAACAGAGGTAATGTCAGTCAAGGAGATTAATCTCTAAACAAAAGAGTGGAGTTCTGACTCGAGGAAAAAAAAACCTTCGTAACCCTTTGAGGCAAATGCAACTCAAGTTGTGATGATTCATTTGCTTAGTGCCTGTGTGATGTAAAGTCTGCAGTAATAAAAATGTTTTTGTTTTGTTTTGTTTACACTATCTATAGCATTACTTCTTGCTAAAAAAAATCCTCCCCATCCCTCCTCAACTCCTCCCTCTTTTACTCCCCTTCTCTTTTTTTTAAGTTCCTCACTTGCACTAATGGTAAGCTAGTGGTAAGGGTTGTGTTTTTTGTTCCGTCCCTAACCTATTAAAACAGACAGTAATGAGAATAAAAAGAGCTTGTCTGTCACTTTGTAAACTTCTCCTGTGTTCATATGTCAGCTGTTTATGTCAACATCACCGTTTCTTAGGTAAAATATTTACACCCTTAGCCTTGCTCAGGCACAGATCTCTCCAGGAACAATGGGAAGGTTAGTTTTGCCTGAAGAAGTAACTTGTTACATACAGCTAAGTACTCCAAGGAGCTGATATTTGTTATTCTCCTTTGTCCTTCTCCATGTTTTTTTTTTTTTTGCTGTTGACACAAATTTAATTAAAAACGCACGCCCACCACCACGGCAAGACTGGTCTCTCTGTTTGCTGCTTTCTCTCTCTCTCTCTCTCTTTCTTTCTCTCTCTCTCTCTCTCTTTCTCTCTCTCTCTCTCTCTCTCTCTCTCTCTCCACATGACCTCCAACAGTTGTGTGTGTTCCTTCCTGAGCTCTTGGTTCCGTTACTGTGATTAAACTTTAATTGGTTGCCCTTAGCTTCTCTTTCCACCTTTCTTTCCATTTCTTTCCAATCTGTTCCACCAATAAGCGTCCATTTAAATGTCCATTTCAACAAGGCAATCGTGTCCGTTTACATATGATAAGCACGCGAACGCACCGTCCTGCACACGAACGTCCCTCCCTACAGAGTATATGTTTTAATAGAGGCGTGTGCTTCTTGGAGACAGAGGCTCTCTGCCTTGAGAAAACAGGCCCCCATCCAGCCTGTACACCATCCCGCATCCCCCATCCCCCTGAGTTTGCAAACACGGGTGGGTGTTTGTGCAGCAGTCAAGGCCCCCAGAAGCAGGTTATGGGGCCAGCGTCTTTTAAAACGAGAGCCGTCCAGAGAGACCAGGAAAATGTCACGAGGGGGTGGTGACTGCTCGCACACGGGTGCTAAAAGCAATTCATCAACCTCATTTCTATTGCTTGCTCTCTTTTTCTCTGTTTCTGTTTTTTTTTCTTTTCTTTTTTTTTGCTCTTTCCACACTGTAAAAAATAAAACTATGGTTTATTCAGTAAAGTTAACATTCAGAATTGTTTGAACAAGAAAATGTGCATATTATAAATGAACGCAAAAATGCAAATCAGACTGATAAGGTGCACCATAATGATGTGCAAACATACATTTGTTAATAAACTGAATTTAAAATGTGTAATTCGCACAGCTCTTTATTTGGAACGACAGCAGCGCATGCGCATAATGACCAACACGAGGGGTTTCTTTTCCAAATGCAAGGGCGAAGTCATTGACAAACTCCTTTTCATTTGCCTCGTGGTGGATGGCGAAAGTTTGGAAAGGTAAGTAATACCACTGTTAATAAACTTTAACATTGTATGCAACTTAATATAGAATGCACGTATATAACAATGTACCCTACTAAGAAAACGCTTTAAAACGTCTGTTTACGTTTTTAGGAATGAAATGATTGCGATACGTGTGCTAGTTTTGCTGTTATGCCAACTCGTCATATGACATTAACGTTAGCTAAAATTCGGAGCAAATTGCGCAGCAGGAACGTCATAGCTGATTAAACGGTTTATTCACAAGCAATCAGTACATTTGTCTAATGTGACCAGCATGGAATTTCTGATTTCTGTGAGCTCTTTTTAGTCATACGGCATGTGTTTGTTAGCTCTGCAGGACGTTTCAGTGTCTCAATGTTTCTCCACATTGTTAGCTAAGCATGTTTCAAACCAATGGCTGTTCATCTAGAACTAGCATTACTATTAACTAGTATAGCTAATATTAACCACACAGAATTGTTCACGATGTAGTCTGTAACCTTTTTTTCTGTTATCTGGCTAGTAGAGTTTCCAACAGGCAAAGTAATCCACATTGGCTATTGGTGTAATTCATAATTATTTGCATAATTCATCATTTGTGTAAAGCATCAGCTAGGTTTACCTCTCAAACCTAAAATATTAAAGTAAGTGTAATGTAATTTTCTTGTTTGCATTCCTTTTTAAGGCTTTTTGGTTTTAAAAAAAAAAATAATAATAATTTGAATATTATATCTGTATGTTTCAGATAAGACCACCAAACAAAGAATAGGACTAAAGGGCATAGAATGTTGTGATGGCAAATCTGAGATTGTAGAGTGGAAAGGTGTTATCGTTTTGTTTTTTTAATTTGGACATGTGACGTGACCCATTTTTGTCTTTATTTTTGCTGTTGGATAGACCACTGACATCCTGAGGCACCGCAAACATGCTGCTCTTAGAGGACTTCCGGTATTTCTCTGTAAGGAACCTGAGGGACTTTTCAAACAGTGCCTTGTAAGTAGTAGCATAAAACTAATCACTTTTTAACAGACATATGCAGAACAGATTTCCAAAGCTAATGTGAGTTCCTTTGTCCTTTGTTTTCCAGGAGACCGATGCAGAAGATGAGGCTGTCAAGGGCGTGGCTGTGGGCATTCTCTAAGTGCAGAACATTGCGGCCATCCTTGAAGAGAGAGTTGTGTTGCAGGACATCCCAGATACTCCAACAGCTCTGGCATACCTGTTCGGCCTTCTTTACGCCCTCAATGAAGTATACTTTTGAAACCTTGCAAAATGGGAATTGGTCCGAAGTGCACACGGCGTGTGCAATCACTGAAAAACAAACTGTCACTTTAAGACTTCATAAAAAGAGTGAAGAGGAGGTTCTGTGGTGAAATGCATGTACTGGTCAGTTTGAGTTTCTGTACCTGGCACACATTGTCATTTTAAGTTTCAATATGTTTGGAAAAATGAGTATCTCGTTTAAGACATTTTATTTTAGAGTGATTATGTTGGCAATATGTTTGCACTTTGCAATGTTTTAACATCACGCCTCCTAACTTGGTCCATAGAGGGCTATTGTTATTTTTTATTGTACTTACCATAGTTTCACCTGTGTGTTTATGCTCTGCAGGGCCATGTTCTGAGTCAACCTGTGTATTTCAGGGCCCCAGGTCAATGCTTTTGTGATATTTTGTTTTATTTTATCTTGGCAACATCTTTACACTTCTTTGTACATTACACAACCCCTGACCTCTTAACTTAGGCTGTAGAGGGCCATTTTATACCCTTTGCTTTAGTCATGTTAGACTTGTGTGTATGTAGGCTGTGCAGGCTTATGTTCTAAGTGAACCTGTGGAAGGGCCATGTTCTCAGACAGAAAAATGTCCTTGACTGTATTTGGGGTCAGAAAAATGTTAGAAAAATGGTATGGTGAACTTTCAATATTTTCAAAAAAAGAAAATAAAGTTGGGATGCGCATCATGTTCATTGTATATTTCATTATTTCAGTTTTATAGAACAATGAAAAAAGTGTGTATAGTGTAATGACAAATGCAGATGACCTGAAGTCACCTTTTTTGTATTTCTGTGAACACCACTGTTCAGTGAACAAACAAATCTACCCTGGCCGAATGAGGAATTGCAAGTAACACACATTCACCTAACTAAGAATTCTTAATTGGAACAACAGTGTTATCATAGTTGGGATTAGCGTATGGCAAATCGTTGGCAAAATTAAAAAATCTTAGTGCATAATGTTGCCTTGAAATTTTAAGTATTCTCAGCTGTTCTTTTTTTACAGTGCACAAACTAAAAACCGTACATCAAGGAAAGCACTCTCACCCCTACTCCCTCCCTCCCTCCCCCCCTCCCCCCTATCTTCCTCCTCCTCCTCCTCTTCCTCATCATTCACCCATTTTTTTCCACCACAGCCTTCTCCTGTTTCTAAGGGCTCCTTTGCTGCTCTGCTCTGCGCTGCTCTGTGCAGCATAACTCTGGGGGCTCTACTCTACTCTGGGGGCTCTACTCTACTCTACTCTGGGGGCTCTACTCTACTCTGGGGGCTCTACTCTACTCTACTCTGGGGGCTCTACTCTACTCTGGGGGCTGAGCTCTAGACAAGCACTGCATGGGCAAGCCAACGCTTCAGGTCTGATGTAACAACACAGCAGTCCACAGCTCTCTCTCTCTCTCTCTTTCTCTCTCTCTCTCTCTCTCTCTCTCTCTCTCTCTCTCTCTCTCTCACTCTCTAGCCGAATACAGCAACACAGCACCAGCTCCGGCCAAACACCAGCCTGACCACCTCCACCTCCACCTCCACCTCCACCTCCACCACCACTACCACCAGCTCTGTTTGTATGGAAAAAGGGAACACTGTGGTCCTTCTAGTTTGGCCTTCTCCTGATAACTGAGAGCCTGTATCAGTGAAGCTTATCATGTTTTGAAGGAACAGCGTGGGTGGGGAAGTGGTGTTTAGTTTGTGGTGTTTTGGGAATGTTGAACTGGTGTAAGAACTGCTGGCCGAGGCACTTATTTCAATGAATGTGTCGACATTTACTGAAAAAACTTGACGGGTTTTCCAGTGTAGTGCTTTGAATTTAGACAATGAGGAAACTACACAATGTGAAAACAAACAGCTAATTCCACTGTCATGCTAGGCTTTTGTGAGTCAACTTCTCATTTCTAAAAACACAAAAAAGCAGAAAAAAGTCTTACATTCTCAGATATTCATCTCAGTGAGTTGTGTGTCCACTTAGTCGTGTGTCTGTTGTCTCTCTCTCTCTCTGTCTCTCTCTCTGTCTCTCTCTCTCTCTCTTTCTGTGCATGTGTGTGAGAGAAAAAGGGGGTAAGGAGGAGGCGAAGGAGAGAGAAGAGAGGATATAAATATTTCACATCTGCCATAGACGGGGGAAATCAGACAGACAAGGCGAAGTGTTTCAAAGAGACGAGACGCGCCTCAGTGCCGCAATTCTTCTGGCGCCGTAGCAAATGAACGCCTCAGAATAGATCGAGTTAAAACTGAACACAGTCAGCAGAGCAACCGACCGACCAGCAGTGATCTATTCTTAACTGGGAAGAAGCGTTGCCTATACCCAGGACACACAAACACACACGCGCACACACACAGACCACAAGAGGTTTGGCAAATTCTGCAAACAATAGTGTCACCCCTGGATGTTGCTTCCATTAGGAAGTGTGGCTTATGTAGGGGATGATCCGCATAAGAACAATGGTTGTATAATCTTATAGGCTTTACAGAACGTGTGTGTGATGATGATGATGATGCTGATGATGACTACAGTACAGTAACCATTTTTATTACAGGAAGAAGAAAGGAGCTCTCCTTGAATAGTGCACACTTCATGTTCACTATGCCCTTTCTGGGTTGCATAAGATCATTAACAGCCCATTAATCAAACGATATGACAGCAACTAGCGACGTACGATAACAAAGCAATCTCCCTGAATCAATTACTCGTAGCCATCCAGGCCGTCCAAGGAGAAAACAGCCGCGCGGGGTAATGATGACCTTATCAGTATTCTGAGTGATTCACCGTGCACCAGGGGTGCAAGACGCGCTGGTGTTCCTGATTAGAAAAATAATCCCACCGGCAATCTGGGGGAAGTGTTGGGGGTGGAGGTGGAATAGATGGGGGTAGTAAGGGGTGGGGTGGGGGATGAGTGTGTGAGAATGGGTGTGGGTAGGGGTGGGGGTTTTGGGGGTGTGGGTGAGGGGACAGGTGGGTGGTGGGGTTTAATGGGGTGGTGGGGTTTAAAGGAACACTTCATTTTATTTGGGGCTCATTTTCCAACTTCCTTTAGAGTTGTACCATTTTTTAACCATTCAGACAATCTGCAGATCTGGCAGTAGCACTTTTGCTATTAGCTTAGCAGAAATCATTGAATCAGATTAGACCAGTTAGTGTAGACAAGTCTATTATCGGGAGCTGAATTTGTCTATTTTCACGGGGCCAGTTTCTTTATCACTGGGTAAAGCCCCATTTTAAGTAGCCTGGGCCCACCTATACTGCCTGTGATGCTACAGTACATTGAATTTTGCGTTCAAGTCAGTCTGGCCAACTTGCCTATTCTCAGTTCTTCCTGGTCCGTAAATGAAAAACGAACACAACGCATACATCACTACGCATACACCAACTCTCTCCCTAGGTGCCTCATGCTTGTATAATTCTCCCTGTGTAGAAAGTATGTGTGTCTGTAGTATCCCTGCTCTGGGAACGTTGATCCCGTTCTGCGAACTTCCTCTCTATGGGAGATTTGCCAGACCAAACTCCCTCTACGAGCTTGGTGCAACAGCCAAGTTACATTTTAAGTGAAACAGCAACAGAAATGGTAGATAATTGGCACTCTGCTGATAATAGGAACAATTCAGCTAGCATGCTGGGATGAGTGGATAGGAGGGGATGGGGTGGGGGGTTAAGGCGGTGTTGGTGTACGGCTCATGCTATGCACGTGCTGCTCTGGAGTGGGGCTGGCATGCGCGTGATGGCGGGGGCAAGGGGGGGTCGGACTGGCCCTCGTGTTCTTCGGATCCCAAGTTGCCCCTTTTTTCACACAGAACGTATGTTTTACCACTGCAGTAATAACCTAGCCTACTAAACCAGCCCCTAGTACGTCACTTCATTTCATACAGGCTGTGTGTCTGGCTGTGGTTTCATTGACATGGTTGTCCCAGGCAGCATCTTGCCTGACCAATCAGTGAATAGAGGGAGTTACGACCAGGCATTAGCGATTGGGTAAAGGTAGATCCTATCATTTTAAACTTCATCTGAGTCTACACCTCCTGGAAGAAACTGTTTGCTGATTGGTCAGGCAAGATGCTGCTGAGACAACCATGTCAATGAAACCACAGCCAGACCCTCTGTACGAAATGAAGTACGAGGGAGTGGTTTACCAGGCTAGTAATAACCCTGGCAAAGTCATGTACCAGCACATCGCAAGTGCACAGAGTTCCAAAACCATACAAGCATTTTTGGTTATTGGCCTTTCCTCTATGGGTTGGAAAAAAAGTGGTAGAAAATATAATAAATGTACAGCAGACAATTTACAATGTATCTAACTGAACAGCTTCTCACATGCACTTGAAGCCAGAGTGTAGCTTATCTTCTCCCTTAAAGCGTATTTACTGACATTATCGTGTTTTGAAACAAAGTGCACTCATCTGAAAGCCTCAGGGTGGTAAACATAAAGCCTGCTGGGACAGCCTTTGACCTGGGCAGCACTCAGCGTTTCTCTTATATAAAGCAGCAGCTTCTCTATTTCCTACTCGCCTGTGTTTGAAAAAAGGGAGACAGTGATGCAGTGAATGCTAATAGTTTGTTTGTTGTTATCGCAAATGTTGCATGAAATAAATTGAAATTAATTGGTAGACCGACTGTGTTTACTATGCCTTTGCAGCATAAGAAATGTACGTGTTGTTGCCACTGTGCAGCACAGATGTGGCAAAAGGGTTCTTTTTTAATTAAAGGAGAAACTCAGTGAGTCAATCCATAGTCCTGTTGTTGTTCGAGGTCACTGAGTGCTGTTGGTAGAAAAACAAGGATGAGAACATTTTGATGCAACATAGACCAAGTTATGAACTGGTAGCTAACACTAACTAGAGTAGGGCATAGGGACCTAAAACTGAAAGTTAGTTTCTATGGCCCATTCAGTTAGTATTGGATACCAGTTCCTTATTCGGTGTGGGTTGCATCAAATGTTCTTGTTCTTTTCCTTGCCAACAGCACTCAGTGATCTGGGACAACAGGGGTGTGGATTGATTCACACTAAATGTCTTCCCTAAGCAAACATTTCAAATGAGCAGTAGTTTACAAGATATGACGATGTACAAGTATCCCACACAATACCGTTAATGGGGTACATTACCCTCTGTATGTCATAGTCAAGACCAGAAATCTGTACCTAATATATAACTCTCAATTAAAATTCTCTGCCATTCGTAGTCAGTCCTCATAATGAAAGGCTGGAGAGATGAACCAGCACGGGGTAATGAAGTTCGGACTCCATCAATCTTTCAAGGCTAACGGCACTCTTAAAAGAAGCGGATGAGTGTTAATTATTATGACATTACTTTGAGTAGCTATTTGCTTTAGAGCCCTGGGTGATGGGGTAAGACTAGGAGCAGTTTCCTAAGGCAAAGCTTGAAGGTGGGATGAGGGAAAGTGTGTGTGTGTGTGTGTGTGTGTGTGTGTGTGTGTGTGTGTGTGTGTGTGTGTGAGTGTGTGTGTGCGCTCGTGTGTGTGTGTGTGTGTGTGTGTGTGTGTGTGTGCGTGCGCGCGTGTGTGCGTGTGTGTGTGTATGTGTGTGTGTAGAAGGGGTGATGAGGGGGTGGTTAGAATCCTCCTGTCTGAAATCAGATTTCAAACCTGACAGTGTTCTCCAGCCCCCCCCCCCCCCCCCCCCCACTACCACCACCACCACCACCACCCCAGTCTTCCCCCTACACACCAAATCCAATATGATCTGACAGAATCCGTAAATGCGAGTAACAGAAAGCGCTGAAAAACAAGTGCTACCAGCCTGGGAAATTGGTGTTTTATTTCAAAGAAACAACACCGCCCCTCACAGCACCACACAGCACAGATGTCCAATGCGCTGAGAGAAAATAACATGTGACACCAACTGTAGTGGGACATCAGAAAAAATCAGTCGACAAAAACCTGTAGCTCTTCCAACGTGGGTGCTTGTGAGCAGAGAGAGAGAGAGAGAGAGAGAGAGCAGAGAGTGCACAGCAGCGAAACAGAGAGAAACAAGGGTGAGAGCGAGGGAGTAAAAGAATATGAAAGTTTATGAAAAAGAGGAGATCATTCCCAGGGGGGGGGCTGCTCACTCGCTCACTCACTCACACAAGTCCCCCATCTTTCCCTCTTTCCCCCTCTGCTCCTCTTCCCTCTCTCTCTTGAAATGTAACAGAGGATTAGACTTCACAGGCGCTGAGGAGTCCCATGCTAGCCCAGGAGCAGGAGCAGGAGCAGGAGCAGGAGCAGTGTGTGTGAATTGCTTCCAGTGCACATGTTTGCTAATGATGAGGATTATAGGGGGTGTTTTGGGGGGGCCCACAAACACACACACATGCACATACACACATACACACATGCACACACACACACATGCATATACACACATACATACACACACACACGTGCACGTGCACGCGCGCACACGCACACGCACACGCACACACACACACACACACACGCACACACACACACACACACATACATGCACACACACATACACAGACAGAGGCAAACACACACACACACACACACACACACACACACACACACACTTTCATGTCTGCCAGCAGCACAGAATGGCATTGATGCAGCCCCTACTCTCAGCCTCTAGAGCACACACAGAGCTACTTGTGAACCAGCTCTCACTCCCATGCCTGCAGTAGACTGCCTCACTGATTTTACAGTGCCAATGCAAAAAGGGTGCCCTTGTACTGTGTGTGTGCATATGTGTGTGTGTGTGTGCATATGTGTGTGTGTGTGTGTGTGTGTGTATGTGTGTACATTTAGTGTGCCTACCTATGCATGTACATACAGTACTTGCACATACATGTGTGTATGTCTTTCTGTGGTTTTCTGTTTGCATAAATCTGTGTGTCTGTGTGTGTGTGTGTGTTTGCATAAATCTGTATGTGTGTGTGTGTGTGTGTATGTGTGTGTGTGTGTGTGTGCAGATAATTGTGTATGTACAGATTTTCCCCCTCAGTGTTTCCCCTGTGTGTGAGTGTTTATATGCAAGACTGCAAGTGTGCAACGTCTGTTTGCTGAAGAGAGACTGAGAGCCAACTCTTCCTCCAGAGGGAGTGTGTCTCTCTCTGTCTCTTTTTCTCTCTGTCTCTTTCTCCTCCCCCTCTCTATCCCCTAGATTCTATCTACCTACCTATCTTTTATCCCCCTCTTTCGCTGCCTCTCTGTCCCTCTTTCTGTCCCCTAGATTATCTCTCTCTACCCATCTTTCTTTCTCTCTCTCTGCTTCTCTCTCCCTCTGTCTCCTAGATTCTCCCCCCCCTCTCTCTGCCTCTCCCCCCTCTCCATCTCTCTCTTCCTTTGTCTCTCTCTTTCTCCCCCCTCTCTGTCTCTCTTCTTCTCTCTGTCCCCTAGATTCTCTCTCTCTCTCCTTCTCCCCTCTCTCTCTCTGTCTTTTCTTTCTCTCTGCCTCAGTCTTCCCCCTCTCTATCTCTCTCTTACTTTGTCTCTCTCTCTCTCTGTCTGTGTCTCTCTCTCCCTCTCTCTCTGCCTCTTCCCCCTCTCTATCTCTTTCTTCCTTTGTCTCTCTCTCTCTGTGTCTCTCTCTCCATCTCTCCTCTTCCCACCCCTCTCTCTCTCTATCTCTCTGTCCCTCTCTCTCTCCTTCTCTCCCTCTCTCTCTCTCTCCCTCCCTCTCCAGTTTCCCGTGTCTCTTTGGTTTCGTCCCTATTTTAGTGGGCTAATTAATCATACATTATTGAGAGCCAGAGCTGCTGGAGGTGCTCACCCCTTACTGCAGTCTCAGCTCAGCACACACACACACACACACACACACGCACGCATGCACGCACGCACGCTCACACAGGGCTGCTCCTCCTCTCTCTCTTCTCCTCTTTTCTCATCTCTCCTCTTCTTCTATTTTCTCCTATGCTCCTATCTCCTCTCTCTTCTTCCTCTCTGGTCTCCTCTTTTTTCCCCTCTTCCTTCCCTTCCCTCCCCTTTTCTCCTTCGCACCTCTCCACTTCACTGCTCCTCTCTTCTCCCGCACAGACAGACAGGACTGCTCCGTGCCCAATGCTCCTCTTCTGCAAGCTCATCTGTCCTCTAAGCTCCTCTCTCCTCCTCCTCTCACCTCCTCTCTCTTCCTCTCTTATTGAAGCTCCTCTCTCCTCCTCCTCTCACCTCCTCTCTCTTCCTCTCTTATTGAAGCTCCTCTCTCCTCCTCCTCTCACCTCCTCTCTCTTCCTCTCTCATTGAAGCTCCACTCTCATCCTCTCTCTTCTCCTCTCTCCTCTAAGCTCCTCTCTTCTCCTCCTCTCACCTCCTCTCTCTTCCACTCTCATCCTCTCTCTTCACCTCTCTCCTCTAAGCTCCTCTCTTCTCCTCTTGTCTCCTTTGCTTTTCTCTTCTCTCACAGAGACAGGACAGCTTCATGCCCAATGCTACTCTTCTGCATGCTCCTCTCTCCTCCTCCTCCTCTCCTCTCTTCTCTTCTCCTCTTGTCTCCTTTGCTTCTGTCTTCTTTAACACAAGACCAGAGAGGACTGGCTCCATCCATGCCCAATGTTGCTCTACTCTTTGCTCCTTTTCTCTCTCCTCTTCTCTGCCCCCCATCTTTCCTCCTGCTTTCCTTTCTCTCCTCCTCTTAGGGGTGTCTACCCACATTTGCTGGGTTCAGGTAGTGATGGAAGTCAAACCTCTTGACATTCATATCAGATGTTCAACAGTCAGCATTCAGTTAGAAATCTGGACAGTGCGTGTGTGTGTGTGTGTGCATGCACATACTGTGTGTGTGTGTGTGTTTTGGTGAGTAAGGTCTGTCTGCATATGTTTGTTCATATGTAGCCTACATGTGTATGTTCATTTTATTTAATGCAGGAAATGTGAAATTACTGAAACCACATCTCCATTAGGTATTATTGAGGTGATATCGTACGTACACAATGATTCATGGACAATAAATGAATAAAGTAGTGGGTGTTTAAAGATGTGTAGACAGCATGGAAGCATAAGCCTTTTTTTCTTTTAGGATGTTTTTTTGACACACACATTTATTCACACATTTATGGAGGTGTTCTCGTCTTTCAAGGCCTGACACTACACAGCTTGAAAAAGTCAGAGAGTGAAATGGGGATTAGACAGGCAGGGAGAGACAAAAACAATGTGTGCTACTTTGGGGAGATTAATGTTCTCTCTCTCTCTCTCTCTCTCTCTCTCTCCCTGTACCTCTACGTCTACCTCTCTCTCTTTCTTTTACACACACACACACACACGCACACACACAAACACACACACACACACACACACACACACACACACTTCTGAATTCTGAGTCTCTGTTGGGAGTAGAAGAATGACATAAGTCTCTGGGGACATTCAAAAGCAACACACACACACCACAACACACAAACACACACACAAGGATACAACGAAACACACAAGCACACACACACACACGCACACACACACACACACACACAGTGATTTTTTTGCCTCTGCTGTGTGTTCCCTCAGTCTGGCTGATCCTCCCCTCCTTCCTCTCTCTCCCCATGCCCAGATGACACAGGTAGGGGGGAGGGGGTTGGGGGTGGGGTGGAGGAAGGGGACCGGCGGAGGGGTGAGGGGCGAGGGGCGAGGGGGGTGGCACGGGTAGCCAGCCTCAGCGACAGCCGCGTCTCCTGGCATGAGCTTGGCACGAGCGCGGGTCACCTGCACTTCCTTGATGACACTGAGATCTCTGCTAGCTCACCGTCTGCTGCCCTCAATGTGTGTGTGTGTGTAGTATGTGGAGCACGCACACACTCATAAACACACTCACACTCACACACACACACACACACACACAAGCACACATTCAGCAGCACACACACACACACACACACACATATACACACACACACACATATACACACATTTACCAGCACACACACACACACACACACATTCGGCAGCACGCACACAAACGCGCGCACGCACGCACACACACACACACACACACACACACACACACACACACACACACACTCAGCAGATGCCCTGCCAAGCCTACCAAGTACGGGCTGCATTCCCCAGGATAGTGTGGCACGCGGGCACTGCTGCGGGCCAATGTGTGGCTGTGCCACGGGGCCTGGCAGGACCCATCACTGCAGCAGAGGTGGCCGACTAAGGGCCCGATTAAAATTAAAAAATAAAATTAAAAAGACGCCTATAGCTATAGTCCTCTCACTTTGGAGGTTCAGCTTTGAAGTTGTATTGTTTTTTTTACGTACCTCAGTCTGTGTTTTTTTGTTTTTTTTTTCGTAGCTGAATGGCTGAAACACATGGCTGAGAGGAGAGTAGTGCTATAAAATCCACAAAGAATAATTTTGCTATTTAAGTCTTGAATGAAATGTAAAATGAGGTGCATTAACAACATCATAGTTGCATACACAGGCCTTATAAAGCACTGCAACGGCAGTTATTCTGATTCAAATCCCTCCATTAATGTGGATTGTTTACCGTTTATTGTTTTATACTCTGGGCAGACTATAAAAAGTAACCTTAATGTTATTCTGTGAAAGTGATATGGAACAAATGCCAAACAACAGTTTGAAAGAAAACAATGGATTCCCATGGCTATAACTGTATAGTATCATCAGCAGTTATTCTGATTCAAATCCCCCTTAAATGTCACAGACAGATAGTTTGCATAGATTACTGTGAGCTTTAAGAAGAGGCATTATCAAACACCCTCTCTATGCTGTGAGTGCTTTCTTCTGTGTAATGGTTCCTGATGGCTTGGATTGATGCAGGAGCAAGAGAACAAGAGAGAGAGAGAGGGAATATGACCTGACTGCAGTGTGTGTGCGTGTGTGAGGGGGTGTGTGTGTGTGCGTGCATGCATATGTCCGTGTGTGCGTTTGTGTGTGTGTGTGCGTGCGCGTATGTGTGTGTGTGCAGGTGTGTGTGAGTGTGGGTGTGTGTGAGTGTGTGTGTGTGTGTGCGTGCGCATATGTGTGTGTGTGCCGGTGTGTGTGAGTGTGGGTGTGTGTGAGTGTGTGTGTGTCAGGGTGTGTGTGTGTGTGTGTGTGTGTGTTGTTCTCTGTGGAGGATATGCTGAGATTATATGGGAGCTATCTGCTGCAGAAGAAAGCTGCAGTGAGTTTACTGATGCAGTTGTTTGCATCCCGAGTAAGGGGGTAAAAAAAATGGCAGAAAAATTTACATTGCTGCAAGACACATCAATTATATACAGTATACAGCGTGGAAACGTAGGCCAAAGGTGACGACTGACGAAGAACTGTGGACTTTTCGTTTGTTTGTTTTTTTTTTTGGTTACAGTTTCTCACCCTCGGAAGAATTTCCTTTTCTGTGGGAACTGTTTCGGAGTTTCCAGCTAATGCCACTTCCCCACTGTATTTCTAGCGCCCCTGCCATCCTGTAAGCTCATTAAAAACAAGCGCAGACTTTCAGCTTAAGCGAAAGAGGCCATAAAGGAGTCATTAATAATTATTAAACATTTAGCCATTTGGTTTGGCCCCAGGGCTGTGTAAAGTGTGGGAAAAAATCTCTTCTCCTCTCTTCTCTCTTCTCTCTCCTCACCCACAATGGTCAGATGGGGCAGGGAGCGGGGGGCTTGATTTTGACAAGAGCTGAGGGAGTTTTATAGAGAGGTGGAGAGTATTATCATACCAAAAAAAAAAAAATAGTGAGGAAAAAAAAGGAAAAATGGCAGAAAAAAGCAACCTTGGCATGCGTCATTAGCAGTTAAAAGCGACAAACTATACACCCATAAACACCACCAGTCGTTTATACACTCACTAAATAATGAAATCTTGAAGCAGCAACACATTTTTACTCTTTAAATGTTACTACACTAAAATATTGTTTTACTTTTTACATTCCCCAGACTGAGTACTCGTGGGCAACAATTAACTAGTGCATCCCGGTAATTAAGCTCCCTTGAAATTAATTTAAACTAAGTGGACACCTGTTCTCAGAAGGGGAGTAAAATCCAGGTCAAATCCTATAGAGACAGCATGTTACTGTCAGAAGGCTTTTCCAAATGCATTTGTTCTGTCCATGAGGACCACAATACATGTGACCAATGTGTCCTAGAATCTTCTGTAAATACCTTTATGAATTTGCAATATGAAATAGATTGGCTTTAAAACATAGTTATTTGAAAAGCAATTCTTTATGTGTAAAATTTAAAAAATATATATATTTTTCAAATTTTTAATTTCACATTCATAATGCATTTGGAAGCTGTGTGCTGGACATAGATCAAAGAAATAGCTATAGGACTGACGTTTTCAGTCAGATGACACAGAAATAACTTTGCAGTCACAAGCTAGATAGCACGGATAGCTGTGAATGTCCAAAGTTATCCAGGAAAACACCACAGAGACACAAACAACATCTGCTATCTCCCCCCACACACACGCACACACACACACACACACGCACACATTTCACGCATGCACACACACACATTTCTTTTTTATGTCATGTCACCTTACCGACACCCTCTCCATTACTGTGTCTTGGTCACATGAGAAGTGTGACACCCACACCTGCCACTCACCCAAAACAGGAAACAGGGTTTGAAGCTGGACATGCTAAGTGAGAGGCAGCGGCAGCAGTGCTATTCTGTCTCCTGTCATGTAGAGAAGGAAAATTATAGCATGAAACTCATGACCACACACGCACAAGAGCACACAAGCACACACACACACACACACACACACAAGGATCTCTATATACTGTATCCCTGATTCCATGAAAGTCACTCTAAGCCCATTCATTAATAATAATAATGACATCTGGTCGTTTATGTGCCATTTTTGCTCAGCTCCATTCATTTAAATTGAGGTCAATTCGATTCAATTTTTAATCCATTTAGCATCATTAGCTTAATATAGCCTAATGTTGTCTCTCGTCTAGCCTAATCTCTCATCTTGTCCGCTGGACTCGATATCTTGATTTTTTAGCATGCTAATGGCTAAGCAGACAGCTAGCGCTAAGTGGCCATGCCATGTGGCATGTCAGGTTTTGGTGTCAGCTTCATTTATTTTAGTTTTCCTTCACACCCAGTGTCTCTGCTAAGCTAAGCTAGCGGTGTGCACTTCCCTTCATCATCCACGCTGGGTATTCCTGTTCTCTTCGGTTCTCTTGCGGATAGAACCTCATGCCACCCACTAGGAGCTGTGCTGTGGCATGTGGACTTGGCCTACGGGAGGGGAGTGGAGTGGAGCTTTTAATAGAACAGTCGCACAGTCGCACACTCACTCACTCACTCACTCACTCACTCACTCACTTAGCCCAAGAGATCAGTACAGTGCAATTAAGCCCAGCCATCTCTCCAGTTACATTAGAGGAGTCATCTGTTCACAATAAGCAGTGTATGGCTTCAGAACCAATGACCAGGCTCCATCGAGACACACTGTTTACACACACACAGCTATAAAAGAAACATTTAACTACATGGGGGATTAGAGTGGGGGAAAAAATTGTACTTTTTAGTAAAAACACAAAACATTTAGTATATGAGTTCAGTTTCATCCTTAAATGCATTTAGTAGACTGTAGACTGTTGTGTAAAACAGAAAATGTTCACATGGGGCTAGAATGAGTCTAAAGATAATACTAGCTAAATCTAAACAATGGTTTTTAGAACTTTAAAGTTTAAAGACAACTGGAGGCACATGAAAGCCAGGGCATTGCTTTTGTGGATTAGTGACGAGATCTGGGCACCAGTGCAACTGAGACTACACTGATAACATTAATACCCATGACACCCAAGCCCTTGCAGGCTAGCAGCGAGTTATCCCTATACCCTGACGTAGCGATCAGAGAATCGAGCGAGCGAGTGAGCCATAACAGCCCCACGCTCAATTTGTCCCGGCACACTCGTACGTCTTCCCAACCGTCCACCTCGCCCTCCGGCAGCTGAGTTGAACCTTTTTTCCGAGGCCGCAGATGCGATGGCTTGGAGGTCCAGCCTCAATTGCCGTGGGCAGCCGTAAACGTCTCCCGGCATATAATTAGAATATTATTTACTGTGTCGAAGATAATTGAAATTGATTAATCATATGTGTTCAGGGCACCCTAAACTGGCAGTGACACTCCTCCCCCTCCCCCTCAACAAGCCCACAGCCAGAGATGATTATGGTCGGGGGGGGGAGATGGAGGGAGGGAGAAAGAAAGAAAGAGAGAGAGAGTGTGGGGGTGGGGGTGGGAGGGCAGAGAGGGATTGAGAGGAAAAAAAGACCTGGAGCAAGTGCTGAGTGAGTGATAACATGGGGCATGCTGATGGAGTTGAAATCAAATCAATAGCAATGAAGTGCTGGCAGGCTGACAAGTGGACAGGGAGAGAGAAATAAAGAGAGAGAGAGAGAGAGAGAGAGAGAGAGAGAGAGAGAGAGATGCTCCTTGATGCAGAGAAAGCTGTTTATCCTGTGTGTGTGTGTGTGTCTGTGTGTGTGCCTGTGTGTGTCTGTGTGTGTGTGTGTGTATGTACATAACAGTGTGCAAGACCTGACCTGTTTGACCAAGAGTACCCTTTGTGTATATGTGTAATGTGTGTGTGAATATGAAAGACTGCATGAGACCAGAAACATGTTTGACCACATGTGCATGCATCTGTGTGTGTGTGTGTGTGTGTGTGTGTGTGTAAGAGAAGTGTTACGCAATGTGCAAACGGCTGTACTGGAGAAGAGAGAAAGCAATTCTCAGAAGCAGGCAGGTGGGGGGGCCATGAGGCGAGTCGAGTCGAAAGGGTAGCGAGGCGAAGCGAGTAGGGTGAGGGGGTGAAGGGTGAAAGGTCGGCGGATGCCCCACAGCTGGATCGCCCCCGCTTTGAGGTCAGCGCTGCCATCCGGCGCACGAGGACACGGACGAGCGCAGATGGAGAGCTGGTCAGACAAGGACGGCCCTGAGCCCCGGCGAAGAGCTCTAGCAATCAGCCCCCTCAACAGTCCTCCTAATAAGGAAACACAGTACGCCTGTGGTCTACCCCTCCATCTTGTGTGTGCACTCCACGGGGGTACTTCAAGCCCCTGCTGAGGACCTTGATGAGGGTAATTTTAAGCATATTAGGGGTAATATATATTTATAGCAAAATATAGGTAAGTAAGTATCAGATTTACAAGCTAAATGAGGCATACGCAGTGGAACGACCTTGAAGGACACAAAGGGCCCCACTCACTGTCAGAAAGTAGTGCACATAAGATGGATGGATATATCAGTGAGTTGTCACAGAACAAAATGTTAGGAACAAGTTTTACACATAAGATTTGCTTTCATATATTGATTTTCTTTTTATTCTTTGTTGTCATTTGTTGTCAGTCTTTTGTTATTTTTGTCTTTTGTAATACCTTGTGGCGTGGTTATCAAAATGGGAACATTTCACACAAGTTCACATACTGGCGAGGTTGTGAAAATGTGAATCTTTGCTAAAAAAATCACTACTCCAGTTCTTTAACAATGTTATTTTAAGGCGAGATCCAGCTTTACTGCTTAGAGACCAGGCCGTCTGTCACTGCTTTTATCAGCCTGTGGTATGAATGGGGCTGGAAGCTTTTAAAGTTAATTCCCTCTGAATTTAGTAGCTCAGAGAAAAATCTCTTTCAAAAAAAAAATTGCAGATGGAATTATTTTGCCTTCAGAAACAGTCTGAGTGTGGAGAGATAGATAGAGGGCCCGTGAGAGCAAAAGTGGTGCAGAGACAAGCAAAGGAAAAAGGACGGGAGGGAGGGAGAGCGGAGAGAGAAGAGAAGAAAGGATGGAGAGTCATTATGTAATAATAAGTGCTTTTGGGTAAGAATGGTGGATTACGGTAACATTTTCAATCAGGACCACTCTCGTCCAGTACAGTAACGATCTGTAAGGACACAGGGAAGCAGGCTACTTATCGGCAGTCTTTAGCATGATGATGTCGAGGGTTTTTTTCTCATCACTCTGGTGCGAGTGTATGAGTGTGTCGACCAGAGGTTACTTCACCCACTTAAGCAACCAAACATCAAAGGTGGGGAGAGGCAAGACCCATGTAAACAAGAAGAGATAGAGTATTGCGCTCAAGGTTGAGGCAATGTGCACTTTTGTTCCTCTAAATTAAGAGGTGTTGGCCCCTTGAAGGATCTGCAGAGAGAGGCTCTGCTCCGAGAGTAAAGAGAGTGAGCGAGTGCAGGTGATGCTAGCTGGGCCAGCGGAGAGGTTATGGCCCTGTAGAAAGACGGCGAGTGGAGACAGCGCTTCTGTATCGATCGGCTCAGAGAGGCTCTGCCACTGAAAGGCAAGAAAGTGAGAGGAGAGGAGAAAAATACTGCACTTTGAAGGAGGAAAACAACAGGAACAAGGCAAGACAACAACCTAGCCTAGCACTGCTTACGAAACAGAAAGGCTAGCAAGTGTGTTTCAAATCTCACAAAGCAATTATGGTGTGTTAATACTAGCATGGTTATGTCTTTTCTAACTGAGAGTAGCTTTTTAATAAGACAGCTAATGGCTCTCAGTGCTAATTAAAAATGTCCATAGAGGAATACACCACCTCTCTGGAAAATGAGCTTACTTGCTATATAGTCCAGACTTACGTAAGAAGATACGTGCACTGCACTGTCTGCTTGGTTTGCCCGACAGCTTCCAGTCTGACATCCCAACTGTTAGCTATAGCTTCTCGGCTAACTGGTGTAATCCACTTTCCATTGAATTAGGCTAATGGTGGGGGATGTCAGACGGTGTTATTGAATGCACAAGAAGAGAAGGGTATTTGTCCTCTTATCTAACTCTGGGGTACATTACAGCCAAGTTAATACCCCAAACAGGTGGTGTGTGCCTTTAAATCCTGAACCGAGGACTTCTGAAGTGCCCCAAAGCCTTTAGCATATACACTGATCTGATACAAGGGTGCTGCTAGAAACTGTGGGCCTCCTAAAAGAAAACAATTCTGTGCCCTGACCCCAATCAGATCATAGTCCTCTTTGGGCACCTCTGAACCCCCCCTTCCCCCCCAGGCAGTGCCTGACTGATAAGCTGCAGTGGTTGCTGTGTCTATCCTAAAGATTCGGGAATTGGGATGTGTGGGGTGGGTATGGGGACCACTAAGACCACCATGCAGGCATGTGAGACACAGGTGAGTATGGCAAACCAGTGGCCATTACAGGTCAATCCATGGTCAAGCAAGCAGGCTCACTGGCAGAACTTGACTGGAGTACCTTTATTATTGCAGCAGCTGCTGTGCAGTTTTTTTATCCTCAGTTAACAACTCATCACAGGCAGGCCTAGTCTCAGTGCAGAGTGGTTAGTGGCCTGATATATTGAAAAGTCCTGCCGGTTGCTCTGTTTTGTCAGGTGGGATTTGGAAAAGGTTGTTCTAGAATGGTGCTCAGACTCCATAGCTGCCATTAGTGTCCAACAGATTTTTTTTTTTTTTTTTTTAACTTTCCGTTTGGAGGGAGGGTCAGTGCAGACAGGAACAGGTCTGGATCATTGTCCAGTTGCTACTGCTGAGGATGGGCATCTTCCAACATCAGGTTGGATCCTGGCTGTTTGTACGCCTGATGCTGTAGTTACAGATCAAAGAAAGAGAGTAGTCTTCTGGTTGCCACTTTCTGGTGAGTGGCTGGAGGTGAAAATGTGACCTCTGGCAGAAAGGACACTTACAAGGATGCTCTCCAATGGACTGGGAAAGCTGCTGGGTGGGAAGGATGGATCCACAGGAGATGTAGTGGCACATGTGTATCGAGCCAAGACCATTTTCTCTAGGGTGACCAAACGTCCTGTTTTCCCAGGACATGCTCTGTTTTCATGTCCTGTCCTGGCCGTCCTGTTTTTTTTTTTTTGTTTTTTGTTTTTTTATTTAAGGGCTAAATAATGCATGCAGCACCATCAGCTTGGTTATAAATGTGCTATACCAAAAATATAGGAAGTGTTTTGATTTTTTGTTTTGCATTGTGCCTCTGGGTAAAAAATACAACACTTTACAGTAGTTTGAATTTGACTGCAGTGCCAGTTCTGGCCACAATTCCGCATATAGCACCTTAAATGAACATATCAAGAGATCACAAAGCAGGCACAGTTTTCATGCTTACTATGTACGACTGTGAGTTTAGCAATTTATCACTTTATTTATATGTATTTATATGTATCACACTTTTATTTAGATAGTCCTATAGTCCTATACACTATCTACAGCCGCTGAGACTGTTAGTAAACCATCTGTTGAAACTCTGTGCCTTGTTGAGGTTAGGGACAGGGTTTTATGTTTGGTTGATTAAGGTGAGGTAAGGCAGTAAACAACAAACACAATAAAACTGAATTTCAACAAACCATCTGTTAAGTCTCTGTTGACGAACTATTCCAATTTAAGTGTTACCATCTATCCTGCAACAAAGCTTTGGGGACATATGTTGCCTTGTGTAAAACATTGCAACAACGCACAATAAATACACAGTTGTATTCCTCATTAATACACAGGGGCACTCACGCCTGCCAACTATTTCTGCAATGTTTGGGTTTCCTAACATGTTAACACAATCTTAGCTGCTTGTTCCTGTCCTAATCCTGGCTGATAAATGCTTCGTGCATGCTGGGTGAACAGTGTGTGCATTCATATGTAGGTTACTTAGGCGTGAGGAGGACCTTATGTACAGGGAGCGTGGCCAGGGTGGTAAAAAAGAGCACGACTTATTGCCTCTTTCGTTTTAAAACAGATGACTCAGCGCTCTCGCAATCATCCGTGCCATCTGTCTCCGAAAACATGGCTATTGTAGAGCAGCAACAGCTAAAAGCATTTTCTCTCCAACTCTTTCTTTCTCTCTTTCTTTCTCTCTCTATCTTTAATATACACACTTGCTCTCTCTCTCTCTCGTCCTCTTTTCATACCTGAGAAGAAGTACTTAAATAAATAGTCTGTGCAAGTGTGTTTGTTTTGTTTGCTTCGTATAACCCCCACCATTGATTTGTATAATACAATAATACAATAAGCTGTGGAGCTGGCAGACTATGGACAGAACAGTGTGTCTGCCACTTGTGCAGACTGATGAATGGTGTTTTTACAGTCATAGTGCAACGTGACAGCCACAAACAAAAATGGCTGACAGTGCTGACCAACATTTATTCATTACTGATATAACTGCACACAAACACCGTATCTAATTCTGAACAGGATGGCTGCATACAGTATGCATGCTGAATAGGCATGCTATTATTAATGTTAGTGAGCCACGTCCGATGAGGAGGAAGTGGTTTTGTGCGTTCACAGCGTGAGTCCTACAGCTGCAACCTGGACTATAGCAGTGTCACCAAGAGAGAGACCAGTGTCAGCTGTCTGATTGTATCACTCAGTGGGAGCTGAATCATAAATGAGAATCCTTTTAAACACTTTGAACAGCATTTGTGATGAAGACTTTGCTTTTAGGGTGAAAAATCCCTATTTTGATTGAGCTCTCAGAGGACATTGTGAAGATTACTTTTAGGAATGAGGTTCAAGATAGACCAAATTTACACAAAGCTTTGATTCAAAAAACAAAATGTTTTTTTTTTTTTTTTTTCATTTTTCTTTGCAGGCTTAACCACCAGAGCCTCATGTTTACTGTACTGTTATGTGGGGACGGATTTACACATCAAACTTTAATCCATCTAGTCTTCGTTCTTCTTGAGGAGCAAATGAGGCGTCTGGGGAGGGATAAAAACACCTGATGTTGACAAATGGCAGAACTGGAAGCTCCACGCAAAGTGTGGTCTGTGTGTGCACATGCTCCATTAGCTGTGTGTGTGTGTGTGTGTGTGTGTGTGTGTGTGTGTGTGTGTGTGTGTGATACGGGTATTTGGTTCCACCTGTCCAGTGACTTGAGAACAGGTGGCCTGCTCAATGTGAACTCATTGAATTCGGTCCATGAAAAAGGAGGAGGCTGCCTGCCCAGCAGGAGATGGGAACTGTGTCGGTGTGAGTGTACGAGAGTGATTGTGTGTGTGTGTGTGTGTGTGTGTGTGTGAGAAAGAGAGAGAGAGAGAGAGAGAGAGAGAGAGAGAGAGAGAGAGAGTGTATGAGAGTGATTTTGTGTGTGTGTGTAAAAGTGTGTAAAAGTGTGTACAAGAGTTATTGTGTGTGTGTCTGAGCATCAGTGTGTGAATTTGTGTATGTTTATGCATGTGTATGTGTATGTGTATATGTGTGTGGTTCAACTTCAACACCTACTCATCCCACAGCAACAGCATACAAAATGAAAACAAAAGAGGGCAAGAAAAAAAAAAATCAGGAATAAAAATAAAAAAATCACGAATCCCTGTCGGTCTGTCCACGATCCACAATGGGCAGAGATCCGCAGCCCTTGTTGACCAGAGCCACTCTGTCATTAGCGTGACCTTACCCAAGGCCTGATGAGCCACCCGCTTTGTTTGCCCCCGAGTGCCCCCCGTGACAAACACCCACTCAAACAAGCAAAGCATAACTGCCCTGATCAAAGGTGCTATTTGCACATCAATGTGCGACACAAGAGGGCGAATGAATGGGGCACTCTCAATATCCCCCCCTCTCTGTCTTTCTCTCTCTTTCACTCTCTCTGTCTTTCTCTGTCTCTTTCTTTCTTTTGGTCTCCCTTCCTCTCTCTTTTTCCCCCCAACTGCTTGTAAATAAGGGGGCTGGAAGATGAAAGGCAATGATCGCGGTGCTATTCCTGTCGCATTAAGTGTCGCTCTGCTCTGTCTCGGTGGGACGTGCGTCACGAACGCGTTTGCCTGATCGAAAGGAAAAACGGCCTCCGCTGCCAAGCATTCGGAGGGGAGAGAGAGCAGAGCAGAGCAGAGCAGAGCAGAGCACCACATCCTCCGAGTCCAATTACTGACGAGCATGTTTATTTCTACCTTGCAAAGCGAACGAACGGGACGAACAACACCTCCGGGGGTACCATGGTAACTCTAGCACTCTATCCACTGTGCCAGCGGATACCGCAAGCGGGCTTGAATAACAGCTGTATTTCTGGCACATGAAGAGATATCAGCTTATCGTTTCATCGATTGTGTGTGCGATGACGCATCTGGGCTTCTAATGCATCCCACAGAATGGTGTTACAGCTCTAGCCTTAGCTGTGTTGTTTTTTTTTCTAAAGGAGAAAACATCCCAGTGTTTACCTTCATGTGTGGGAGTTTTTTTATTTTTATTGTTTTTATAAAGCTGCACTTTTAATGCACTGGTAATGCACTAGCTGTATTTGATGTACAGAGACTAACCTCAGTCCATATGCCTACATCAATGTCTACCATCCATAGGCCTACACCAATGAAACATTAAACATCTAATGTATGTGGGGGTTTATTTGGGGTGAAATAACTAAAATTACATGTGTCATATGTGAAACCTGTTTGACAAATCAAGTCTTTGGGTTTGTGAATCTAATCCAAAGCGCTGGTACCAAAGGGAAACGAACAGATGCTGAGGCCTGGGTCGGTTGTGAAATCCGGCTTGTGTAGATGGCCTCGGCAAATGCTAAGCCTTTTTGAAAAACTAATCTTGAAAGTGATATCTCCAGAGGGTTACAGTAGATGAGAGTATAGGCCTGACTAAGATATTACTACATCCTCGGCGGTGCATTTCAGTTCATTTGTAATTCACCGCTTTAATGTAGAGCTTCAACATTTAAGCACATTTGGAATTAAAGTTTAATGTATACATTTTGAAAGTTTAATATATAAGAAATTAGGCTTTTTTTTTTCCGTGTTTCCAGTTTGATGCTGACTGTAGCACTCATTACAGGGTTCGACGAGGCCTATACCATAAAAGAGGATAAAATCTCCTTGATCTTTGCAGCCAGCCTTTGCCAGCTACAAAAACACCCCAAACAAACCAGATACAGGACGCTTTATCAGTGCACTTTATCTTGGACATGGCAGGCAGGCTGGTCTACAAGCATGCGTGGGGCAGGCAGGGGTAGTTAGTTACAGCTCAGTGACGACATTAGAAGCACAGCTCGCCTCAGTAACCGCGCGACCCAGGATGTACGTCTCGCGTAAGGTGCGTTGCATAAGGCGGCTTTAAAGCACACACACCCACACACACTCACACACATACACACTCACACACATACACACAGACACACACACACACCCACACACACACCCACACATACACACAGACAGACACACACACACACACATATGTACGTCTCGCGTAAGGTGCGTTGCATAAGGCGGCTTTAAAGCACACACACCCACACACACTCACACACATACACACTCACACACACACACACACATACACACACTCACACACACACACACACACCCACACACACACACACTCGCCGTGTCAACAGCCAGGTGCCCTTTGTGTCCCCTCCATCTGCGTGTGTCACATGACCGGTCCCCACCTGTTCCCTCTCTCCCAGGCTCCGCTATCATTATTATCTCATTGGCCAGAAAATGAGTGCAGGCGCAGGCACAGGCCTGTTTTTTTTTCTTTTCTTTTTTTTTTCTTTTTTCTCCTCCTCCTTCTTCTTCTTCTTTGAACCACAGGTCTGTCTTTTTTACCCCAGATTCTTATCCCCCTTATCTGCTGCCACGGTGGCTGTGCACCGGCAGGGACCCTTTTGCTAATCATGATTAAAGCGTACTGAAAATAACAAGCCAGAAAATAGCAACTGCCAGTTCCAGGGTGTCAAAAGCGGGAGAGAAGAGAGAGAAGAATTGCTCAAGGCGCTCAATGACTGGAATATCTAGGGGGTTAGTTAGTTAATCTGCCTGCCTGTCTGTCTGTGTAGGGATAGAAAAGAAAAGAGAAATGACAAAGCATTTGAAGGAAGTGATGCAGTCTATAGTAAGAACTTGGTTTATTTCTTTATATATTTCTTCTTTTACTTGTGACCTTGTGCAAAGGGCATGTTAAAACTTAAGTTCTTGACTTAAGAACATAATAACAAATAAAACCATATGCAATAAAGTAATTTAGGCAATAACCTCTTCTAAAGGAAACAGACACATAATTATGATAGGCATGATAAACTGTGAACTTCAATGTTACTTCCTGTGAATGACTAAAACATTTTTAGTTCTGAGAAGGGGGGGGGGGTGAGAAAAAGTTAAAGAGCAGCTCCCATGAGAGAGGGAGAGAAAAAAGAGAGAGTGACATAGAGAGAGAGAGAACGAGAGTTTGCCGTGGTGTTAATGTGGTTGGTGAGAGGACCGACGAGAGGCTGGCAGCGTGAGGGACATGCCCCTCCTCCAGCAGCCTAGCACTTAGCTTGGTGTTGCTATCCCTCCACACACCACACCAGATGCACATCACAGGACCCATCTTATCGGCCTTCGCATTTCAGCACCTCTACTGCTGCCATGTCCCCTGCAGTTGTTGTTGTTGTTGTTATTGTTGTGGCTTTTTCTTTCTTTATGGCAGTCGACAGCATTAACACAGTCACTCTTAGTTTACATCCATGAACAGTCTTAACAGGACGTGGGGTTTTTAAGGAAACTAGCTCATGATGACTGAGGGGAAAAATGCATTTCGGTTAATTTCATTGTTATTTATAGCGCAATAACACCATCACCCTGCCATTGTCACTGCCAACACTTCGAGCAGCAGTGGTCAGCAGTTCCTAAATAGGGAGAGTAAAATCGCAAGACAGTAATAAAAAATAATAGGTTTAATAGGAGGGGAAAAACTCATCGAGTTGGTTAACATTCCTCACATGAACACAGCCTTCGGGCACACATACCAGGTTTTTTGAGATATTACTACTGTTAGAAAAAGAGAGAGACAGAGAGTGAGGGAGAGAGAGAAACAGAGAGAGACAGAGAGAGAGAGAGAGACAGAAACAAAGATGGACAGCCAGACAGCAGACAGCACATGTGTGAGACACCTGCTGGACTCCAGCTGTAAGTGTCATGCTTTGTCATTTGTTTTTTTTTGTTTTTTTTTTTCCAGACTACAGTTAGCTGCTCTCTTTAGCACGCTAAAGCCCGTCACTGGAGTGACAGCTAATCTTACAACCCCACATAATTTCACAGATTAAAAACCATGACAAAGTGTGCCAGGAGCTAAAAGCTAAACAGGGATGTGAAGTGGCTTACATAATGGGCAACTGCCGAACAGATGTGACTTACAGTTGGCGTGCACTGGGCCTAACAACAACCCCCCCACCCCTCACCCCCCTGACAACCACCACCACCACCAAAAAAAAGACCGTTGGCCCCCATTTAGGGATTGCAACAGGGTGTTGTGTCACAGTGTGGTCTATTTTAATCTGTCCAGAAAAGTCCTTATCAGATCCACTTTTTCCACCCACTCGAGCAGAGGCTGATAATGTGTTTGCTCAGGCTGTAAGCCGCTCTTCCACTGAGTGTGTGGGTTTCTTTAACCAAACAGAGCCACACAGCAAAAGCGACACAGTTAACGGAGGCTCCCCAGCGCCTAAAATATTTATGCCCAGGCTTACGTAAGGCACAGACACTGTATATACCTCAGGCGTTTCCAGAGACAGCAGGTGTGTGTGTACACGATTGCAAATTCTCCGTACTGGCAACACAAAGGTCAGCTGGATTGTCAAACAGACCCTGGGGGTGTTCCGACAGGCAGTCAACATCAGTACCCCCCCCCCCCCCCCCCCCCCCCCCCTCACCGAATGCCTGAGCGTTTATTATTTCTGCTAATGTTCTCTTCTTGTAGCGTGACGGTGTGGGCTAGTGAATGCCTAATCAAATGGCAGCCAGAACTTCTGAAATGTAGCACATCAGTATTCAAGACAGCCAGTCGGTGACAAAGAACATCCAATGGAAAGGTACTGCATTGGCTGTCAGCTACTGAGGCACTCAGACAATGTGTTCACAGTGTGAGAGCTGATGGGGAGGAGACAACTGTCAGGCTGCCTATATGTCTAACCATGGGGGTAAGGATTTGGCTGGTTAGCTTCAGCCGATTAGCAAGGCACTTCCTTGTTGCCATATCACCAGAAATTGCATCATATCCGCCCCCGTTTTCCCCATGCTGATTGGTGGGTGTCCCACTCTTAGTTCATGCAGGAGGGTGTCAACACGCTACATCACCGTCCATTTTTGAACATCCAATGCCCTTCCTTAATATAGCTTTCTGCAACTACCTCACGTCCATCAGTAACGTGCCACTTAATTGGCCAGGTAAATTGGGGGCAGAAATGAGCCCCGTGACACTCCATTTTGACACCTTGGAAAATTTGTTCAATTTTGGCAGAATTTACTAGCCTAACATTTCCCTTTTAAATGAATGGGGGCGGGACTTCCTCACTTCCTCCAGTTAATATGATACCTCCATGAGTCTAACTGTCACTCTGTCTCTCAACTGCCACCACTTCCCTTCGGCTTTCCTCCCAAACTTCCTGCTGCCAGCTATCTCAGCTGCAAAGCACACACTCTCCTTTCTCTCTCACATACAAACACACACACAGACACACACACATACACACACACACACACACACACACACACACAAAAACACACACACAAAAACACACGACTACAAACAAATGCATGCTTCCTGGCACGGCCAAGGAGACCAGTTGGCTAGTTGCGCCCATCGGCTCTCGCAAGCGCTGATGCCTTCGCAAGAGAAGTGCTGACATGACTGCTAAGCCCAAGGAAGGGCAGCAATAGCAGCAGCAGCAGCAGCAGCAGCAGCAGCCTTCCGTCAGGAACCACATGTCCCATCTCTGTGAGTTACAGCCACCACTTAAAAAGATACTGCCTCCAACCTCCAACCAACCGCACTGACCGACACCCCCACCCCCACCACCCAAACCACCCCCACCAGCCTCCACCCCCTGCTGCTACTGCCTCCCCAACCCCCACCCCCACCCCCACCCCCCCGCCCACTCAACCCATCTGTATACCTCACCTCGCCCTACCTCCCTGACGTTCCAAGCCTCTTACACAAGAGTGGAGCTGACGGATTAGGTGTCGTCACCCGCACCGCCTAAGTCACGTACAGGTTATAGAGCAGGCAGGGCCGGGAGGAGGGGGGGTGTTGGATGGAGGATGGGGGGGGGGGGTGGTGAATGGCGGTGGATGGGCGAGGGGGGTAGGGAATGTGGGGCAGGGTTTCCTGTGGCATCCCGAATTGGCAGCGGGGGCACCGTCAGGTGGGGCGGGGAGGGGGACCTAAAGGTCAAAGGTGACGCCCGTGGAAAGCAATCCCGAGCACTCCGAGAGTGGAGTAAGGGAATCGGAGATGGGGGGTGGAGGGGTTTGAACAGCTGTGCATTATAAACAAGAGGAGTCAACACACTCTAGTTCACCTCACAGCAACCTCACTACCCTATGCACACACACACACACACACACACACACACACACACACACTACATTACACGTACATTACACACATCTCACACATGAACATACACACACACACATACACACTCCCACACTCCACTCCATGGACAGCCTGTGTAAGTGCCGCCATGCTAACCTTAGAAAAGGCACACAACCTCTGTAGATGACTCATAGCAAATCATCACATATTCTGCCATAACAGCCCTGTTATGTTCCAAGCAGCAAGTAAAGCTGTGTGCTCAGAGGAACTTCATGTTTTAAACAGGACTTGTCAGGCCCGTCTGACGCAAGTGCTACACGTTGTGGACTAAATAAGGAAACACTTTCGGGACCTTGGTAGACCCGTGTACTGCAGATATTTGTTTTTCTTTTAATGTTCAGTGTATCACTAATCCTAAGCAGACAAACCAAATTAACATGGGAAATCCTATTAACACAATGTAAAAAAGGGGGAAAAAATGGGGGGGGGGGGGGGGTGTCTTGTTGGATGTCTGCGCTGTCCCAGAATGCTTTTCTAGTCTTTACCTGTGACTAGATAGAAACGTCTACATTGGCTGCCCAGCACTGGGGCTATGAGGCAGACTGCACTGTGTCACGTCTCAGTCTTTGGACAGCCCCTCCAGAGGAAGGCTCCTGTCGATGCGCCTGATCGATGCAAACACACTTACATCTCACTTGTGCCCTGAGCCCAGTGTTGCCCCACAACCCTGCAGAGATGGTAGAGGAGAGGTGTGTGTGTGTGTGTATGTGCGTATGTGCGTGTATCTGTTTGTGTTTTTGTGTGCATATGTGTGTGTGTGTGTGTGTTTGTGTGCATATGTGTGTCTGTGTGTGTGTGTGTATGTGTGCATTTGTGTGTGTGTGTGTGTGCATGTCTCTGTGTGTGTGTGATGTGTGCGTGGTGGGGTCTGTGGAGTACTACTACGTACAGGGAAAGGGGGTGGGGATGGTAGTTGGAAGCCCCAGAGCAGATGGTGGGCATTGGACATCAATGGAGAGGGTCCCACCCCACGATGCTGGACTTCCTGGAGGCAAACGTGGCAATCAGCCTTCAACACCACGGTGAGTCGTGAGTCAGACCTCCAGCGTGGAGAAAACTGCTCATCTGTTGGGGTCTAAACACACATGTACATACACAGATACATGTACATACACAGATACATGTACAGTACACTCATGCACAAGCAACAACCACACACAGACCTACAGTAGTACCGTGTGAAGATTGCCGTCACGTATGCTTAACTTAATACAGAATGAACTCTACCACTTCAACTGATCAGAATAATGTATACTTATTGAATATAGCTGGTGAACTATGGTGCTTCGAACCAGTTATTTAAGCCCATTTATGAAAAAAAAAACACTTCCACAAAGGGCGCACATTTTCACAAATGCTCTACATATACCCAATCATAAGATCAGTTCATTAGAAATTGTTGGAAGAAGAATGTGGGTAAAATAGAGTATTTCCATGGAAACCAACTGTAATTGGAAAATAAATATTAATTTAATTTCCAACTAACAACTACTGAATGAAACTACCCTGGGAGACTTAATATTTAATCAACTGCAATGCTCTTTAATCTGGTTTAGGGTGTCACAACACTGAATCCCCCTTGTGTTAACTATGAGCAAATCCAATAATATTATTATGTCACCTAGCCTTTCTCAATCTAAAGGACACGGAGAACAACAAACACATTAGCCTCTGGCTATTTTCAGTGCTTGGTACACTCACACATGTAGTGGATTAAAAACCCAAAGTAGTACACACATGTTATTTTTAGCCCAGCACATTCCCTGTTTGTGGCTTGAGGTTTTCCTTTCCCTCAGAAAACCTACTGCCTTCTGTTCTGTTCTGTTCTGTTCATTCACTAGGAAAGATATAGGCCAGTCTTAGCCTTAGCCCTGGTCGCTAATCACATAACCTTGTAAGATGTTCCTAGCTATAGACAGCGAGTAGCGACTGACTGACCTCAATCCCCACCCCTTCACTCATTCACTTACTCACTCACTGGGCTCCTAGGTTACTGTCTCCCTCAGGAGGACTGCTTCTATAATTAGGGTTAGCGCCCCGTGGTAAACGCACAGTGTAAACGCAGCGGTATGCTATGCTACGGCTACGGCTACGCTACGGTACCCCTTTGGCACCTGACAAATCCATCTCATCCCAAAATCCAGGACGTACTGTGGCATTCCAGCTTTCCATGGAGCCTGTCCGCACAAGCAAGCAAGCTCGCCATCTGTATAACTCGGAGTAGACCCAGCTAATATAATCTACGGCCACAGTGAGCGTGTTACGAGATGCCCAGCCCTAGGCTATTAATGGTGGAAACAACAATTCAAAGGGGTGTTTTAAACCAATAACATACTGGCACATCCTGTGTAAAGTATACAATAAATACTAACACCTGTACAACAACAGCGAATGTGACCACGAAGCATCTCATAATTTTTTTTCTTTCCTCCCTCCATCCCTCTCTTCGTCTCTCCATCCCTCCCTTTATATCTCTCTCTCTCTCTCTCTCTCTCTCTGTCTGTCTCTCTCTCTTTCACTTTTTTATATAATGCTAGACAAAGCTCATTTGAGAGTGCCTGTGTGTATCAGTTCTCTTGGAGCAATTCTGCAGTTAATCTGAGGCAGGATTTCACCATGTCCCTCTCTATCTTTCCCTCTTTCTCTCTCTCTCTCTCTCTCTCTCTCTCTCTCTCCCCCTTATAAAAGTTTAACTAGCCTGCTGGCAGCAGGCCTGTGTGTTGGCTCGACTGTGGTGGCAAGCATTGTCAGGCAGGTGTCAGGTCTGTACAGAAGCCCTTGCCACCCCGGCCGCAAAGGTCAATGGGATACTGGAGGACAGGAAGACAGAGTCATAGAGTCTGTCATGGTCAAATCATAGTCCAAAATGCACTACTTAGTGGATCACCCAGTGCAACTGATACACTGAATATGGTCCTATACAGAGAAAGGTTTCAGACAGAGCTTTGGTGGGTGGGTGTCTGTGCTTTTTTTCCCAAATGTGAACCATAGTAAAATTCCCCAGCCACTCGACAAAAAAAATATTATTAGGTGTCTGAAATCTACTTTTTTACCAAACCAGCATTTGGCCGAGGTGTGGTGCCAATTTCCATCCCTAGTGTGTGTGTGTGTGTGTGTGTGTGTGTGTGTGTGTGTGTGTGGTGGTAGGGCTATGAGCTTCATTCTCTGACAGACACAAATGCACTGGAACACAATAAGCTGAGTCTGGTGAAACAGCAGAAGGAGACAGGAGAAGATAAAGCATGCGCTCAGATAGACAGCAGGCTATAAACTCCAAACTCGGCTTTACCCAAAAATCCATTAAAACAGGGAGCTGAACTCTAAAAGATGGTTGGAAAGACAATCTCACCAATCTCAGCCTCATCTTCAAATCTCCCCGTTACGTTACCCACGCAAAAAATAAATACGTAAAAAAAATAATAAATAAAAACAGAAAAAATACAAAATAAATGAGGATAGGATAGACGAGAGGTCAAGCCGGGGTCAGTCACTGACGGCAGAACAATGACCAACACCCCCGCAAAACTCCCAGCAGAGTGGCAGTGTGTTGTAAACAGCAACCCAGGCGCAGTAACAGATGCACTCAACAGCTGCCATCCACTCTCAAAAGGTAATTACATTGTGTTTGCAACAACAAAGAGACAAAGAGTAACTGTTCACTAATTTGTACCCCAATCTTGTTGCCAGTGGAATAGGGGCAGCACAGGGAGGAGGGTGCGGAGTGGTTACTCCATCACACGTTAAGTGTGACAAGCAGACAAGGCAGAGTGAACCGAGAGTGAATCGTGAGGAGGAAGAGTGTCTTATGCTATTGCTAAAGCAGCAGTTTAATATCTGTCATCAACTCCGAAGCAAAGACAGAAACGTCCACAAGTCTTAATCATTAGCTGCCTACATGGCATTACATTACATTGCATGGTAACAGATAACTATATCCCACGTGACTTACAGATATGGGAAGACAATCAAGCTACAATACCATAAAAGATTTAACGTCAAATCCAAAATGTTTTCTCATTCACTATGTAATGCACTATGTAGAGAATCAACTAATGTAAAGTACACACTACAGAGTGCAAGATTTAGTGTAAGAGTGAACGTTTCGGTCAGGGCCTAAGAGAAGAGAAAGTGTTTAGTGTTGGCCAATCAAGAGCAAGTGGCAAGCAGACCTATGGGAGTTTTGAGTTCTATGTATGGGACGGACAGATGGACAGATAGATAATTTATATATATATAATAAATATCCATTATCATATATGTGCATGCTCACCCTTTACTGACAGTGATTTGTTTTGATAGGCACAGCTGTGTGTGCAAGAGAGTGTCCGTCTTTACTGTATGTAAGCCACTGGACGATGTTTTCTTCTCACACCAGCTATTTTACTGCCCAAAAGAATGCGACACGCGTGACCGACCGCCACAGACTAAGACTAAGGGGAAAAACTTTTTCTCCGCGCGAAAGACAGATCTAGGCCAAAGGGAACCTGAGCCCGGGCGGATCGGATCGGATCGGGTTACCGCGCACACCGGGCCAACACGCGGAGGTCAGCGGCCCTTGCCGAACACGCCAGCACAGCCGGACGTCAGAGATGCTCTCGCCAGATGTAAGCACAAACCACTCACACTCACGCTCACGATGCTGTCGGTCACGTGCTGGCATGTGCGTGTGTGTGTGTGTGTGTGGAGGATGGGGAGGAAGTCATATTACCAGCGCTGGGCAGGTCAAGAAGCCATTTTTGGTGAATGCTGGCAGGGTAATGTGTCTAGTGTTGTCTAGTGTCTAGTCTAGTGTTGTAAGTGACATTAGTGATTCAAACATGTATCACGTTACTTTCTTTGCTTCACTTGTCTACCTGAGGTCGACCATTATAATGTATGGTACATAATGTAAGACAGACTATGGGGGTTATGTTCAGTATGTATTTCTCAACATGTTTTGCTGGTTTAAGTTACCTCAAATGAACTGTTGTGTGTTCTTGCTGCATGTGTGTCTGTAGGCATGTGTGTAATAAATTTCTACAGAACAGCCCTGGTATCTTTATCTTGTGTATTTCATGATATTTCACCAGATTTCTACACTTTTGTTAACATTATCTTTTCAAGTTTACAGGAAACTGACCCTAGACGTGACCAAATGCAGGTAAGACCTCTGTAATCATTGCACAGCCACTTCCTTTTCTTTAACAAATCTATCTGTCAACCTTCAAGGCAGTTTGCATATTAACCACAGTGGGTTAAGCTCCTTAAGTTTGTCCTAACCAAGTGCATATGGTGTTGTGTCTGAAATGGAGGATTGTGGATTGTGACGTTTGTGTGTTTCTCAATGTTCATGTTTACTAAACACAAGCACGAGTGACTGGGCAAATCTTACTGCTAAAAAGTGAGATTTGTTGCTGCTAGAGGCCTAGAGCACACACACACACACACACACACACACACACACACACACACACACACACACACACACACTTATCTATGTGGACTTTATGGGCTATCAGTCTCTTGTGCAAAACGTTTTACACTTTTTATACTGTTAATCCATCTGTATGGTGCTTTGTTGCTGCAATCCCAGTTTCCTTAAAGAGACCTCTCTTCTCTTCTATTCTATTCTATTCATTTGGTAGAATTCTGTTGCTGTGACTAACCCTTCAGATATGTCACGGAAAGTGTAAGAACCGAGATAGCCACAGTCACCTAAATAAAACACTTCCCATTGAAGAAAACCAGATGCTGTGGACATTTGGGAAGTTTATAAAAAAGGAAAAAAAAATTGAGACCATAAGATAATATTGCTAACCCTATCTTGCATCAGGGGATGCTGGAGAGCAAGTACCAGGTAGTCTATTATCATGTCATCATTAATGTGTACTTGTCATTTTGGTATTCAGTTTCGAGATCCAAGTAAAACTAAATGTCTCTGGCAGACAGTGTGAGTTGGAACAAGCGCCAGCTTCCTTCCTGTGCAACCGACAGAAGGCTGCGATGTGTTTAAAAAAAAATCCGAATTGACGCAACTTAAAAACAGCTTCCAGGAAAGATTCCTATCTGCACCCCGTTATCAGAGGGTGCCAACAACATATCTGCCCAGGCTTCTTAGTCACCAATGTCTTTCAAGACCGAACATAAAACAGAGGACGAAAAAAAACACAAAAAAGGAATGGGGTCGATGATGTGTGTGGTGTGAATGATGGATGATTTTCGGACAGGTGTTCAACAGTCGGAGCAAGGTGCCCGTAAATGCTCAAAAGCTATACGCCGATTCCAGCTATTCCAGCTAAACAATCATCCCAAATGGAACATGTCCAGGCAGGGGAGATGGATTTGCCGGGAGCTGGCAGCTGGATTAATGGATTGCACACACCTGGATGTGTGTGTGTGAGCCTTGGGTGATTTTTTTTTTTTTTTTTTGCCGCAGAGTAAAACGCAGCAGCACACACAAGTCACCTTGGCTAACTGATGAGCACCAGTGACACTTGCATGTCATCTTCTATCATCTTCCCCAGCAGGCTATCCCTGTCTATAAGCAGTCTTATACAGACATGAAGGTGAAGGACCTGTGTGCTTATTATTAGACACTCATACAGGGTTCTTACGTATTCCTATTACAGGCTAATTTTTATGGTAGTTGACATTCATAGGTGTTTTCTCTTCTCTTTTTATAAAAATTGATTGATTGATTGTTTATTGACACACATCAGCTTCACCTTTACAGGAGCACTGTTCTTCCTGTGGTCAAACAATTACAATGGTAGTTGACATTATAGGCGTTTTCTTTTCTCTTTTTATACAAATGCAGTGTTGTGTATGCAGAAAATGTGTTTTTCTGATGCCTGTGTGGTGCTATGCCTGTGAGCTGAATGTTACAACGTTTGTTGTCTGTATGTGGTGGAACTGAAGACAAATTTCCACTTTGTGGACATTAAAAAAGTATTTGTATTCGTGTTATGAGTGTATGTGTTCTTAACCTTGTGTGTTGTGTTTGTGTGAATTTATGTGTGTTTTATGTGGATTAAGAGTCAGTCTGAGGCCAGGGATGACCTGCTGACCATCCTCCATCTGGTCACGTTGGGTCGTGTGTGTGTGTGTGTGTGTATGTGTGTGTGTGTGTGTGTGTGTGTTCGTCTGCCTCTCTCTGTGTTCGTGAGCCAAATGTGCGTGCCTGTGTGTTTTTATATGTTTGTCTGTGTTTGTGAGTCAATTTGTGAGTCTGTGTTTGTATATCAAGTTTGTGAGTCGATGTGTGTGTGTGAGAAAGAGAGAGAGCGATAGAGAGAGAGAGAGAGAGAGAGAGATAGAAAAAGAGAGAGAAAGAGAGAGAGAAAGAGAAAGATAAACAAAGAGAAATGTGGCCCTGTAGGTGGGGAGGTGGTAATTGAGCAGCACAGCCCTGACTCTGGGTGTCCAGGGGCGATGGATGGCACTCCCTGTATTTACACCCTCGCCCCATTCCTGACACCTCACCGCTCTCTGCAGGACACGGCCACGGCCACAGCCACAGCCTGGCCAGACCACTGCACCATGTCTAACCAGCTCTCCTCACCTCTTAACCTCCACCCCCAGTATAGCATTCGGATTTTTACCCCCCCCCCCTCTATCTCTCTCTCTTTCTCTGTCTGTCTCTCTGTCTGTCTAGCTCTCTTTCTCTCTCTCTCTCTTTCTTTTGCTGTCTTTCCTCTATACATCTACTTTTCCATTTTCAATACACTCTGGCATACTGCCAAATGCAATGGCAGAGTCTCTGTCAAGCACAAACTCATATGACTAGAAGTGAATGCACTGACGTTAGCTCTCACTCTCACGCTCACGCTCACTCTTCTCCTCCTCCTCCTTCTCTCTGGCTGTCTGTGTTTCATTTACCGGTGCATTAGCATCTTCTCCCACACATACCTACAGGCACTCCCCAAATAATCTCTTTTACACCCACACGCACGCACTCACACACACACACACACACACACACACACACACACACACACACACACACTCCATAAATGCTGTGGAGAATAGATAGCTTTTGCCTGTTCTGAGCTCTAGCCTAGTGCCATGTACCAGCCTCTGAGCGAGTTGACTCCAGCCTCATAAGTCCAACACGGCCTCTAAGCGGAGTCTCTCTCTCTCTCTCTCTCTCTCTGTCTCTCTCTCTTTCTCTCTCTCTCTCTCTCTTTCTCTGTCTCTCTCTCTTTCTCTCTCTCTCTGTCTCTCCTCTGACGTAACCACCACTGGGCGTTGATTCGGTGCGCTCAAAATAGCAGAGAGGGGCACTGTTTAATGTATGGCATCTATTATGTATGCACCCAAGGAGACAAGGTGTCCTCACAGCGTTAGCCATTCACAATTACTTTAGCCACAGCTGCTGATTCTACACTGTAATGTAGAACTCTGCTAAGGCTCTCTGATATTGCTTGTCATAAACTAAATTTTGTGTTTGTAATCAGCCCGCTGTGATTGGTTGAAGGCATCCATCCACCAGGAAGTAAACATATGGCTATGGAGAGTAGCCAAACTTTTAGCATGTGAAGTGAAATGTAAACGTGAAAAGAGTCTGGACAACTGGTCCATTTTTTCCTAGTCACCCAAACAATAAATGATTAATAATTCAGGTATCTTAGCATGCTAAGAGCATGTGCTAATTTGCTAGCTGGTTTACCCTATACCAGGCATGTACAAAGTCCTGAATCCAGCAAAGCAACAAATGGAGAGCAAGACCCAAACAGACATAGAGAAGCTATGTATATGTATAAAAAATAATCATAATTTATTCATTATTATTATATAAATTATTTATGGAAACTCATTGCTACAGAAGCTCATTACAGAAGTTCACTGCATTTACATGAGTAAATTGTCACATTCTCTTATAATTATAAAACTATCTTATAATTACGAGATATCTTGTTATTATAAAGTATTCTCATAATTACCAGATCATTATCTTTGAAATAGTTATGCTATATTTAGAAAATAGTTATCTCATAATTATGAAATAACTATCTCATAATTATGAGATATGGATAGAATCTGTGCCTGGGATTTAAACAGCCTTTCAATAAAAGCAAGCACATACTTCCTACTAATTTCCTACTTTGAATAACTCTTCTACTTTGAGAGATTAACATGTTGTTCAGTGGCATAAAAAATAAGCCTTGCTCTGTTATCTGTTTGAATGTAAGTAGGCCTAACAGTGAAGTATGAACCTGATGTAAGTAATTCACCTCTAGGCCTATGGCAAGTAGACTAATTAGTGTGTTAATATTTTCAGATCTGTATACACAGAGAAAGACTTTTCATTTGAAATATGCACAGGATGTGTTAAAGTAGTACAGGCCTAGAGGCCTAGTAGTATATGCCTAAAGGTGAACCATCTGTATGGAAATAGTGACATTTCTAGACAATCTCGTCCGAACGTCACGTATCACATGGGTGGGTACGGTTGTGGTACGGTGACGTCCGAATGAGATTGTCTAAAAAACGTCACTATTTCAAGTCCAGAATGCATTGCTTTA